>PVHT020000886.1:8544219-8591776 GCA_004024745.2 Catagonus wagneri | reverse complement strand
AAAGACACAATGAACCTTCTTACAGAGCAGACAATGACTCACAGACTTTGGAAAACCTTGGTTTTTCAAATAAGACAATCTGGGGGGGTGGGGGGATGCACTGGGGGTTTGGGATACAAAATCTGTAAAATTGACTTGTGATGATTTATGCACACCTATAAGTGAAATAAAATCCATTAAGAGAAAAAATAAAATTAAAAAAAAAAAAAGATGATGGTCTCTTGGATGAGGGAGTGGTGGTAGGAGAGACACAGTGGAGATAATGCCTCCTGCATTTTTGGCTTTGGTAATTGATTGGAAGATGGTGCTGAGTGAGGGAATACATAAACAAGGTCTGAATTAATTGCATTTTAATCTGACCAAGTCTAGTTAAGATGTGTTTGAGATATCCAAATGGAAATGTCAAATAAGCTCTTGGATATGAAGGTCTGGAGGTCGGAGAGTCCTGGGTTTGAAATATTAATTGATATTCAATATCTTGTAGCTGCTTATTAAAGTAATAGGCATGGATGAGATAGCTTGGAGAATAAGTGTATAAAGTCAGAAGAGAAGGAATTATTGGATTAATATTTAAAGACCTATGAGAGCCACTAAAGAGACTTAGCTGACAGAAAAAAGGAAAACCTAGAGAAAAACAAGACATCCAAGAAAGTAGGCACTTCAAGAAAGAGTGGTTAATAGTGCTGAATAGTGCTGACTTCCTAAGAAATCAAGTTCATTGAAGATTGAAAATTGTTAAGCAGGCAGCTTATGAGAGTCACGTAACTGGAATTAAGGGTGCACAGACCATTCTGTAGTGGATCCATATGAAGATACAGATTCAGTGTAGAAAACTCTTTGCTAGGCAAGAAAAAAATGAAAGGAAAGCTGGAGAGGGAGGTGGAGTTAAAGTCACTTAAAAAGCATCAACTTCTAAATATGTCTCAGTACTGAAGGAAATGATCCTAAAAAGAGAAGGAAATTTCACAGAAAAGAGAGGGCATATAATCAAGAGAAGGCTATGGCAACATTGGTCAGTTACTGAATATCTCTGCCTTGGTTTTCACAGCTATAAAATGGGGAAAATAATACCTACCTTCTAAGATTATTCTAAAAACTAAATAATATGATAAACTGAGTACCTAAGTACAGTGTTTTGTACATATCAGACGCTCCACAAATATTTGTTAAATGTTGAATGAATATGATTCTGTTACACGAGTTTTAATTAGATGGGAATATAAATGAGTCTGATGCATATGACTATATACTAGGTTATAGATGCACTTTGGATGTTTACTGATGATGATGATGATATTATTCAGTATTTGCCAGCTGATGATGTTGATGTTCAGGGCATTTGTGTTCACAGGGTACAATCTTTCTGCCTGGAAATAAAGTCCTTGAACATCCCTGCAATGAAGAGAATCCAGGGAAGTTCCTTTTTGAAGTAGTTCCAGGTAAGATGCCTATTTGGTTTGATTCAGTTATTGCCATTCCATGTTGGTATGGAAGGTGAAGACAGATCAGACAGCCATTATTCTTCTTGAGTCATGACTAAGAACATTAATTTGAGGGGGGCAAGTGCCAAATTTGGTTCGTATTTACACAGACAATTATGCCCAGTTTGTGCACTAGTACAAATGAACACACGTCCATGCATAGATGTGACCACATGACTAGCAGATATCCAGTTGCCCATGAGACCCCAGAGTTGACCAGAAGTCATGACACAGCACTTATAAGGGGTATGGGAGAAAAAGGTGATTTTAAGGTGCTCGCGTGGTGTGAAATTTTACTGGATGTTACAGGTAGAATGTCTTGCTCAGCTGATTCACTGTCATATTTCCTCACAAAGCTTCATCTTTAAGGAGGCTTTGCAGTAAAAACAAAACAAAAACACTCCTTCCATGACTGACCAAGTATTGCAGTTCTGTACCTCAGGTTTGCTCACAACCAACCACGTCCACATGTTTGGCTTATAGCTGGAGGACGACATCTCTGCCAGGTCATCGGATCCCGCCGTTACATTTCTTCAACATCTGTTCATTTTTTTTTAGTCATCTGCATCCACCCCTCAGAGTACCTGATCTCTACATACATCTTTAACTCACCCAGCAACACTTTCTTCGAGGCTGTGATCGACTTCTTTGATCAAGCCTTTGGCCCTTCCTTAGCGTAAGAAAAAGGGAGTTAGGCATGTGGTTTTTATAGCTTTGGCTCTCTCTGACCCAGTTAATGTGATATTAACATTGATTCAATCACAGCCTAGGGTGAGTGTGAATTTATTTGGGTGACTAATATGTACTATGTATCCGTAATGCTGGTGCAAAGGCAGTCAATAAAACATTTTCCCCAGATTTATACATGCTTGGAATCTAAAATGTGAAAGCATATTTTTCCCGCTCAATGAAAACAGCTGTAGCTCTGAGTTCATCTGGCTCACGATGGAATCCATGACTAAATGTTAATTAATGCAGCTGAAGTGCAGAAAGGTTAGTCAGATGTGTTGTGTTATTTGTTTCCCCCTAGGGAGAACATATTGTAAGAAACCTGAATCTTGTTTGCCCTATTAAACTCTTTTTATACTTACTTCTTGGTGAAATACCCTGTATGGAACCAAATTCCAGATGTTGCACAGCCTTTGAAGTATCAGTAGAGGAAATTTCTTTCACTATTTATTCTCAAACATTAGGCCTATTGGCTTGGAAATAAGCATGATATTAAACTAACAGCTTTGATTATCTCTGATAATACCAAAGATCTACTTTCCAATGCAGTCTACTAAATGTGTAGATATTTCATGTTTTGGCAAAGATGTTCTGATATACTATGGATAGATACTGTCAGGACTGTTTTAGAAAGAGCTGTGTCTTCAAGTCCAGGAAGTCACAAAATCTCCCCTCCAAGGTTGCTCTTCTAGTGTGTGATTCTCGTGCGGTGCCTGTGACCCAGCGGCCTTTGATGAGCAAAGCTTAAGACTATGTGACGTGGAATCTGAAGCTTGTCATTTCAAAATTTTTTTTAAAAAATTATTTCTCAAGGAAGTTCAGGTGGGCTGCAGCAATCGTAGAAATAAACATATTATGCTCATAGCTTATTTGAAAAGATGCTTCCCGAATCATTAATGCAACATGTAGTAGCTTCTACATTAGGTTTTGTAATTTTGAATCATCTTATGACAGGATAAGAGAATTGTGCCAAATGCTTCTTTAAAGAGGGAGTTGGAAAAACACTATGACTGCTTTGAGAATCCAGGGCTTGTGCTATTAAACTTGATCACTGGGGCTTTCTTGGTGTGTCCCTCACATTTGGATGGAAATTCCAGGCAAATGCTTCTGTGTTTTTATGAGAATGTAGGCATCAGTATCACATGACTTTAACCAATTTTTTCAAGATCAGGATTACTCAAGATTTTGCACGACTCGATGTATCTTTGCAAATGAAAATAATATTTTGTAATTATTCCAACTGTATGGTACTTGGATATGTGGAATCTGGAAAGTGCCAAAAGTGCTTTTGTTTGTCAGAAAATGTGGGAGAAAGGAAGGACTGGAGAAATGTGGTCAAAACCTGTATAGAACCTTCTACAGGACTGCCAGACAGCAGATCCTCATAACACATACTTTTCTACATTGGCTTTCTCCTTGGGATTTTCTCGATCATTCCCAAAAACCTACCCTGCAAATGATACTTACATAGACAACATGATTCTTTTTTGACAAATACTTCAAGCTCAACTACCCATGGTCTATCAATGAATAAGCTTACATTCTTTGATCTTACCTTCCTATAATGATTTTCAGCAAAAATGGTAAATGCCTCCAGAGAGCTCTTTGCCAAATATTCTAATGCTGTTTACGTACACACACATTTGTATGAGTGTGTGTATATTTATGTATAAATACTTATATATAAAATATAGACATAATATATATATATATATATATACACATGCTATATAGGTTGCAGTTTTTGTCTTGTTTCATTTTTGTTTTTGCTTTAGTCTGAAATGTCTTATGAAATTAACAACCATGTGTAAATTTGAAAGAAAAACTAATATTTTTTCAATAGAACTGAGGGTTTCAGGTCTTTGTACAGTACTTAATTACGTTTGTTTGTGTGTTATATTTCTGTGCAAGTTTTAGGCTTTTCTCAAAAATCTATCTTAAAATAAACTATCATAATTTAGGATTAATTGCTTATATAGGCTACTACCCCATGACATGAATTGTCTCTCTGAATAATGTAATGAATTATAGCATTACATTGCAATTTTTTTCCTATTTATCTGCTTGTTATTCAAAAAGGAGATGTTAGCCAAATCTGAATCTGTTGGCAAATCTGAAGACTTTGCTGTCAGGCATGCCAAATTTTAGACTGGAGTGAACTTTTATGGCCAAGTGCTAAGCTTTGGGGAAATGTGGCTGAGAAAGGAATGTTGGCAGACCTTTAATGTGTAGTACTTGGAGAAAGAGTGCTGGCAGTTTCTTTGCTTCTGAAAATGTGTCCTATGCATGTTTCCTTTGTGATGTTAAAAAAATAAATAAATAAACAGGGTAATTAATGGAATGATGGTCTTAGAAGAATGGTCTACCAGAAGGAGAAAGAGAAATAGCGATTCAGAAACAAGACAGGTAAAAAGAGACAGGGAGGAGTTCCCATGTGGCTCAGTGGGTTAAGGATCTGGCATTGTCACTGAAGTGGCTCAGGTTGCTGCGTGGCATGGGTTCCATCCCTGACTCGAGAACCTCTGAATGCTGCAGGCATGGCCAAAAAAAAAAAAAAAAAAGAGAGAGAGAGAGTGACAAGGGAGTATGTACTTTGTATACTTAAGAACCATATCTTTCTTCTCATTACTGTATCCCTAACACCTAGTGCAGTGTAATGCAAGGTGCCGAGTACTTAGCAAAGTGTATTTATTTACCAGGTTTATGGAGGAAACACAACCATATGAAATGGGTTTATTGTTGGCAGTAACTACTCCTGACTACTTGGCTATGTTGAATGCTTATTTCCTGCTGTGGGGGATCTTTCCACCTCCTGGTGCAGCCAAGACCTCTCTGTGGCTCTAGTGGCTAAAGTAGAGGGAAACTCCTCACATCCTTTTTCCTACCTCTCTGCCTTCCTCTGATGATGATACCAAAAGAAAGATGGAAGAAGGTAGAGTTCTTCCTATACAGAAGTTACCGTTTGAGCACTGACTGATTATTACATTCCTCTTCAATTGCTGACTCTCTCATGGGGCACATTTGTAGATTTGTTGATGTCCCTCGAATTGGAAATGCACTTCACATGGTAGGATTCTCCACTCTGGGCATGGTCCTGCAAAATGGCTCAAAAGCCAGCTGTCTTCTTTGTGCTTGTTCAGCTCTGCGGAAACTCATGTACCCTGGCCTGCCAAGTAAGGACACTGCAGGCTGTTTACCGTCCCCGCCTCCCCCAAGCCCGCCATCGTCCCCTTTCTCCATGAAGCATGAGCTTCACACCCAGCAGTTCAGTGGCTTCACATCTCATGTGAGTTTTCAGCTTGGAGAAGGGCTGGGTGACAGTTTTGACTTCAAAGTGGATGAGCAATTCTCCGGTGCTTCCCTGACTTGTTCTAAGGATTGAGAGAAGTTCTTTCCTTTCCTCTCAAAAAAATAGTGTTTATCTTGAAAACTGTTATATCCAAGTGACAATTCCTCTTCTCTAGTCTTCCTGGTAACAGCCAGGGGCAGGAAAATAGTGTTTGGGTTGCTTCTGTGAAATGCATTTTCTCCATAAGTCCTAGAGGGAACTGGCCAGGCACAACCTCTTCTGTTTTGGGGGCCACACTTGGCAGCACACGGAAGTTCCTGGGTCAGGGATCCAACCTGTGCCACAACAGCAACCCAAGCCACAGCAGTGACAATGCCAATCCTTAACTCACTGAGCCCCCAGGGAACTCGACAACCACTATTTTTTTTTTCTAATTTCAGGATAATGGAAATACAACATTTTTATCTTTATCTATAATCTTAGACTGGATTCCGGGGAAACATAAGCTGATGAAGAATTCTGTTAGCATGTTTATTGGGGAGTGCTTTCTGGAGGTATTTCATTTCTAAGGAAGTGAGGAAAGCAGGAGCAGGCAGAAGGAGAAGCTGGCCCACACACTGTTACAGCCAAGGTCTCAGCTGATGCTATAGGGAGCTCTGTGCTGGGACGCTTCTTAGAGTTGCTCTAACCTGAGGGACCAGGCTTTCGTCTCCCGACATCAGCTAGTCTAGTTGTTGACTGGGGGCGGGGGGGGTGAGACAAATAAACTCACTTGAAGCAGTTCCTTGTTGCAGTGGAGAACAGTTTCCACCAGGGCCTCTGTGAGCCATCAGCAGCCAATATACCAGCCTCTGGGATCTAGACAGAGCAGCACAGTACCTGTTGCAGTATCTATAACTCTATCTGTATCTAGCTTTCTGTATCTCAGACAATGTTCTAGGCTTTTTACATGTATCAATTTAATTTCACCACTTTATTTAATCCTCACTTCTATTATTATATCCATTTCCAGACAAAGAAACTGAGGCACAGGGAGTTCCCATTGTGGCTCAGTGGGTTAAGAACCTGACTAGTATCAATGAGGATGCGGGTTCAATCCCTGGCCTTGCTCAATGGGTTAAGCATCCAGTATTGATATGAGCTTTGTCTGATCCCACATTGCTGTGGCTGTGGTGTAGACCAGCAGCTGCAGCTCCAATTCAACCCCTAGCCTGGGAACTACCTCATATGGTGCAACTGTGGACCTAAAAAAGTAAGTAAGTAAATAAATAAATAAATAAAACTGAGGCATAGAGATGTACTTGATCAAGGTCAAACAGCTACCTCTAGCTAGTGAATATAAGTATAAATATATGTATAGTTTATCACTGGTTGACCTTTACAAAGAGAAAAGTCTAAGAAATCAATATATACATACATACGTATGTATGCATGCATACATATACATACAGTTCTAGTATGTATTCTAGCTTAAAAATATGAGATATCAGAATATTAGAGGCTGGAGCCTCATTTCTGGAATGTGAGCTGTTTTTATTAGTTGTAATTGATATAGCCTTGTATCTCTTCTTAGCTCATCCATTAAGTTTGAGCACGTGAGGTGAGAATAGACATTTTCATTTACATTCAGCAGAGTTTAAGCCTTTAATTAAAATAGTCTCTGGATAAAAATCTTTACTTGAAGTTCTTTTGAATGTATGTTCTAAGGCCACAACTATACTGGCATGAAAAAGGGGAGAAAACCACACTTGCCTGCAGTGACCTTTCTTACATGAGAATAACTATTGCAAAGGAGGCATCTGCACCCGTAATTTTTGCCTACAGGAAACTGTTACATACCGGCGTTCAGTTCTCTTGGTGACAGAACTTGTGATGCTGAAATTGTCCCCGCTTCTTCACAAACACCCTCCAATGCTGACACGGCATCGCTCATTGTCTGGCCACAGCAAGCACACTCAGCGCTGTTCCTTTGTTGGGAATGAGTCCACGGACCTGTGCAGGTGCCATGCAGGTGGAGACCTGTGCAGGTGCCATGCAGGTAGAGACCTGTGCAGGTGCCATGCAGGTAGATGACCTGTGCAGGTGCCATGCAGGTAGATGACCTGTGCAGGTGCCATGCAGGTAGATGACCTGTGCAGGTGCCATGCAGGTAGAGACCCATGATGAGTTGTAGGACCAATTACCGATATCCCAGACCCTCAAAATCCCTTCTTGCCAGAGTGCCTCGAATGAATAATAACTAGAACTTAAGAGGTTTTCTTATCCTTTTCCTTCTCTGAGAAAAAGCAAAGAAGAGGTGAACACCCAAAATAGGGGGAATGAGAGATTAAGAGGCAGCTATGGGAACAAAGGAAAGGAAAAAGAGAAAATTTGAAGGATAATTTAAAGTGCGTCTGCGTGGAAATGAAATTAAACCCTTCAACAAAGAAAGTGTCATTTATCCCACCTTTAGCCAGGAATATACTCATTATTAATAATATCCTCTGGCAGTTACATGTTAATTCTGTAAATTTTAATAAAAAGTGTTTCCATTTTAATTATTCTCCGGAAGGACTTTTCAGGAGCTAATTGAAAAGTTAGAAAACATGGGTGCCTAGAGAATCCAATAAATGTATCATGGATCTTTTTTGCCAAAGAAAATGCATTTACCTACCAAAAACACACGCACTTGGGGGTTCCAGAGGTTCCCTGAAACTGCATTATGGACTCAAGAACTGTCATTTAAATTTAGGGACCAGGGGCTTTGTTTGTCTCTATCTATCTCCATCTCTGTATTTAGCTATTTATCTCTTTGTTCCTAGGCATCATCTGTTTCATCTACATCCATACTGCATAAATATGACAAGGTTTTCTATTATTTGTAATTACGTGGTATACTAATAATCAGTTTTTTACTTTTTCTGCCCTGATTCAGTTTTTTTTTTCTTTTTTCTGGCTCTACGCTTGTGTAACTCTGCAGCCCTATTTTATGCACTTACAAAAACACTTTCTGGATAGAACATTTCATGGCTCTGGAGGCTGTAAAAATTTTAATTTACCGAAACTTGAACCTCCTAAGGTGGTCAGTACAGCTGTGCTATATAATAGGTCATCTGAGAAAGAGATAGTTCTTTGAGATCTTCACGGTGTCTCTGAGAAAGAACAAAAACATAGCCAGTCTTTGAGTTTTGAGATAATTATGTGACATCAGCAATGAAAGTTTATCATCCGTGTCTGTATTTGCAACTCTTTCTAGGATGATCAAATAATGTAATTAGTTAGATTCATTTGCTGTCATTTAAAAATGTAAATCAGTATTTGGTATCTATTTTACATGAAAAGGTGGTGATATTTTAATTGTTTTAGTATAAAAGTCGGTCCTTCTTGAGCACTAGTTAAATATGCTACTAAGGCGTTTTGCTTAACAACACTCTCTTTATCTTCATGTTTCCCTTTTGTGTTATTACTGTAAGTTGAAATCCATGTAATTATATTTGTTCCCAAAGGCAACTAGGACAATTTCTTTTTTTGTCTGCCTAACTCTGTAGGCAGCTTGTATTTTTTTTTTCTTTGCTGGGTTAATGTGTGCAAATCATTTAGAGAATGTGAGTAGGAATTGTTTATGGTATAAAAACGTAATTCTATATACACAAGTAGCTCTGAACATGACTTAAATAAATGCATTGAAAATCAGCATGTTTTAGCTACTATGTATTCTTCTATATAAAAAAAGTATTTGAGATGTTTGCTCCAAAATTCCCTTCCTACTTAAAATGCCTTAAAATATATATTTAAAAGAGGCTATTAAAATGGTACAAAGGGCATTTAAAAATGTTTGTAATCTCTTGAAATTCCAGCTATTGCCATGTCAACCCAAAAACATATGGAGCATTTATAAACCAACCATAATGTCCCACTTATGGGAAGTGTCCACATGAAGAGTTCTCTCTTACGGTATTTGTAGTAGATAGGTTGATCTATCCACATTCAATTCTATCATTCATTTTATGTGCTAGAGCAGGGGTCAGAAACATTTTCCGGAAAGAAGGAGAGAATAAATATTTTAGGTTCTGTAGGCCATGGAGTCTCCATTACAACCGCTCAACTCTGCCCTTGGAGCATATACAAACGCTATGGCAGTGTTCCAACAAAACTTTATTAATGGGCACTGACATCTGAATCTTATATAATTTTCAAATATCAAGAAATATTAGGAGTTCCCATTGTGGCTTGGCAGAAACGGATCTGACTAGTATCCATGAGCACACAGGTTCAATCCCTAGCCTCACTCAGTGGGTTAAAGATCCAGCGTTGCCTTGAGCTGTGGTGTAGGTCGCAGATGTGGCTCTCAGATCCTTCGCTGCTGTGGCGGCTACAGCTCTGATTGGACCTCTAGCCTGGAAACCTCCATATGCCATGGGTGCGGCCCTAAAAAAGAAACATTATTCTACTTGTGATTTTTTTCCCCCAATATCTTAAAAAGATAAAAGATAGGTAGTGATCCAGATTTGGCTATGGACCATAGGTTGCCAACCCTGGTACTAGATTAAAAAAAGCAAACCTATGAAAAGGAGGCCGAAGATACTATTATAAATCACTAATCCCCACTGGTGCCGCCAGAGCCAGAATTAGAACTCTGCGACAGCTTGTCTCCCCAGGCCATGGCATCCCCATGCCTCACCATCATGATTCAGGAGCCATTTGCCAACATTTTTATTTAGAAGCTCCATCTCTGAATAGTCTCTTTTTTCCCCAATCAGGATAAATCTAAAATGTTTAATGACCCAACTGAAATTCTTACTTGAAATTCTGTCTTAGAGAGTTCCCGTTGTAGCTCAGTGGTTAACGAATCCGTCTAGGAACCATGAGATTGCGGGTTCGATCCCTGGCCTTGCTCGGTGGGTTAAGGATCCGGCGTTGCTGTGAGCTGTGGTGTAGGTTGCAGACGCAGCTCGGATCCCATGTTGCTGTGGCTGTGGTGTAGGCTGGCAGCTACAGCTCCTGTTAGACCCCTAGACTGGGAACCTCCACATACCGTGGGTACAGCCCTAGATAAGGCAAAAAGACAAAAGAAAAAAAAAAGTTCTGTCTTAGATCATTTAGAACTCTAGAGTCTACCAGAGCTGAAATTTGTGACTTTTGAAGAAGTGAATACCATTAATAGGAGATTGGGTGCGCCTAACATGAAAAAAACTTTCCCATACTTTGTTCAGTCCACATGAGGGCTGAGAGATTTTCATAAATATTCTGAGATGGAAACATCCCTTGCAGGATCAAATATCTCGAAGTTGCTTCTAGACTCTCCTCCTTACAATGTACATTAGCATTTTCAGGCTTTAAGGATCTCACACTAAATGACAACACTTTGTTACTAGTAAAACTAACTTATTTTCTAAGAGGAGTAGTTTATTCCCCCCACCGCTCATTTATGACATATGTCTACTCCTGACCCACAACTTTTCCTTTAACGAGAAACACTCCTGTAATTCTTAGAGGTAATGTGCACTGAAATACGCATCCAACCCTGTACTATTGTGTGTTCGGTTTTAAATACAACAGTTCATGTAGTATGAATACACTTGCGAAAGATGCTGTTCTCACTGGTCTCCTCACTGGTCCTAATAACTGCTAAAACCAGGCTTTATACCCATCTGCACCCACAAAACCACTGCACGCTGCCACTTCCTTATACCAAGGAGTAAAATACAGATAGATTTATTATCTAAATCCCACACTGGCCAAATCTCCAAGAGTTAAGAAAAAGAAGGATGGCAAATGAAGAAACGAGGTTATAGGTTTAAAAGTTAATGTCCTCTGCATTTCCTTCCTCTCTCCTGAGACTCCCATTTCTCCTGTTGTCTGTATTCTCTTTCCTGCCCCATTAGACTTGACGCAGAAATGATACCTTCCATCTTTAGTACCCAGAAGAGTGGCTGGCATGTAGTATATATATGCTCAGTGCACGTTTGTTTAATTCCTGAGTAGACTAGATCTCGGCTTTATCATCCAGGAGATGATTGCATTGGATTAGCCAAAATGAAAAGAACCTTGCAGCTCTGAGTTATTTAATTTGATCGTAGCTCTTCATCCTTCAGTCCTTTGTGACCACTAAAACCAAAAGCGTCTTTTAGTACTTTTATGACAGAGGCTGTTTATTAACACGGTATCTGCTGGAATAAATTAACACATCTGATTTCCTTCCTCCTCATGGTTCTCTGCAGCATGGATTTAATTACGTACTTGCGTGCTGTTTGTGTTCACCTGTTTTTTTTTTTGTCCAAAAATTGAGAAAGTCTTTGCAGTCCATTCAAGGTCAGAAAACAGACAGTTCAGTGCTAAACAAATGCCAGTAGCTGTTACGAGGAAAAGAGGGTTTCCTCCTGGCAGTTCTTTTTCTGTGTAGCAGCTTTTTTGAGCTGTATCTTCAGAAAGAGTGTGTCTGAATAAAGCAATGGTCAGTGGGGAGAACGACCAATAAGTTAGAAATGATATGAGAACCAGATAGAAAAAGATCGCACCGCAGGAAGTGCAGTGTATCAGAAGAAGGGGGATGAGGGTGCTGCTAAGCGACTGCTGATTCTTAGGGGTGGGAAATAAGCTTGCTCGCAGCAAGGATGAAACTGGCATGTCACTAAGTTCTGTACCAGTTCTCAGGGAACCAGGAAAACCTTTTTCATTTTTTTTTCCTTTTCTTTGAAATATAAAACTGAGCTGAAGTGCTTCTAAATGTTCTCCACAGTGAAACCTCAAGGGCCATCTGCCTCCCAATAATGAATCCTCTGGCCTACTGTACGCCCTGACCTTAGACATTGTAAATCAACTATTCTTTAATAAAATAAATATAATAATAAAATAAAAAAATAAAGCAAATGTTATCATTGTCTATTGATCTGTGGGTTCACTTGCCCCACCTGTTTCTCAAACGTTGCCCTGCTTGAGACCTGTCCATCTTCGCAGCCGCGTGACATCAGGCCCAGAAACGCCCAGACAGAAGTCCTGAGAGGTCCCGATCCTGCAGAAATGTATGGCCCAACCTGCTAAAAGCCCTACGGTATGAAAAAGAAAACTGGCAACTTGGGGTAAAGCCGCCTAGGATTTACAAAATGCCAGTTTATTATAGGTGATTTGCTGTATACTTTGCTAAACGCAAAACTCTTTGCCTTAGGTATTTGAGAGTGGAGAAAGATTTAAAACAGCAGGCATTGACAGAATGACATACATCAGCGATAATAAAAAATGTTTTAAAATAAATTAATAAATAAGATTTTCCTATTTCACCGTGACCTAGGAGGAGAGGTGCCTAAGGGAAAATGACTAAGAGTTGATGGTGAGAAAGGAAGGCCGTGCAGCTTGCCCTGGAGGCCAGTGTAGGAAGAGAGAGGTGTCAGACTGCTCTGCCAGTGCCGGACAGGACTAGAATCAAAGCCCAGCTCTGCTGCTAGCACTAGTTGCTCCATCTCTCTAAGCCACGGTGTCCTCTCAGTGAATGTGAAGTAAGAACCCCTCGCTTGTGAGGTTGTGGTGCTGATGGAAGGAAATAAGAACATAGGGATCAAACAAGCAGCACTCTGCCTGGCCCAGAGAAGGCTTGCTGGAAAGTAGCAAGATTTGGAATCATCATCTGCATAATATCATATATAAATAGGTGCAGGCCTAGATACTGAATTATCCTAGATGGCATTATAGATGCAATTGAAATTTAGGAACACTCCATAGGTCATCGTGGGCTGGAATAATCAAGGAAGACTTCCCGGAGGCAGTGAGTCAGGACCTGGAATTTAGAGAAACTACAGGATTTTGATTAGACGACTATGGGGTTAAGAATTTCACGCTGAAGAAAAATATAGACAATGCATGGAGAAAGTTCTGCAGCCAGAAAGGGGTACTAATGGAGTGAGAAGAGGGGGATAAACCAAGGACATGTAGTGTGACTTGTGTGTGTCCTACTGACTTACAGTGTTCTGGAGAGATGGCTGTTTGGCTGCTTCTTCTATAGGGCCAACTCAGAGGGGTCCTGATTCTTAGGGAATTTGGCAGCATTCAGATACCAGGTTGCCCTCACACAGGTAATCAGCTAATTTTGTGAAAATGCTAATCAAATGCTTATATGTCCAACATCAAAGTAATAAACCAAAATTCAGACTTATTACATTCAAACTGCACCAACCAGCTCCAGGTCTAACAGGCCTCACTCACTTTAGACGAATGTCCCTAGACCATTATCATGAGGTTGCATTGGCTTAAGCATTCACTGGTACCATAGGGAAGGTTTTCCCATGAACTCTTACTTGCCCAGCAGTATTTTTAAACTTGCCTTGGTGACAAGAACTAGGGGTGAGTGGAAAGTGTGCTTATTAGTCTGCTAGGGCTGCCATTACACAGGACCAACAACAAAAATTTATTTCCTCACAATCTGGAGGCTAGAAGCCCAAGTTCAAGGTACCCAGCAAGACTGGATTCTTCTGAGCTCTTTCTTTGTCTTGCAGATGGCCGTCTTCTCCCGGTATCTTCACGCGGTCTTCCCTTTTTGTGTCTGTGTCCTAATTTTTCTTCCTATAAGGAAATCAATAACACTGGATTAAGAACTGCCCTGATGACCTAATTTTAACTTAAATACTTCTTTAAAACCCTATTTCTAGGATCACATTCTGAGGTTTTAGGGGTTAGTTAGGACTTCAACTCATGTATTCTGGGGGAACACAACTCAGCCCCTAACAGAGTAAAAAAGTTGAGACACTGTTCTTCCAGAGCCTTCTCTTTTACTAGGGCAAACTCTTCCTCATGTTTGTTACTTACTACCTGAGCACTAGCCTACCCCTAAGCAGAAATTCAGACCTCGCTGTATGGACATCAAGCCACAATCCACAGTTCCACTCAGTCCTTCCATAAACATTGGAAAACTTGAGTGATTTAGCAACCAAAGTATTAACTGAAAACATGTGAACTGGAAATGGAGGCTGCCCAGAGAAACAACAGATATTTTAGATCCACCTACAGATTGTCCTTGGATTTTAAAATTCTCCTTGATTTTGTTCTTATTTTTGCTTTTATTGTTGCTCTGTTTTTAACACTCTGCTTAAAGGAAATAGACTAGACATCTAGGCTTGTGTCATTGTTAGTAGTTAGTGTCTTTGGGTTTTTTCTTTTTCTTTTTTTTTTTTTTTAAAGTCCAGGCTAAGCTTTACTTGGGAACAAACTCCTTTCTAAAAGTGATACACAAATACATTAAATACTGCTGTGATGCGTCTAGTCAGGGGGAGAAAGCGAAAGGGAGCCCATGATGGATCTCATCCAGTTGCCAGAGCTTTCTGTAGTGAATTACCAACTTGTCATTCAGGGTGGAGAGTAGCAAAGACTATCAAGACAGGCAATTAAGGCTTCTGGAAAACGATTAGTGCAGGGGCATGACATGATGTAGGGTTCATTCCTCCAGACCCAATCACATTGTCTTTCTTGTGACTCACTGTTTCTGATGTGTCACTTGCTTACAGGAATCAGAGGGGAGATAATGACAGAGCTGTGCTTGGGGTCTATTTGGCTCTAATCTAGGGGCTGTGATTTGTCATAATGGGCTCTTTGATTGAAAGACAACTCATTCCGATGTGGATATAACCGATGCAAATCAATTCTCATTCGAATAGTTGATTTATTTTGTATTATGTTTTTGTTCAGCTTCTCTCTCCCCCAGATAACCTTACTGCCAATTTAATTTTATGGAAATTACGTCAATTTCCTGATAGCAAATATATGAAACTACTTACATCTGCCATTTGGTCCTTTTTCCCTCTCTTACAACAGAGCCGTGGTCCATTTATCTCCCTGAATCCAGTCTTGCATCTGCCACTGAATTCCTTCCACTCTGACCTTTTTGAGAGCCAGCCAAAAAGTATTGATTGTACTGTTTGCACCTTGTTATGTAGCTTTGTCTTCTATGTTGGATTATCCCTATGGGCTCACAGGGATGGCACTGGAAACTGGCATTTTTATTTAAAATAGCAAATTGATCTCATGCATACTAGAGTTTTAAAAATATGAGCATACAATCATGCTGTTATTCCTCTGATTTAAAAAAAAATTGTCTTGACCACACACCTTCCACTATCCATCATCTCATATGTTTTGCTTCTTTTTGCAACAAAACTGCCCTATACGCTATACTACACTCTCTCCAATTCCTGTATTTGCCTCAATCTGTTTGTCCCCCACCCACTCCACCAGACTTTTTCTTATTATTGTTATCAATGGCCTCTCAGTTTCCTGAATGCAATGATTGCCTCTCTGCCCTCCTAATAGTTGCCAGTAAGACCATTTGAAACAGTTGATCACTGCCTCTTTTTTGATACACATTCTTCATTTGGCTTCAAGCATGCCATACTTTGCTGGGTTTCTTCCTGCTTCACAGCGTGTGTCTTTTCAGTCACTATGGCTTGTTTCTCCATGTCTCCTTAACTTCTTCATGTTGGAGGGACCTTGGCCTCTGCTCTGGTCTTCTTTGGAGATTTGTAAAGCTCTCCAAGCTTGTGAGCAGCCTCTACTCTTTCCATCACTGTTTTATTCCATAGGCTGTGGCCAGGGTGATATTTTTTAATAAACTTTATCTTTAGAGATATTTTAGATTTATTTTAAAAAGTCGTGCAGAAAGTACAGAGAGTCTGCTGATACAGAATGATGTTTTTGATATTCAAATCCAATCAAATCATCTCCTATTCAAAAAAAAAAAACTTATCACATCTCTCAGGCCCCCACATAGACAGTCTAGTGTGTTTCATCTTCATCTTGGTCTCTGAACTCTGATCACACTGGCTTGCTTTCAGTTTCTCAAACTTGTCATGCTTCACTCTGGACACAGTACCTTTACATATGCTGTTCTCTGGTTCTCTTTTTAAAAAATTGTTCCTTCCCATCATTCCAAGATTCATGAGATAACTCTTCTTCATTTATCAGATAGTCCCCTCTTTTATTACTTCTTCAGGGAAACATGCACTTGATTCTCCCTCCCATTCTGTCTTAACCCATATCGAAGATCCATGACCCACATTTCTTGTATAAATAATGTATGTCTGCCTCGCAAAAATGTTAAGTTCCATGAGAGCTAGAGCTATGTTTTTGCTCATTATCTTATTTCTAGCACATAGCAAGCTACTCAACATGTCATGCCATTCAATAAGCATTTGTGGAAGGAAGGAATGAAAGAAGGAAGGAAGGAAGGGAGGAAGGGAAAGAGGGAGGGAAGGAGTGAGGCAGAGAGGGAGGGAAGGAGGGAGGCAGGGAGGAAGGAGGGAGGGAGGGAGGGGGGAACTTGGAAGGAAGGATGAAAATGGGGAGGGAGACACAGAAAGTCAGCATAGCATAGAGAGTTCCTCTATGGTACAGTGGGTTAAGGATCCAGCCTTGCTGAAGCTGTGGTCGAAGCTGCATATTGCAGCTCACATTCGATCCCTGGCCCAGGAACTTCCATGTGCCATGGATGAGGCGAGAAAGAAAGAAAGAAAGAAGAGAGAGAGAGAGAGAGAGAGAGAGAAAGAAAGAAGGAAGGAAGGAAGGAAGGAAGGAGGAAGGAAGGAAAGAAGGAAGGAAAGAAGGAAGGAAGGAAGGAGGAAGGAAGGAAAGAAGGAAAGAGAAAAAGAAAAAGAAAAGGAAATCAGCGTAATCTAGAAAAGGGTAGATTCTAGGACTACTAATCAGGTGCCTTGAGTATAATATTCTTTTATTCAATTCAAATTCAAAGTTTTGTTTAGTTCAGCAAACATTTGGTGAGGGTCAGCTTTGAGCCAGATATTATGTGCCAAGTTATTATCCTCAAGCAGCTGTGGATTATTAAAGAACATACCTTAGAAGCTGAGTTTCACTAAACCCTTTGGAAAACACTGATCAAGTGCATTTATGAAACAGTCCAGTACTCATGGAACTAGTAGGTAGGTGTGAAATGGGACTCTTGCTCCTGCTGTATCTCTTAGGCAAATCCTATAATCCCTGTGGTATGAATTTTGTCACCACTGACATGAACATTACACCATGGAATTACCAGATGAGAGTGTGAATGTCAGTGTCTGCAGACTAGTGTCACCCAAACGAGCACAGTGACTTGCATAAATGAGTCCCCTTAGTCTGCCATCATATGCGTGTCTAACTTGTCTTCAACTCTCCTCTCTTTAGGGGTATCTCATTATTTCTAATGTGTTGGAATCCAGTGATAAGTCTTAGTAACATCATTCTCCATCATTTTCTCCCTGAGTTGATGTGGTATGTGAAAATTCAATTGTGTGAAGGGACTCAGTGGAAAAAGAATGGAGTGATCGTTGTAAAAAAAAAATGGATTTCATGAGGGTATGTTCCCTTCCCTCTCTAAATACTGAAAATCCATATCTGAGCCATAAATGACCCTTCTCCTCAGTCAACATGAATGGAAACCAAACCTTATACCCACCCGTTCTGCTCAGCCCATTGTTAACCTGTGGGCTCCAGAGGGTTTGATTGCTGCTTCTTTTGAGATGCATGTCTCCTGTTGCACTTCTGGGAGCCAGTGGTATCTAGTCATTAGTTTTCTGGAACACAAAGCCTCAAGGACAAAAAGATATTACTGCTGGAACTACTGGTGATGGGACAGATCGTGCATGGGAAATGGGTTGTATGCTCAGTTTCTTGGTTACTGACTGAATTATGCAGAGCCAGGCACAATGGCATAGTATGTTAATAGTGGCTGAAAACACTGTGGCCTTCAAAGTGCAAGACTACCATCTCCTTCCTCTTCAAACTAATTGAGAGGTCTCATTTTTAAATATTTAAATTTGAAACTTCTGTGTGCTTCAAATTTGCAAATTCATGCTCAGTTTTAGCTTATTTGAAAATATAAAAGAGCCTGTCATCTTGACAACCACCAATAATGTAAAGACATTATTCTGAAGGGTCAGAGTACAGGGTCCACAGTGAAATGGAAGAAGATGGCTCACACATAGCAGCTTGGCTTCCATTATGTAAGACGATGATGATCCCACATTGGCCTGGAACTCTAGCGAGCATGACTTATCTTTGAGCAGTTAACAGTGAGAGTCCTACCCTTCCAGCAGATCTTGAATTTTTAGGGTTCCTTAGCCAAATTAATATAGAAAATTACTTTCAAATGGGAAAGTAAAAAAAACTGTAAAAAAAAAAAAAAAAGCCAAAATCAAATGGGGGAATATAATTTTGGTTTAGAATCTCAACAAGAATATTTAAAATAAGTGAGTCTCCTTTACAATATGCAGTATATATTCTACTTTTAAAAGGAATGTTTGAACTAAAAATCTGTTCCAAATTATATTTAATAATTCTCTATTTTATAAAAGTAATTGTAAAGAAGTAGCTTCTTGACATTTCTCAATACCTGTCACATATATTAGATAGAAACTGTCTCATATAGCAGAAATGATAAAGATCGGCCTCCTTGGTGAAAAAGTGTCTATATTCTTAGGCATGGCTAGAACAGTGATAGGAGGACTAGCACATTATTTCCATTTTTTGAGAAATCTGGAATGTGGATCTGATAAGATGCTTTGCTTTTTAAGGCTTTACAAATTTTATTCATTTATGTAAACCCCAGACTGTTTTAAAGTGTTTTTTATAACCAAGGGATACGCGTGGTTGTGGCTTTTTTATATTCCCAAGATTATAGGTTTAAATCCATTGAGAGATTATGTTTTCTAGTGTTTGTGTGATTTGCTATTATTGTTTCCATCCTTCCATTTCAAACATGAATTAGCCTTTAAAGAAATCAGTTTAAGTCTGAAATTAAGGCAAAAGGAATATTTTAAAGGATTGTAAGGAAATGAAATGCAATAAATATATTTTTCTTGTCTTTTAGAAGTTATAAGGAACCTCAGAAATCATTGTAATCATTTTACAGAGGAGAATTATGGTTCCCAGGTTACTGTGGCCAAACTTGTATAAATGCCCACATTCCCAGTTGAGTAGTCTTTCCCCCATCCACATCCTGTTTGATTGTGTATTGAACTTCCTTGATTTCTCAAGTTTAAGTAGCCAGACTACTCCTAGTCCACTCAGTTTTAGTAGTGATAACAATTTAGTAATCATCAGAATACCTGCTATTTGATGCACTTTAAGTGCTAAGTATAGTATTAGCTCCCTGTGTGCATTATTTTATTTAAATTTTGCCATTGTTGTGAATTAAATATTGTTTTTGCATATGATGAAGTTGAGAAGAGTAAGTGTTGCTGAGTCCAGTCTTGTACTGTTTGCTGCTCAGCAGGCCGGTACATCGAGAGCTGAGTTGCAGGGGTAGGGAACAGTGACTTTACTTGGAAAGCTAGTAGACCAAGAAGATGGTGGACTAGTGTCCCAAAGAACCATCTTCCCTAAGTTAGAAGTCAGGCTTCCTTTATACTAAAAGGGGATGGAGTAAGTCAGCATTTCCCAGTTCTGGTCAGCCTTTGGAGATGTGTTAATGTGTTCCTTCCTGTGTCATTCACAGGTGGGCCTGACCAAGATGTTTTCTGTGAGTTAAACAGATGTATTTTAGCTTCACACTCAGGACCTGAAGGCAGGGTTCCCAGAAATGGGCCATTATGTATAATTTAAGCTCATAGGCAACACCCCTTTAGTGATTAACTTGTAATAGAATAAAATCTCTTCCCTAGTACATCAGGACCTTTTCTAAGACTGTAGCACCAAGTTTGTGACACAGAGTTCAGATCCAAGTTTTCTTTTCTAAGTCTATATATTCAGGCTAAAAAATAGAAAATGATCAGGGAAATTAAATTTTTATCCCCAAGTAAAAATATTGCAAGATTTTATTAGATTTCTGGAACATGGTATCTATATTTAACTATCGATATATTTTATTGATGAAACTCTGTGATTGTTATATATCATGTTAATAGGAAACCATTCCCACATTTGGCAACAATTTTTTTTTCCTGGCTAAATTAACATTTGATGTTTGGGCTAGATTCTGAAAAGATGCTTCCTCTTAACAGCAGTATTTGACCTGGTTTGTCTGTTGCCCATATTCCACAGAGGATGGGGGTCTCACCTACGCATACCTGTTGAGTAGCTAGTACTGTGATGGTTGTATCTGTGTCCCAGGACAGATAGAGAGTTAAGAAGCCTTCCCTCCCCTAACTTGCCCTGTATACATATGTCATCAGAGGGCCGGTCAGTGTCAACGTGGAGATAGGGTCTGGAGTGATCAGAGAAACTTTGTAGTCTTTTCAGGAGTGTTAAGGCCACATATGTAAATGGATTCAAGATAAGATGGTAAATAATTTCATGGAAAATTAGTACAGGAAGCTGACAGAAAGTTATTAAAACACCAAATAGAAAGATGGAAGATGAGTTTGCAATTATCCAACAGGGTGAAGTTGACCCATCTTGTTAGGCCAACTATTTATTGTTAGAAAAATTTTAGAACAAAGGTTTTTCTAAAAATTTTAGAAAAAACCTTTTAGAACAGGTTTCTGAATACTTACCTTGAAAGTAAGCAAATAAGTATAAACTGGCAAAATTGAGGGCTTATTTAAAGTGTATTATTTGATATTAATTTCTGTGTAGGCACACATACTAACTTCTAGTTCATAACTATTCTATCAGAAAAAGTTTGATCTTAACCTTATTCATATAGAAGTCATGTACCAAACAATTCACCCCTTCAAAGTGTACAATTCAGTGTTTGCTGGTATATTCACAGAGTAACTATCACCACACTCAAGTCTAGAACATGTTTATACCCCAAGAAAGACACCTCATATTAGCAGTAGCTTCCTATTTCATCGAAGCTTCAGACAACAAACAACCATTAATCTGCTATTTTTCTCTCTATCTGTATAGATTTGCCTGTTCAAGACATTTCATATGAATGGAATTATATAATATGGGGTCTTTGTAACTGGCTTCTTACACTTAGCACATTTTCAAGGCTTATCCATGTTTCAGCATGTATTCCTTTTCATTGATGAATCCTATTTCATTGCATGGATGTACCACTTTTATTTATTCCTTAATCTGTTGGTGGATATTTTGTTTTTTGTTCCACTTTTTTTCTATTATGAACAGTGCTGCTATGGACATTCACATCCAAGTTTTTGTGTGGAAGTATAGTTTTAATTCTTTTGGGTAAATACCTACGAGTGGAATTGTTAGGTTATATTATAACTCGATGTTTAATATTCTGAGGGAATGACATACTGTTTTCAAAAGTGAGTGCATAATTTTACATTCCTATCAGCAATATTTGGGGGTTTCAGTTTCTTCATATCCTCACCACTTTTTAGACTATAGCCATCCTCATAGATTTGAAATGGTATCCTGTTGTGGTTGATTCACATTTCCCCAATGGCTAATGATATTGAGCATTAGTTCATGTACTTTTGGCCATTCTTGTATCTTCTTTGGAGAAATACCCACTCAGGGTTTTTGCCTACTTTTCAATGGAGTTATTTGTTTGTTTTGTTTTTGTTGAGTTGTAAGAGTTCTTTTTGTGGTCTGGATAAAAATTTCTTATCAGATATATGATTTGCAAATAATTCCTCCCATTCCATGGGTTGTCCTTTTACTTCCTTCACCGTGTCCTTGAAGTGCAAAAATTTTCAATTTTGATGAAGTCCAATTTATCTTTTTTATATTCCTTTGGTCACTTTGTCTCGTCTCTAAAAATACTTTGCTTAAATCGAGGTCCTGAAGTTTTATTCCCAAGTTTTCTTCTAAGAGTTTATTATAGTTTACTCTTCCATTTTAGTCTTTGATTCGTTGTGAGTTAATTTTTTGTGTGTGGTGTAAGGAAGAGGTCCAACTTTTTTTTTTTTTTTTTTGCATACATGGATAGCCAATTTTTCTAGCACCGTGTGTTGAAAAGGGCATGTTTTTCCCATTGGGCTGTCTTGGTCTTATTTTTTATTTTTTAGGTTATGAGATTTTTCCCCTTCTGGTGAGTCAGCTGCAGATAGCACAAGACCAAGCATGTTTCTTAAAAAGCCTCATTCTTTAATTTTCAATAATTCTCTTGCCTGCTGCCTGCTGTCTGCTTTAGCCCCAGGGAGGATGCTCAAGCTCTCGCATGGGATCACCTGGGATTGCCTTTTGATGTTATTAAAGCCTTGAAAGTAAAAGGGGCATTTAGAGG
The DNA here is from genome assembly GCA_004024745.2 of Catagonus wagneri. NCBI lineage: Eukaryota > Metazoa > Chordata > Mammalia > Artiodactyla > Tayassuidae > Catagonus > Catagonus wagneri. Next base: position 8,569,185 of record PVHT020000886.1, on the reverse strand, counting down.
CTATGCCTCACCTCTCTTGCTCGATTCACTGCTTTTCTTAATGTGGCAACTAGCTCTTTTCTAAGGTTCAAGCTGGGGAAACTGCTTGGGCTCCCCACCTGGCTCCCCTTTTGCCTGCCTCCTTCCTTCCTGCCTCCCAAGTGCCCTAAGTCTTGATAATTTAAACTGCCTGGACTTCTCTTAGCTGCCAGTATGCATTTCAGGGCTCAGTACTTTCCATAACTCAGGGCATAATCTTTAAATCCTCTGTCTTCCTCATCCTTGACATCCAACCCATCATCCAGAGGTCCTGACCATACTTCCACATATATCTCTCCTCTGCCCTCTTCTCTCTATCACCTCTTTCTCATTCCTATCTAGGCCATATCATCAATCTCCTGCATTTCTGAGCTCTGTTTTCATCCAAAATTCTGGAAAAATCATTCTAAAATAAGCTAACCCAAGTCACAGAGTGTATGAAGGCTTCAACAGCTTCCCCCTGCACTTAGCCTGTCATCCAAACTCCATGTACTGCTCACCCTGCAGGATCACCCCGCTCCCGCCCGCCCTCCTCTTGCTCACAGGGCTCCAGCCACGCTGGAGCCACAGTGGCCGTAGAGTTCATGAGAGCCACCGGACTTTTCAGACTTAAAGCCTTTGCTGCATGTTGGCCCCCTCCTTGAAATGCTCTTGGTCCCCGTTTTTTGTTGTTTGCCTGTCCGTTTCTGGCTATTTCCTATCATTCATATCTCAATTTAAATGTCTTCTCCTCAAAGGAGACTTCCTAATGAAAGTACCTACCTCCAATTTAATATTTTTTTAAATTGAAGTACAGTTGCAGTACGATATTATGTAATAGGTTACAATACAGTTATTCACAATTTTTAAAGACTGTATTCCATTTATAGTTATTATAAAATACTGACTATATTCCACATGTATTACAATCATCCCTATAGCTTATTTTATGCCTAATAATTTATACATCTTAATCTCCTACCCCTATATTGCCCTCCCCCTGTCCTCCTTCTTACAGGCAACCACTCGTTCTCTGTGAGTCTGCTTCTTTTTTGTTATATTCATTAGTTTGTTGTATTTTTTAGATTCCACACATAAGTGATACCATACAATATCCATCTTTCTCTCTCTGACTTATTTCACTTGGTAGAATACTCTCCAGGTCCATCTGTGTTGCTACAAATGGCACATTTCCATTCTATTTTATGGGTGAGTAGTATTCCATTATATATATGTACATATATATGTATGTGTGTAAAGTCATAAAGAGGATGTGGCATGTGTATGTGTGTGTGTGTGTGTGTGTGTGTGTGTAGATAGATAGATAGATCCAGATGGATGGATAAAGAAGATCACGTCTTCTTTATCCATCCGTTTATGAACACTTAGGTTGTTTCCATGCTGTACCATGGCAATTGTAATAATGGTGTTCTGAACATTGGGATACATATACCTTTTTGAATTAGTGGTTTCGGTTTTTTTAGATATATACCCATGAGTGGAATTGCTGGGTCATGTGGTGATTCTATTTTTACAACCATCATACTGTTTTCCACAGTGACTGCACCAGTTTTCATTCCTACCACCAGGGTGGATGATTCCCTTTGCTCCATATCCTTGCCAGCTTCTGTTATTTGTGTCCTCTTTGATGATGGCCATCCTGACAGGTGTGAGGTGACATCTCATTGTGGTTTTGATGTGTACTTCTCTGCTGATTAGTGATGTTGAGCATCTTTTCTGTGCCTGTTAGCCAACTGCGTTTCTGCTTTGGAAAAAATGTCTGTTCAGTTCTTCTGCCCATTTTTTAATTGGGTCATTTGGGTTTTTCTGATGTTGAATTATGTGAGCTGTTTATACATGTTGGATATTAACCCCTTATTGGTCATGTCATTTGCAAATATTTTCTCCTATAATAATATTCTTTATTTGCCATCTTGCTCATATCTGTCACAAGGCTTTACATTCTGAATTTAATGACTTGTTTAACTTTTTTAACCTGTTCTGTTCACCATTGTATTCTAGATGCTCAGCTCATAGTTGGCAGACAGTAAATGATTAATCAACTCTAAGGACACTTTTTTACCATTATCTTTCTTTCCCTCATCTTGCTTCTTTTTCCTTGGTGTTGACTGAGTGGAAGAAGATGTCATTCTTTGCATATTTTAGCCTGATTTTATTTACTGTGAGACATGCCCCCATCCTGCCCACCACTGTGCTGTGTTCAGAGATATTTTCAAATATAACACCGCCTGTAGCTGCTCGTTGGCCCCACGCTCTCCCAGACGTGCAGATCCTCTGGGTACAGATGAGCAAGACCTTTTTGGAGCACTTATTCTGTTCATTATGTTGGGATTCTTGTTAACTCGGCAGTACTAAGGTAGCCACTATTTGCATCATAATTTTACAAAGAAGAGGAAGCTTCAGCATGAAGTCACTTGTCCCAGATCACCAGCTGGAAGGATGGCAGAGCCGGGACCCCTTTCATGTCACCGTATTGCAGTTCTTTCAGAAGTGGCTAAAGAGGCCAGATACTAACAGAAGGGTTTTCTCCCTTCAGCATCAGACCTATGGTGATATCTTATGAAATACCCTCAGAAGTAAAGAAAAAGAAACATAACAAAAAACAGGGTTTTGTTTTCATTTTCATAAACATGTCTGAAGGCAAGTAGTAGTGGTGTCCTTATATGTGTGAAGCTTCTTACTGTCTGAGTATGACTTATTTTTGCAGATTCAGTTTGGTCTTATTGGGCATATACATGGCATGGAGACAGGTGGGGATGCCAGATAGCTCATAAATGGTTGCAAGCACTGAGGCAAAGGACTGCCTCTGTTACTTGGATGTGGGCCATCTTTCTCCATTGCAGTTGGAAGAAGGGCAGTGATGTTGAAACGGAATCAGAGTTGAGATGGAAAATGGATTTCTTTCAGTGGCTGGTGACATTTGGATACATAGTTTTACAAACTCACAGCTCCGTTCCATGAGCGCTGGATGGGAAAGAAGTGCTCCAAGGAGATAACTTCTTTTGCAGGCCCTGGTGCTTTTCCTTCGCGTGTTATGTGGTAGTCAAGTGTCACAAGGGCAGCAGACACCACTCCACGTGGTATGGTTACGTAGGTCAAAGACAAAACCAACTCAAAAGATCTGCTCTCTAAAAACTCTTATTTCTATTGAGGGGATTATGGAAAACATGACAGTGTTTAAAAGTCTTATGTTCTGTTTGCCAGAGTGGGGAAGGGAGTGGAAAAGCTGGGTGGAGTGAACAGGCCAATTGCCATGTGACTCCCAGAGTGCCTGTGGGGAAGACACCATCTGCCAGCAGCTGGCAGGATTTGGTCACCAGGGCACAGAGTGGGCGATTGTCCTCGGCTTTGGAGGCAGAAGCTGGCAGCTGACCCAGTGGAGAGGCAGTCATTGAGCTGAGCTGGGAATGATGTCTCTCTCATATCGTGCGACACGGACCCCAGGAGGGAACGAGGGAGGGCCCAAGGGAGTGGAAGGAGGGGGAAAATAAAGAAAAGGAATCCGGATTAAGTCTTCCTGTTTCTTCAGCTAAGCTTGAATTAATTTTGCTCACTAATGGAGTAGGCAACCTGCATTTCTGAATTGAATAAATAGCAAATAACTGTAAGTGTAAAAAAGATGAGAATGACAAGTGTATGCGTGTGTGTACACATGTAGATATAGATAGATATAAATGCATGTCGAATTAATTAATCGATGCCCAGTCTATACCAGGCAAAGAAGTATTACATAAATTTCACAATGATGCCTTTAAGGTGGAATCTTTGATGGGAGCCAATGTATAGATGTGGAAACTGAGGTGAGTGACAAGATTTCGTCTCTGGTTTGCATGACTAAAGCATGTGCTGTTACCTAGTGTTTATGTATTCTCTGTTATTAATTGTTTCAAGTTCTTAAAATGTCACTGGCTAGTTTACACATTTCTTAGGAGACCAAAATATTGCCCTAACTTTGCTATATCTCAGTGCCATTTTGCACATGATTTATAAGCAACAATTAATCGTTTTTATGACCTTTAACCTACTGTTTTAACTTGTTAGAAGGTAGATATTTCGTGGTAAGTTATACTTGAAATTTCATGCGGGGTACCTAAGTTACTTCAAATGCTGTGAAAATCATGGTTTACATCAGATTCAGAGACTGAAGTCTGGGGTGATAGCAGCTTATGTGAAGTCTCAGGGCATCGTCAGGGCCCCTTGACCTCAGTTAAAGTGAGAGAACCTGAATTTCTGAGCAGTAATGGATGGTTTTGAAATTCAAATTCACTAGGAAGACACTGAAAGCAAAAGGAAGACCATGTAGTTAAATTATTGCATACAATTACCTGGCTGGGAAACAAAAGGTAAAAAAAAAAACCAGAAAACAGAATTTAAATGGAAACTAGAATGCATCATTAAGAAGATACTTAGGACAATAAAAGAAGTCTTGGACCTTGGAGGAGAAATAGGGGAAGACTGAAGGATGTCAAGTGTTTCATCAAAGGATCAAAGAAACCAAACACACAGGGAAGAGAAGCACTGGTGTCTTCTCTGGAGGGGCAGTTCCCAGTCTCCGTTCCCAATCTTTCCTCCTCTTTCCACCAAGACGCCCAGGCCCGGGCCAGCTGAGATTCACTGCAAGTTAACACAAGAGTGCAGTGACCGTCATTCTACCCCTTGCTCTCCAGCTCAAGGAAGTACCCAAAACTCAGGTGAAAGTAACCTTCAATCAACTTTAATTATCAATAAGCAAACTGGAATTCCCCTCGTGGCACAGTGGTTAACGAACCCAACAAGTAACCATGAGGTTTCGGGTTCCATCCCTGGCCTCTCTCAGTGGGTTGAAGATCCAGCGTTGCTGTGGCTGTGATGTAGGCCGGCAGCTGCAGCTCCAATTCAACCCCTAGCCTGGGAACCTCCATATGCCACGGGTGAGACCCTAAAAAGACTAAAGACAATAAATAAATAAATAAATAAATAAGCAAACCTCTTGCCACCATCACTGTTTTAATTGCCATTAGCTAGTCTTGCATTGCAACATAGCTCATCATACAGCATTGTGACATCAAGGCTAGGAACTGCTTGAGCAGTTAACTTCTAGAGACTTTCCAGATTTTGAATCCCACAATTTATTGATGGTTTTAGTAAGAGCTGTTGAATTGTTGTTCAGTAAGTGATTTTTATCCTCAGTAGTTTTTTTTTTTTTTAAGCATCACTTTCAAGGAATCCATCTATTTGTTAGTCTTTTTCCAGTGGTTCTGCTGTATTGGTGTTGATTATCATATGTGAATTCAGCTTTCTTCCAAATATTCAAAGAAGAAGTGGGAAGCCATTCTCTACTTGAAAAATGTTTTTCATTTAGTCGGACCCCAGAGTCCTCTCCTGGTAACACTACGATTCAAACATGTTGGGCATTCAGCTTCAACCCTGGAGAGGCAGGGAACCTGGCTTCTGTTCCCTGGAATGATTATTTGCTTGATTTCAAATCCCATGGCCCCTGAATCTATGAATTTTTAGAATTCTGTTTTTAATCTCAGTCACCTCCTTACTCTATATGTGTGAGAATGACATGAAGCCCAGCTCACCACCTGACTGAATAGAACATCTTCAATGAGACTGAAAATTAGTCCTCTGAGTGAGAAGGTAATGAGAATATACCTTTGGCCTATTTGTTATTAAATGCAGCCTCAGTTTTTTAAGGAGGGAAAAATAGGGGGAGAGACTGCTGGAGGCTGAGATGGACCAAGGTCTCTAGTAAGCCCTCCTCATGTCATTAGAGGCAGACCAGGCAGTTACGTGGAGCTGTGACATTCCCGACCAACAGGATGCCTCCAGAGCAGCTTGTAACACAAGGACAGGCTCTATCGAATCATCTTTCACACTAGTTTGGGGATATTTTCCATTATATTGTGCTGCTTCTTTTTTAACAGTTCTTGAGTTTAAAAAAAAATCCATCTATCCTCGTAAATGCCCTTTGTTAAGCCCTTATTTCAGAGAACTCTTAATAGGTATCTCAGCCATTAGAGGGAATTAGCCAGGTGGTACAAAGTAGCGTAGGCTCCACTCCATCCATAGCCAGACAAGTCGAAATACGCCCTCCATTTCCAGAAGCCTCCTGGCCCTTAATCTAGTCTCAGTACTCTCCATTATTCATGCTGAACAATGTTTAAGTATGGATGTGAGGTTAAAGCGAGGTGCTTTTATCTTCAAAGCGGTCGTCATTGTCAGATACAGGTAAACTGCTGCCAGAAAAAGGTAAACAGAGCAGAGTCTTATAAATTCAACAAGTGCTTATCATGTACCTACTCGCATAGGACACAGTATAGAAGGCATAAAACATGGATAAAATAGTTGACACCATAAAGTCAAGGCATTTATTATCTAGTTGGCTGCAGAGTACCCCCAAAAGGGTATCATACAGAAGAATGTTCTCTGTGCAGACTGTACTGAGTCCACTGAGGGCACAGTTCCCATCATTTGAACTCGATTGGAGCCTGAAATTTGTCAGCTTTCAAATTCCACAAGTTCTCCCAGCCTCTCCTCCAGTAAACCTCACGACAACCAATCCCAGAACCACTGACCACTAAATCGTGAAAGATCCATTTTTTCTTATGATAAGTTCTGATATTTGCTTGTTATTTTTTCCACTGTATAATTTGATTTTTAAAACATTCATCTCATACCCTGACCTTTCAAGTGAAGAGTGAATTCCTTGAGGCAGGGGCTGCACTTTTCATCTCTGTGTATCCCTTACCAACAACCTGGATAGGAAAGGTACTCCAGTTACTTGAGTGAGTAGCACACCGGATGTCAGGGTCCTTATTTGTGGATGACCAAACCATGGAGTATGGGGGTCACAGATATGAACTCCTATACATAAAATAGATAAGCAGCGAGGATTTACTATACAGCACAGGGAACTATATTCAACACACAGGACATCAGGGTCCTTATTTGTGTGTGACCACACCGTGGCTTGGACCCCATTGCCAGTCAGTACCAGTACATATTGAGAATAGCTGCTTCTTTCTGCTTCGTAAAATCATTGTGAGCATCATTGGAGAGCAAGTTTGTTTCCCACTTTTTTTAAGGGCCAAACTTGCAGCACATGGAAATTCCCAGGCTAGGGGCCGAATCAGAGCTACAGCTGCCAGCCTACACCACAGCCACAGCTACAGCAACGCGGGATCTGAGCCGCCTCTGCGACCTATACCACAGCCGCCAGATCGCTGACTCACTAGCAAGGCAGGGATCGAACGCGCATTCTCATGGATACTAGTTGGATTCACTTCTGCTGAGCCATGATGGTAACTCCCTTCTTTCCCACTTTTAAGGAAATGTCTAAAACAGTGTGAGCAAAGCTTTTGTAAAAATGTAAGCTTCTTCCATTTTTTGTTTTTCTTATTGTTTGCATCAGTTTGGGTCTCAGTTATGTTTTTAAAATGAGACAATACTAAAATATTTCCAAAGTACAGAAGATCTAGTATAGCTTTCTAAGAAATCTTGTTTGAAAGGTAATCTTGGAGGATATTGTTGGAACTTCTTTTGTCCCAAAAGAGGCACAGAGCATAAAACAAAAAAAACCAAAACCAACTACAATATGACATCAAAACAGTGAAAAAGTGATCATCTGTCATTTGTATTTAGAGTCTGAAACAATAATTTTTATTTTTTTTTTTCAGAATGTAAATAAAGAGGATAGAGGAGTGGGAGGGTAGACTTGTAATGTTTTAAAAAAATATTGTGAGTGATTTTGGAGTTCCTGTCATGGCTCTGTGGTTAACGAACCCAAATAGTATACATGAGAATGCGGGTTCCATCCCTGGCCTCACTCAGTGGGTTAAGGATCCAGCGTTGTTGTGAGCTGTGGTGTAGGTCACAGATGTGGCTTGGATCCTGCCTTGCTGTGGCTGTGGTATAGACTGGCAGCTGTAGCTTGGATTTGATCTGTAGCCTGGGAACTTCCATATGCTGTGGGCGCAGCCCGAAAAAGACAAAAAACAAAAACAAAAACCAAAATAAACCAAAAAAATTGTGAGTGATTTTAAAATAGGGTATAAATCAGGTATCATTTAAAAGAAGGGAGAAAAATGATTAGACTTAATCTAGCAGGCCTATATTTTTTCCTGCCTGGGCTGTTTTGAGTATGTGGAAATATTCTTAATCAGTATGTACAAAATACACAGCAATACTGCCCTCTACAGTTCCCCTGTGGTACGGTCACTGGTAAATGGCTAGTTTTAAATGAACCTAACTTACGTGGAAGACTTCAAGTGTGTTTAGTTTAGATGGCTGTCTTAGCAGTAAGCAACCTGGGCCATTCCCTAAGCTCTGTGCATGATGACCACTTAGAGAAGCCAAATCCTTTGAACTAGTTACATGATCCATGTTGTTTCTAGGAATATAAGGTATCAACAATTCTTAAAAGACTCACTTTGTGGTACAATTGGCAATACATACCTCCTTTTCTCATATATATGCCATACTAGGAGTAAGAAAGTAGTCTGATATGCAAGAAAGAGAGTGGAATATATAAAGTCTGGGGGAAAATGGTGTTGTGGAGTTCCCGTTGTGGCTCAGTGTTAACGAGCCCAACTAGTATCCATGAGGATGTAGGTTCGATCCCTGGCCTCTCTCAGTGGGTTAAGCATCCAGCATTGTAGTGAGCTGTGATGTAGGTCACAGACATGGCCAGATCCCGAGTTGCTGTGGCTGTGGTGTGGGCCAGCAGCTATAGCTCCAGTTCTACCCCTAACCTTGGGAACTTCCATAAGCCGTGGGTGCGGCCCTAAAAAGAAAAAGAAAAAAAAATTGCTGGGTTGTGTTTTTCACGTGTTTCTTGAGGAAATATGTGCAATGTGCCCAACACCTTATATGACACAAGGAAGCACTAAATGACTGGTCACTTTGATTTCTGATGCTCTATGTTGATCTGCTACTAGAGATACTTGCCTCTAATCATTGCCAGAATTTGGGGGCCAGAGAGAATATGTATTGCCAGGAAAAAGGTTTTTGGCAGCATTGATTAAAATAAAATATTCTTTTCAGGAACAGAAACTGAACTTGTTTCAGTTATCTGGTTGATGTTTAACTTGGGAAAAGTTTTCAGATGGGAATAAGTGGATGAGAGAATGAGCAGTTAAGGTGTCTTCTGACATCTCCTTGTCACTGGTGTAGAAGAAGAGAAAGAATGTGTCTTTTTGAAGTGATCGTTATACTTCTAAAAGCCCCTTGCACAAAGACAACCACAAATTTGAGTTCTATAGAGATGTTCCAATTGTTGGAATACGTTCTGATAATTGTAGAGTTGCTCTTTTTTCCTTTCTATTTTTTTTTTTTTCTCATTCTGGCTTATTGGCTTAGTGGGCTTGGTATCATTAGAAATGTCACCTCTTCCCCACAGGGCTTAAACCTAGGAAGGGGAGCGACTCAAATATGTATTTACAGTTCACAGGTAGTAAGGTAATCATTTTGTGGGACCTTTATTTCAAAGCCTCATGGGCACATCAGACTGTAGTAAGATCTGCCTTTGCTTCAGTTGCTAAGAAAGCTTTCTCTTAATGTCAGGGTATCATCCTGGACTTTGAATCTGTACATGTTTCAGAATAGTGTTTAAAAGCCAGTTCAACAGAGCAATTTGGAGAACCCCACACATAAGCCTTGCTGCACTAGCTGATGGCCTCCTCAAATACTTGTCTGTTAAATTGGTTTTGAAAAGAGCTTTCAGATCAGCAGTCATCTTTCTGAATAAGTAATAGTTTTCCTGGAAATGTGCCTATTTATCAATATCTGTCTTATTAAGCATGATCTCTCACTTTGCTTTAACTTTCAAATTGTACTTCCATTGAGAGTACCCAGCAGATTTTTCTCATGTATTACCCTTATTAGAATAAATTCAATGATATTTAAGCTCTCATCATATTCCCTAGAAAGATGGAAAAAGTCCCCCGAGGAGAGAGGGAGCTGTATGGTAGGCTACAGCTTTAAAGGTCCCACTTAAAATTCTGTGAGTTCTGTCAGGTAGACGTTGAATTTTAAGTTCCTGTGAGCAAGTAATGTCTAGGTTTGACTCTTGAAAATTTATAAAGAGAAGAAAGAGCGATTGGTAAGCGGTTTTGTCTGCCAAATACTGAAGACAGCCGAAAATACAGAAAAGGGCACTGAACTTAGAGTTGCATTTCGTCCTGGCTCAAACGTTTGTGATATATAACACGACACTGACCGAACCACTTAGGTTTTTGGTTCCTCTGTTTACAAGTCTGTCAAATTGGGATGACTGTTCCCATCATGTCCACATCCTGTGGTTGTTGCAAGAATCAGACTGAATGATGCACATGCAGGAGCTTTGTAACTCTGCAGTGCTCTTCATGTGCAAGTCTTCAGTGGTGTGTATGGCCTCTGGTTTAAGTTCTGTAAGCTTTCTGAGGACAAAGATTGTGTCTTTGAGTCCTGAGCATTATTTTAATTCCCGAACAAATGAATGAAGAGGAGTGATTCTCCCACTGCAGTTTTCTGTGAGGTTGTTTACTTTTTATTTTTCCCAGAATCATGGAGAAACACCTTTTTTCATTTACCATTGCAAGATGCTTATGGGGACAATAGTTCTCTATGTGAACTAACTTGCTTACCTGGTAAGAGCCCTTTAAACCTAGTAGGTCAAAGTTCCTGTGGACAGGTCCATTCCTAAACTCTGGGCATTGTATTTTGAAGTGTATCTAATGTCAGAAATGAGAAGGCAGATGTGTCAAAGCTTGTATGGTATTGTTACAATACAACTTGTATGGTACTGAGTGTTACGACACAGAAAATAGTAATACCAACACATCAGTTTCTTAACACTGACTTCTTCTTCAATTGAAAAGTCTATTTCCTTGCTTAATTTTATTGAGCCACGGGTCACCACTGCTTCAGGTACTGGCATATGTGGGGGAGGGGTTTGGTGCTCTGGGAAGCTTCCATTATTTTATACAATTATGATTGGCAACACTGAGTTGAGTATTATTCATAGCTTCTTACAGCAAAAGATAAAACACAAAGAAATGCAGTAATGTTTGAGATTACAACAGCCAAGAGATGATCCAATATATCCATACCCATCAAATTATTAATAATAGTTAATAAATGAGCTAATTAAACTAAAAGCCCCAAACACCTATGAAATGATTGCAAGTATTTAGGCTATTCTATACATTTAATCAAAAAAGGTGCATTTTTAGGAATTGGACATGATGACTCACATCTAACTCGTCTTCTAAAAATTAGAGCCCTAACATTTTATATCTGACTTCAAAATGTTGAAATTCCAGTCTCAAAACTTTTTCATTACAATATAATTTTAGGGTATCAGTAATGGGCATTCACTTTTCTAATTGGAAAAGAACTTACAGAGCTTAGTTCCTATTTCCAAACGTTTTCAGAATCAAAGTTTCAAGGTAAAAAAAAAAAGAGGGGAAGGATCTTGAACAAATATTTTTGGGTACTGAACCAGCTTTTTTTTTCCTTAGTATCTTTTGTTTTTTCAGTGACTTAAACCTTTTCGATGACTTAAGTCACTTTTGAAGAAAGTGAGTCTTCATACTGTTTAGAGAGGAAACCACACCTAAGACAGTGCCAACCCCTTTGTCACCTATTGTTCATTTGTTGGCTTGGCTGTGGAAGGCATTTGATTTCCCACAGTTGGCTGTATTTTTTTGACTTCCAGGACTTAGGACCTGTTTACTGAATGGAGGTATAATTCCAAAGCCTTTTGTTGACCGTGGGGGTTTAAATTAAGATTGGAACAGAAGGAATCCCCCAGTGGCAGCAGTGGCTCTAATTCTATAGTGGTGATGCAGGAATAAATTCATTTCAGGGTATTACTGGAGCCCTGAATAATCTTAACTATGTTCCGAAGTTATTTTTGTGTGTTTTCTTGTTTGTGTTCTGAGCAGCACAGTTGTCTGAGGGTTCCCGGAATCAGGCTCTTCTCTGAGGTCAGAAGACTTTTCTGAGCCTAGAAGGACTCCATCACAACGTGTCTGGGTCAGGCAACCACTCTCTGGCAGGTCTCCTTTTCTACAGATTGGAACCCTGGGGGATATGCCAGACCCTCACTAGAGGGCAGCAGGGAGTCAGTGGAACCAGTTCTTCAGAAAGGCTCTACTGTCCTATGTGCTTTGAAAAAAAGCCTAGCAGCTTTTAAAAGTTTATTTGCTGCTACTTTGCTTATAAAACGCAGTGATGTCAATAATCTTTTCACATGAGTGTATTTGTTTCACAAAAAAACCTAAATAAAAGATAAGTTCAACCTGACTGTTTTAGTGCAAGAAGTCTGTTAATTCCAAGGTATTTGTCAGCTACACTTCTGACAGCTGTGCACCTAGGAGAATGCAGGTCCCGGAGGTTCTGTCCTTGATAGGAATCAAGCCACAGATGAACAGATGTTGAGGGAGGAGGCCTAAAGAACAGGAGCAAGAAATGAGGGACAGTGATTGGACCTCTCCAATAAACTGGGGTGACGGGGACAAGGGACGGCAGGTGAACAGGTATTCCCTTCCATTCAATGATGAGCCAAGTCCTCACCTCCATCCTGGCGGTGTGTGTTCACGAGGAATATCACTTGCACTATTTTCCACTGTGGTCCCCTGTGGAAATTTGGGAAAGGGGTGTGGGCATCTTGTTTCGCAGTTTTATGCCACGAGAGGGGAGCCCAGCCCGTCAGTGCATGTGGCATATTAAAGTGAGAGAAGCGAGCAGCTTGACTTTATGAAAAGTCCCAAGGGGGACCACTAACTTTGTGAAAGGTGGTGAGAACGAGGTGGAAACAAAAGAGAAGGAGGGCTTGAGTCATTGCGTAGCACACAGTGAGCAAGAAATGCAGAGACCAGTCTGTGGAAGAGAAAGTAAAGGCTATCAAAGAATATGATGCGTGAGCCACCCTAGGACATTCTAAGCAAAGGAGACGATTAAGGTGCAGAAGGCTCTGTAATCTTATTAGTGAGACTTGAATATAAAAATGATTTTTATTATGCTTTTTATCGTTACCATCCTCCATCCAGTGGATCTCACAGGATGATATAAACTGTACAACTGAGTTCCCAATTAACAGAAATAATTGCACATTCATCCCCAAATTTCACTATCAGATGATCAGTGAGGGTAAATATACCAGTGTAGAATTTTACTTTTAACATGAATGTCATTAATGGGGAAATATTAATCCCAATACCTATTTTTCTCTGTGTGTCGTCGGGGGACCCTTTGGGTCAGAATCACATTAGGTAAACCAGTCTTATACACTAATAATTTTAGGGGCAGAATTTAATAAGGACTGTAGGAGAAAGATATAACAAGGGGGAAATTACTTTCTGCCAGAAGAATCAGGAAAGATTTAATGGGGGAAATGGCATTTGAACAGATTCTCACAATATGGATTGGATTTTTTACAAGGAAGGTCGTAGGAATACATTCTGGGAAAAAGGAACAGAATAATGAATCGATACCTGCCTGGCTAGTGAAGGGAGATTGATGGCTGCAATACTGGCATCGAGGCTGAACCCAGCTTGTAAAAGGCTTTATGCAGAGCGCTGAGAAGTTTGAAATGCATTCTGTGCTAGCTTTGGCAGGTGTCTGCACAGAGCTACACAATTAGAATGGCACTTGAGGACAGCTTCTCCTTCTGTCAGGCTGGGACCGGCTGAAGGCAAAGACAGGTTAGAAAGTAGCAGAAATTGTCCAGGTCTGAGGAAACGAGTCTGTGAAACCCAGCAGTGGCAGTGGTGGTAGAACGAGGGAATAAGCAAGACAGACATTAAGGAGGGAAGACGTTGGTTGTCAACCTGATATTTTTAAAGTGTGCTTTATCGGGGTTTCCTGCTGTGGCTCAGTGGTAACAAACCTGACTGGTATCCATGAGGATGCAGATTTGATCCCTGGTTTCGCTCAGTGGGTTAAGGATCCGGCGTTGCCATGAGCTGTGGTGTAGGTCACAGAGGAGGCTCGGATCCTGTGTTGCTGTGGCTGTGGGGTAGACTGGCACCCGTAGCTTTGATTTAACCCCTAGCCTGGGAATCTCCATATGCCACAGGTGCGACCCTAGAAAGACCAAAAGAAAAAAGTGCCATATGAGTTTTTTTGGAATGAAGAAGGAGTTTTTGTCTTCAAACTTTGTATGTTTCAACCATGAATCAGTTGGGACACGACCAAAGACAACCCAACTCCATTTTCAGGTTTCAGCAGTTGACTCAGAGAGGGAGATGATAAGGAGATAAAGACAAGAGGAAAATATGTCTTGTTAACTGAATGCTCCAAAGTGTTAAGCGTTATGGATAGTTGAGGCTTCATTTAGCAAAGTAATAAACTTTTCTTTCTTATTTCCTCTGGTTTGAGTTTACTGAAGTGTTAACATGTTTAATTCAATGCCTTTGTTAAAGTAAATTTCACAATGCTATTTCAATGAAGAGACATCTGATTTTAATCCCAAATAACAATACACAAGATTTAAACTTTGAGATAACTGAAGTCACATTGAATTGATGTGGTTCAGGATTGCCTTATTTTAATATTCAGTAATACTGCTAGAATAGTATTCAGCAGTTGCGATGAAGTCATTAACCTGAATTTTGCATTTATACTTCTTATTAGTAAATATTTCAGTCATATGAAATAACATCCTTTTATATTGGCATGGACTCTTACATGCAGTTCTAAGGAACTTAGAATTTCCTGTTTGAACTTTTCTTTAACTGTACCATTGAGCTTCCCATATGGCAACAGCAATGACATTTTCTTTCTGCTATTTGAGTAATCTGCTTCCAAACAGGAAAAGCCAGGAGTTGGACCAAAAATGCCTGTGACACTTACCTTTGGAGCAAGATTTGACGCCAATGAAATCATTGCCATATGATGTCGTTTGGACTCTAATTGCTATCATAATGGGAGGCAGGAAGAACAGAAGGCCCTGGAGCCAAGAAGCACAGAACTTGGAAGAGTTCAAGATCCATCACATTAGTGATTCTTACAGATTGTACTCAAAAGAGATCTGACTTGCCCCAAGTAATTCACAAACTAAAAACAGTCCAATTGCATCCTGTGTACATTTTGGGCTTTCCAGTTTTGACAGATGCATATTTGTTGTGTTGCAATTGCTTTCTAAAATATACTTCCTAGCTCCCTGCCTCTGTCTGTTTTCAGTTATGGATCAGTATTACTAACAGCTTATCAATGATTTAAAACAAAAACATAGAAAGCAACAGTAATGAGATCTCTGTAGGTATCACACTGTCAACAGAAAAAATGAAGACATGGTAATGAGGAAAACATTAGTCTGATTACTTTTGGATGGATATGTTCTCCTGCTTTCCTGGTGGCATAGAAGTGGTGGTTTGGATCACAACAGCTTGGAGATAGCTGGAGTTCTTCCCAATTTGATTCCCTCTTGTCATTCTACATTTTATCACAGTTAAAGAAATGTGCATCCAGATCTTATCAGTGCAGCCAAGATAGTTCTAGAGCCTTTTTTCCAAGCCTGGAGATGATTTCTCTTTAGTGTCACTATGCGCCGACACCTCCAAGTAACTGAGAATGCTCTCCTCTTCCCACCTCTTGGCTCCCAGATCTTCTCAGTCATCTCCCACATCCCATCCTAAGAGAGCCCCTCTGGGAACACTTGGATCTTTATTGGCCTCTTGTTTATATAAGTGAATTCTATTTGTTCCTCTAAGCTGGAAGTTGTAACCAAAAGAAGGTGAGCTGGAGAACTGAGAGCAAGAAGTTAAAGGGAAACCAGTGGAAGTTATATTTGGAAACCTGAGTAGACTGAAAGAGGATTATTTTTAAAGGAAGAGAAAATAAAGCCCTGACGCTTGGGTCAAATGAAGAATGAATACAGTGTGGGAAAAAAGTGAGGTCTCAGGTGAAGCAAAAACTAGGCTTGCAATACGTGTGATGTGTTCTTTCTGTGAGAGGCAGTGAAGTTGAGAGTTTCAGGAGCAGAGAACTCCCCAAGGAGCCAGTGGCAGAGAGGACCTCTTTTCACCTAGGCATTACAGGGGATTTAACCTTCTGGAGGCTGATTCTTCCTTTCTTGAGGAGAGCATAGCTCTCAGTGAACCAACCAATGGATTGAAGATGTTTCTAGAGAGGAAAGACTGAGTCCATAGTAACGGCTGTATTATGATCAACACTGCTATTTTGTTTCTGCCCCAAAGTTCCTGTTTATGTCTCACAGCCTTTATATTGTCTTTGCAAGAACTGAGCCAGTTGGACAGTAGCCATGGTAAAATTTTTGTTGCTAGTGAGTATAAATACTCCCATCAGTGGATGCATCTTTCAGGATTCTGCTTAAACTCAGCTTTCCATTTGAAATGTCGGTTATGGGTGAAGAGAGAACAGTATTTAAGAAAAAAAAATGACTTGCTCAAAGGAGTGAAGCTACATTATACAACTACAGATTATTGGTATCATTAAGAAATTCAATTCCATTTTTATATAAGAACTATAGCATGCAATTACATGTAAGCATAGTATATGAGCACTTGGCTCACGTCCAGAAAATCATAGGGTACATTTTCTGAGAATGAGAAGGGAAAACGGTTGTCGAAAGATGGGTACAGGAGACAAAACATGACGACCTACCACCAGCCTTCTACTTTTCTGACCTTCTCTGTAACAAGCCTAATTAACATAAATTAACATATTAATGAAAGTTGTCTCTTTAAAGCTGGCAATGCTAACTACTTTGCATATTGTATCTACCTTGTTCCTTCAAACAATTCTGTGAAATAGATTTTTATCCCTGTTTTACAAATTAGGAAAGTGAGGAAAACCAAGAAGGTAAAGAGTAAACTACTTATCATCATGTAGCCCATGAGGGAATGAGCTGGGATTGTCCCAGGTCTGTCTGGCCCGTGTTTTGGCATTTAGGGTCTGCTGCCCTCTTTTACAGCCAGAAGCTCCTCCAGCAGCAGGCACACCAAAAGAGAGGGAAGCAATTTCCTGTTGCACTTGTGCAAAGAATTCCTGTGTGCCTAAAATAGATTTGCTCTACACCTAATTGGTTTAAGTAGGGTCACTGTGAAGATCAATGAGTTCAGAAAAGCTTTTTTTTTTTTTTGAGTAAGGAAAACCAAGATGACACGGTATAAAACTTGGAGTATCTATTTTTTTTTTAAGTACATGTTTAAAACTTCCTGACATAATAGCTTGTCTTCTTTCAAACAGACTTTCCTATTCATATGTAAAATAAAATATTTTTAAAGTATCACTTTTGCCTCTTGCAAACATTATATTAGTATTTTGAGTATATATATATATATACTTCCACATTCTGGTATTTTATAGTTTCAGGAAGTCAGTATTCCAGGTGGAATGATTTGGTGTCGGTATTTTGCTCTGAAAAAGCACGCACTATAGCACTCACTTGCCATAAATCACTGACATTCTGCTATGGTGGCCAGACCATTTTTTTCTTATAGTAAGAAAAACACTGAGTGCAGCAAACCAGAATTGTAGCCCATGCAGTATTATTTGCAAGAACGATTAACTAAGGTGCCTAGGGCACTTGCATAAACAGCTGTTTCTTGTATTTTCCAGGTGATAAAACCTATTAGTTTGACAATTTACAAAAAAGCCATTAGATTCATCTCAGTGCCACTGGAATAACTGATGCCCCTTCAGCAGGGTACACATACCAACCGCAAGAGGTGGAGGGCGCCGGGGAGCCCAGGAAGTGGCCCAGATGAGAGAGTCAGTTTCTAACCACCAACTAGTCAGCCAGGAAGAGAGGAAAGGATCCTGGAGCCCCAAGTGTCAGAGGGAGGAGTCCAGGATTACTTAGTCATTTATTCTTGGCTTATTGATCAGTTCACTGATTTCTTTATTTTAAAGGGAGAGTGTGTGTTAAAAACTTCCCCTTTACCCTCTTGAATTATTACTACTGATGGGCTGATAGCCTTTAGGTTTTCAGAAAGTCTGTGATATACTTAAGAAAGTACCCTCTAAGCCACCAAAAAATTATGCTTTCTTCCCAGGATTGAGGGTCTTCAGCATGAAAAGCTTTTTTTACAAAATGCAAAAAGCAGAAATAAACAGGATTGATATTTACATTAACATTGCACGTAAACTTTAAAAGTCAGCATTCCGCATTTTCCCTATCAGAGTATATATCACACTTCATTTTTTCGAATTTCATTTTTTCTCTCTCCTAATAAATTGTAAGGTGTGTGAGGACATAGATTTGCAGGTTTTGGGGTGGTGTGGTTTAAGGGTAGAATTCAGCATTGCATGTAATGCTGAATGCCTGAATGCTGAGAAATTTACAACACTGAGGATTTCTTGAAAAATTGAGTTGTTTTTGTTTTGCTTTCTTTCTCCTGCCAAGAAAGCTCTAAGCCAAATTTTCTTTTCTCCAGCTTTCCTCTAATTTGTATCTCCTCATACTTTATTTTAGAGCATTATCCTAGACAGATATACTGAAGAAATCCACTTTTCTCTTTAATGTGAGGGCTTTTAGGGGGAAACACTTTATGATTTTACTCTTCTGCAATAATCAATGCATTAAAAAGGAGGAGGGTCTATGCAGGGTTACTTAAACAATCAATTAAACACATTCCCAAGCGACAATAACATGAGGGAGGCACTGCAATTTGATTAGTGACCTTTTCATTCTGTGTAGAGATAACCTTTATTGATATCATTCACCAGATGGAACCCAGCTCTTTTAACGGCAGAGCTTGGTATTGATTGAAAAGCAAGATCTGGGATTTTGTTAGTGTCGAGCTGTTTAGAGAAACAAGAGGTACGTTCCTCTCCATTCCTCCAACCTCTGAAGTAATTGCTTTTTTTTTTTTTTGAAACCAGCAGCTAACAGGAGAAACCAAGGACTTTTTCTTACTTCTATTCCATTTCTATACACAGAAAGCGATTTAGTGAAAGAGCATTTTCTAGATGTTCACAAGGATGGAGGCATTTTATATTGGCAATTTGGCGTGGCAAAAGTGAATCCCCTTTTCGGCTATTTTATTCTCAAGGATCTCTCATTATACCGCGCCTCACTAGTACTTTTCAATTCAGAAAACCTACATACTTCTACTTGAGTTTGCATTTAAACCAGGTACACTTAATTGTTGCCCTTTGAAAGGCATATAATTGTAGGGAAGATCAAGAAATTTTTGCTTTTTTGTCCAGTGGTTGATTATCTTCAAAAGGTTTAAACTGCATTTGTTTCCATACAACAAAAATGGAATATTTGTTTAGCCTTTTAATGAATAACTTAACATAGGAATCAAACATCATGCTTTAATTCTTGAGCTATTGTTTAAATGAAAGTCAACTCTGGGAGTTCCCATTGTGGCTCAGCAGTAGTGAACCTGATAGTATCTATGAAGATGCAGGTTTGATCCCTTTACTCAGTGGGTTAAGGATCCAGCGTTGCTATGAGCTGTGGTGTAGGTCCCAGGCATGGCTCGGATCTGGCATTGCTATGGCTGTGGCATAGGCCAGCAGCTGCAGCTCTGATTGGACGCCTAGCCTGGGAACTTCCATATGCCTGATATGCAGCCATAAAAAGCAAAAAAAAAAAAAAAAAAAGTCAAAAGTTGAATACATTATACATTCTAGAAAAAAAGAGAATTTTAGTGAAAGGTAGCTATTACTTAAAACTACGCTTTTTAACTTAATTTGGTGGGGCCAATTAGAGACTAATTCTGTTATGGTGTATAAATTGGATTGTGTAGTGAATGGAATATTAGAACATGCTTGTTCATGGAATTATGATGTTTGATTTGCAGATTAAGTTCAGTGCACATAAGTGTGATCTATGGATTCATAATGAATAATTGATACTTAGAAATAAGAACTAGAAAAAATAAATTGAAAGGTTCACTAAGGTACATGTACACAAAAATTTGGGGGAGAGGGAAGAAAAACTCTTAAGGATAAAAGTGTTTTTATATTCCCTTAGTTCTCCAAGTACAATAATAGTTTAAATAAAGAACTGTGGGCATCTACTTTTTTCTTTTTAAGCAAACTTCTGGTATATTAAGAAAATATAATTAAGTTAAAAATTACTATGAATTTGTAGTTTCAGTGGGACAAAACTTAGCAAAACAACCGTGGAAGATTGTGGGGATAGGTAGTAAGAATCAGTATGGTTGTTTATCATGAAAACTGAAAATTTATCATAAAATTCATCTAATTCTAGGCTTAAAAGAGAGAGACAAGGTTTATCAAATGGAAAGTACATTTTTAGAAATCAGTGGCCACTCTTATTTAAAACATGAAATCTCATGTACAGCATGGTCCTTTGGTGATAAGATGCTGAGAACAGAGCATAAATAAATTTACACTCAATAGCATGGGGTTGTGTTTAGTTTTAGGGTTTGGGGTTTTTTTTTTTTTCTGTCAGTATAAACTTGTTTTTTTCCACCCTTATGAATTACAGATTACAGTTTGTGCAAACATTAAAAATGTTGATTTGCTGCACTTTACTGTTGAGTCAGATTTCTTCTTCTTTGCAATATGTTTTCATGCCTAAAATAACATCAGCAATGGTAAAGCAAAATCAAAATACTTAAAAGCTCTGGAGGGAAAATGCATCAAAATAATGTTCCTACTTCTTAATCCTGAATATTATGGTTTAGCCATCCTTTTATATATAGAAAAGAGAGTGCAGAAGCTGGGGGGTGGTGGCTGGGTATCAGAGAAGTAAATAGAAAGAAAGAATAGAAAGAAAGAAAGGAAGGAAAGGAGGGAAGGAGGAAGGAAAGGAAGGAAGGAGAGAAAAATAAAAACATTGGAAGGAGGTTTTGGATTGTACTGTATTTGTGTAAAGGTTTGGGGTGCAGTTTAACACACTGAAAGGACTTCCTGCCCCTTGGCCTCTGCGGTATCTTTAGGTCCTTAAAACCCAACTCTTCTTTTCAAATCAGTATGAGAAGTTCAGCCATTCATGGCCCTGTGTCCACTGGCAGAGTGTGCACTTGTCCCTTCATGACCAAGGACCACGTACAGAGAAACACAGCATGTGAAAAACAGAAGAAAAACTTCCAGGATGAAAGCATAAATAAAAGGAAATATAAAATTCCCCACTTAATGCCAAGTGCTTCCCACCAGACAAGACATTGCTGAAGTCACTCATCAGCTCTGACTTGAGAAAAACAAACTATACTAGGTCCACTTGCTTTTCTCTGCTTCTCAAAGTCGAATACAAAGTTTCTCACAACTTTAATGTTGAATAAGTAGTGTATGTAGCCTTACTGGTTCTCGTCTTCAAGCAATAATATTTTAACGTTGTGGTTTTGAATGAATTTAACTGTTTCTCTAGGTTGCACCGCTTCTAATGATCCATTGCTATGTAGATCTGTGTTTTTTAGAATCTTTATGTGAGTGTTTGTTATGTATGTAATGTGACCGTGATACCCATGTGAATGGTCCATCATCTTCATAACATGGTGTGAGACTGTAGCAGTTTCTGCCATTCCTATGGAAGAGAAGGAAGGTTTATCTGTATATGCCAGAAGCACTGGAGACTCAAACAGAGCATCTCAACCACAGCAAAACCAACCAGAGTACCTGAGAAGGGGGAAGAAAAATGGCATCTGTTCTTCGGCCAGTAGACTACTCACAGAGGGGCAAGTTATTAAGGAAGAAAGGAAACATGCTTTCAAATTTCAGTATTATATTGTAGTCATAGCAGTAGTAACTTATTTCTAGCAGATGCGAACAAATGTCAGATGGCATTGCAGAAAGAAAGAACAGCTCTTCCCAAACAATGACATTTTTGGTAGGAATTAAATTTCCGTTATCCTTGTTTTTGTCTGACCAATGAGCCTCTGTTGTGTGAACTGGAGGATACAGTACGTGTTTGTGTATAAAATACTACATTGCTTACATTATCGACTTTGTTTATAACTTGGCCCTTGGAAGTGACTGTTGAGGAAAGGAATTGCTCTAAACTCGAAAATCTTAAGACATTCTGAGAGTACAGCCAAAGAAATGTACCAGTTCCTAAAGAAACATCTTTGCTTTGAAGGAAAGATAAACAGTGTTCTTACAAGGTGGGAAGAGTGTCAAAGAGATTCAAGCTTATGGTTTCAGAGAAAAGAGACTGTTTAGATACGGCTGCTGTGTTAACCAGGAACAAAGTGAAATGAATTGCATGACAACCTGCAAATGTACTGCAGCCAAATAGTAACAGTATAAAATAAAATAATTTAAAACAAAGATGAGGAGTTTCTGTCGTGGCGCAGTGGTTAACGAATCCAACTGGGAACTATGAGGTTGCGGGTTCGATCCCTGGCCTCACTCAGTGGGTTAAGGACCCAGCATTGCCATGAACTGTGGTGTAGGTCACAGATGTGGCTTGGATCTGGCATTGCTGTGACTGTGGTGTAGGCCAATGGCTACAGCTCCAATTAGACCCCTAGCCTGGGAACCTCTGTATGCTGTGGGTGCAGCCCTAAAAAGCAAAAAAAAAAAAAAAAAAAGCCTCAAAAATAGGAATGCGTGGTAAAATTCTGACGTGACATTGAATTACTTTAACTGTAGGACTAAATTAAACAACTGGTGAAAATAGGGTTATAGAGCAGAAAGCAGATACATAGCATCATTATTGTTTTGAACATTTAGATGTAGTTAAAACATAAGAAAAGGTGGGAGAGGAGATGGAAAGAAGTATAAACCGCCCATATTTTTAAACCTGAGAATTCAGTGTTAGGCGAAAACTTGAACTATATGATTAAAAAATAAAATATATTCTCTGTGTGTGCACATATACTATATTTAGAAAAATTTCCTTAGCTCTGTCTGATGAAAGGGCCTAGAATGAATGGTAAGAATGTTCAGCACTTGGTTTCTAAATGCTGTTCCCCATTAAGTTAAATCACGGTGAGAAGACTGATTTAAGTCTGGGGACAGGGAAAGTATAGCTGAGCCTGAAACATCTGGTTACCCCGGAAGTAAGGAAGTGCTCCAAGAATGATAGTGACATAAGAGAGCCTGAAGGGGCTCCCACCATACAAATCCAGAATAATTTGAATATTAAAGAACATAATAAAGTAACTGGCTTTAACCAACTGAATAAAATAAAAATCCACAAGTTTCTATTAATATAAATAAATAAATTGGTATGATGGAAAAACTTTTTTTTTCAACAATACCGTGATGACAGCTAATAAATGTAGAAGGAATCAATGGCTGCTAAAAACTTGTTGGGTGAGAGTATGATAAGAAAATGGATCCAAGTCAAGTTCATCATTTTCAGAGCGTCTGATGTCATGTGCCTCTTGATACAATACAATGAGAAGGTCCCAATATCGCTCCCCTGGCATTTCTGCTAAAAATGTATAGCCTGAATCTAATCCTAAGGAAATATTAGACAAATCCAAACTGAGTGACAGTTTATAAAATAATTTGCTGTGCCCTTAAACATTTCAAGATCAATAAAGACCAAGAAAGATTGAGGAAATGTTCCAGGTTAAAGGAGAAAAAGAACACTAAATTCAATGCATGACTATCAATTGGATCCTGAAATGGAGAAATGATAGCTCTAAAGGACATTAGTGGGAGAATTTATGAACTTGAATATGGATTGTGGATTAGATAATAGTATTGGACCAATGTTAAATTTCATAATTTTGACAATTATACTGAAGTGACAGAATAAAATATCCTTGTTCTTAGGAAGTATACTCTGTGTACTGCTAAGACATTTCTTTTATCAAAAGAAAAATATGCCTATCCATAGACTGATAGATGGAAGTTGGTAAATCTGGGTGGCGTGCATACGGATTTTGTTCGTAGTATTCTTACTGAGTATCCTCAGTAGTCTTTCTGTAAGTTTGAACTTATGCTAAAATAAAAAGTTACAAATACCTAATGGTAACTCATATCTTTATTGTAGCTTTTCTACCTTCGCACAGCTATTTCTGTTATGACGTCTGTCTGAATGAAAACAGGCATCTCCAAACTTTTTCACTGAATGGTGCATCCCAATACATCCATGTCTCATTCTTGTGTTCATAAACTACACACACACATCACTGATACTTCTAACATTTCCTTTGCGTGCCACAGATCCCTGTCCTTGTTCATCTTTTCTAACTACACTCACTCTTCTGGCCTTCTCATCTCCTCTTTTATCTTTAAATATCATTGACTTGTCAATAACAAATGGAGTCTGAAGAATAGAAACACACTGCATTTCACCAACAAAGTCTAGTGGCATCTCTCCCCGTGACTGAAATACATTTTTGCTGACAGGAAAGTATTGCTAACATGGATGAGGGTAGATTCATTGAATAATATCAACGAAAAAAAAATCAAGATAGAAGTATGTTGCAAAACCAAGGAACTTGGTACTTTATAAGATGAAACTATGAAGAAAATATATTGCTAAAAAGCAAAAAAAAGGGGGGGATGGTTCCTGTTGTGGCGTAGCAGAAACAAATCCTACTGGGGGCTGTGGGCCTGCGGGTTCGATTCCTGGCCTTACTCAGTGGGTCAAGGATCTGGTGTTGCCATGAGCGGTGGTGTAGGTTACAGGTGTGGCTCAGATCCTGCGTTGCTGTGGCTATGGCGTAGGCAGTCAGCAATGGCTCCAATTTCGATCCCTAGCCTGAGAACCTCTATATGCTGAGAATGCGCCCCTAAAAAGCAAATATGTGTATTTGCCCGTAATTATCTTACCAGTTCAGTAGCCGCTGGCTGAACTGGCTTGTGGAGTGCTTTTTTTCCCTACCTGTTAGAGGTATACCTTGACGTCTCTTAATCTCAAACAAGGATGTTGAGAGTAATAAATAGACAGACCCAACAATGTGCTGATCAAAATGATGAAGGAAACACTGCAGGGGCCAATTTTTGATGAAGGAGTCTATTCAAGTCAGACTTTTTATTGCTGAATGGTCATATACTGATGAAGAAAAATGCAGAATTCAGATTTGAAACAGACACATCCTCACACAAAAGCAATCCTTAAGAGACATTCAAATCAGC
>PVHT020000886.1:8529367-8544119 GCA_004024745.2 Catagonus wagneri | reverse complement strand
GATAGATAGATAGATAGATAGATAGATAGATAGATAGATAGATAATCTGAATGGATGCACAGCAGACTGTTGATAGTGGTTAATCCTTAAGAGTAGATTCAGTGAGGCTTGAGATGGTAGGAAGTGCAAATTTTACATTATATTTATCTTCATTAGTATTTCTATTGTTTATAAGAAATATGTCATTTCTACATTGAAAAGGATTCAAAATAATACGAGGGGAGAGTCTGGCTTCCTTGTATTTGGTGGCATTGAAGTTTGCGGTCCGCTAGCACAGGATTGATGGGCACTTTGTTTTTATTATTTTTGAACCACGCTCGTGTGTCTAAGGATTTGTCAAAGACTCCAGCCCAGGGAGGCACCTCCTCTATTTATTTCTAACACTCTGCCTTGTAAATGTGGATTCATTCTTTCCTTATGATAAATGACAGCATAGGGAACAGCTTTACTCTTCTGAGAGAAATCTTTTTTCTGTCGAATTCAGAAAGCTTGATCCGCAGGGTGTTTGGGGAGCCCAAAGAAGTTTAATATTTAAAAATTATTAAGCACAATGTGGTTCAACATTTTATATCTGATGACTTTTCCCATAAGAAAATCCTAATAGTCCTCCTATTGTACATAAAAAATAAAATGTCTCTCCACTGCCTGTTTTTATTCTTGTTTTTTCAATAACTGCCCGACTTAACTTCTTTATGATGCAACAGATATCTTCGCAATCCTCATAGATAAATAAGCCTTAAACAAAGTTAAAACATATGGGAGATAATTATCTCAGAGAATAGTCAAACTTCACACCTGAAAGAATCTCCAAGGTACTTGTACTAAATCCTCATTTTATAAAGGAGAAAACTAAGCCCCAGTAGAGTGAAGTATTTTGTCCAAGGTCACACAGCTAATTGCTGGCAGAACAAGGTTGGAAATCTCATTAGTTGTGGGTGATATCTCCTGTCTGTGCCCAGGAATGTTTCTTCGCGTGTTGTGCCCGTCCTTTCTTTTGTCCAGTTTAGTAGGAACTTTGCCATAAAAGGAAGCATGTCTTCATCTAAGAAAAAAATGCAAGAGTGCAGGAGAATTGATTGAGATTTTACTCAGTTTGATGTTTATTAATATTGACTCACTGATGGTGAAAGCATTGAAAAATAAGCCTGTGCTTATTTTGGGAGGGGTACACCCATATCATGCAGAAGTTCCCAGGCCAGCAATCTAACCCACGCCACAGTAGTGACAATGTCAGATCCTTAACTGATAGGCCACCAAGGAACTCATTAACCACTTTTTTTTTAAACAATCAAAATAGCTAGGGGCACCCATCTAAATTAATATCTTTATATTTTAGAGCCAAAATATGTGGATTCATTATTGATATGGGAGATTAAACACTGTATACCTGATATCTGTGACTTTTATAATGAAATGTCATTATTCTTTGTTCTGTTATCTTTTGATAGAATAAACTATGAAACTAAAATGATTAATATATCATAAATTTTTCAGTCGATCTGGCCATTGTATATGTATTGAACACTTCATCCAAGTTGCATAAAAATTCTTCACTTTTCTTGTCTTGCCTCCCTTTAGGATCCAGTTGCTCTAAAACTTAAGATCTCATTTGTGATACTGTCTTCATCTGAAAAGTCAGGTTTAATGCCAGCCTCGAGGTAGGCTGGTGTATATACAGATTTGTCTATGAATCTTGGTTTTTATCTGCTATCCCACTGTAATGTATAATAGTGCCTCCTTGCATTTTCAAAGAGTCAAGTTTTGACAGTAAACTATAGTACTATCCTACCTGCAAGTGGATGTAAAATACACTAGAGAAGGAATTTTCCCACTGCAACTTTAAGGCAAATCTCAGCCTTTTTTCCTGCTTGAGCTGTGTCCGCTCCTTTCTGTTTTTGATGTCTAAGAGGTAAAATTCTTGCCCTCCTAGAATCATTGAAACTGATTTGTCTTTCAAATTCCATTCTGCTCAAAACTCAATATCTGATTTGATTGAACTGGGATATCTGCCAAGTCCACTTTCATTTCGGTTTCAACTGGCTGTCCTTGTGTAGAGTGTGAATAAATCTTTGAGGCTTAGAATGATTTGATTATCAAGAGAAATTTGATGAAGAATTTGTGCTTTGCAGGGGGGTAAACATAGAGTGTCATAGAAACATTACAAGTAGAGTTGTTTGTGTTTGGGGGGTCTCAGACTCCAACATGCTTATGCCTAGAAAACTCAAGCATTTCTGCCTAAAGAATCTCTGAAGATCTGGCCAAATTATATTCCAATCTCTTCAAGCATAGAGACCCAAGTCTAAGAAAGTGTCCAAAATTTATGATCACCTAAAAGGGACAGTTTAGTGTAAAGAATATGGGCTTTGTAGTCACATGGACTTGGGACATGAGTTCACATTCTGCTGTCACTCTTTCAAGCTGCATGACTCAGCTTCCTATTCTGTAAATGGAAAGAACTTATGAAAAATGTCTATTACATTTTCATAATGAGGGTTTACTGTATTTCACGCAATTCTAATACTATATACGTTTTTTCTGTAATGATTTTATGGAGATTTTGGAAGTAAGTTTGCCTTTCCTACACCTTCCTACCTGTGGAACAATTTAAATAGCCTTTTTTCATTTTTAAAGTTTTAATGAAGTATATTTGGTTTACAAGGTTGTGATAATTTCAGCTGTACAATAGAGTAATTCAGTTATGCATATACACACATCCATTCTCTCTCAGATTATTTTCCCACATAGATTATCACACAATATTGGGTAGAGGTCCCTGTGCTATACAGCAGGTCCCCATTGGCCAGTCATTCCATATACCTCAATGTGCATAAGCCATTGCCAAACCCGCAGTCCATCCTCCTCTGCACATGTCCCCTTTGGTAAATATCTTTTGAGGCCATTTCTGTCTGTCTGTCACTACCACCTAATTTTAGATGCCCATGATTTCCTACCTGGATAAAGAAACATCCTCTTAAGTAACCCTTTAGACCACTTGTTCTTAAATTCTTTTTCCACTTAGCATTCTAAAAACAAAATATCCCATATTTAAAATCCCTCGGTTGTTACCCACTGCCTTCAGGAAAAAAACCAATATTCCCAAGACTAGCTTTTGCCTATACTTCTTTCTACATACGTTATCTATCAGTCTTTGTCTTTTGTTCTACATCCCAGCTCTACGGAGCTATTTGAAGTGGCTCTGCCAGGAATATTTGTCCTGTCCCTCCCCTTCTGCATTCAGAATGTGCCTTGGTTTCATCTCCTCAAGGGAGCCTTCTTTGGTCACTTTCTACCTCAATTCCATGCTGCTCCAGAGTGCTCTCCTATCATTCCATATGGGTTTTCCCCAATTGTCTGTAGACTTCTCCCACCTCCAAAAGTAGCCTTCCCGATGTTGGATCTTGTATTTTTCTTATTCTCAAACATTGCACATTATATGGACTTAATAAATACAAGCTTCAGTAAATTGAAATAAGGAATGAAGGAAAGAGAGGAGGGAAGGAAGGGTGGGGGAAAGAGGATATTTTCTCTTATTTCCCAGGGACATTATATATTCTGGATAATGAGATAGTATCATCCTGTGATAACTAAAAGGAATAACTATGCAGACCTCATGAGCCAACACAAGGCCTTGTCCATAGAAGGCAATCAAAAAATACTTGTATCGGAGTTCCCATCGTGGCTCGGCAGTAACAAAACCATCTAGTATCCATGAGGAAGCAGGTTGGATCCCTGGCCTCGCTCAGTGGGTTAAGGATCTGGCATTGCGTTGCCATGAGCTGTGGTATAGATCGGCAGCTCTGATTCAGTCCCTAGCCTGGAAACTTCCATGTGCCTTGGGTATGACCCTAAAAAGACCAAAAAAAAAAAAAAAAAAAAAAAAAACTTGAGCCTTGATTTATTGACTAAATAAATGGCACTTATGTACTTAGTTTAATATTTAGTCAGTACCATAAGAAAAGGGTACTTTTTTCAAAAATGATCTTAGACAATGTTATTTGCCACTTAGTGGCAACAGCATTTAGGCAAGAAATTTCCTCCACCAGGGTGACCTATGGGGATGCATGCTGTGGTGCTTGGGAAAAATCATTTTCTTCCAAACAAAGGATCACTCTCTCTTGATTTGCTGTCACACAGTTGCTTTGCTGATGTGACTTATCCCACAATCACCTGAGCCCCAGGACCTAGAGAGTCTGACTCACTGGAACAGTTAATTAGGAAGCAGTAGGACATGAGACAGGAAAGGAAATCTAATTTACAGCTCACTAGAGAACTCTTGAGTCGGCGTGGAGGAGAGCTGAGATGGGAGATGAAATGATCTGTGAGCTCACCTCTCCCAAATTATTTAGTCTGCCCCCTTTTCATTTAGAAAACATATGTTGTGAATGCAGGGATTTAGCTTCTGCTCCTCAAGAGTTGGCAGTTGAGAGCAGATTCTTGAAACCACCCATGAAGGATAGAATTAGTTTAGATATATCTGCTGTTTTAATAAGGGCAACTACTGTAGAGTTCAGGAAACAAAGGAGATCTCCTGAAGTTCTCAGGACCTGCTAGCAAATGCAGTTCTATGCCTCGCCAGGTCCGTATATCCATAGAGGATATTCTGGAAAGTCAAGGATTTATTCTGGCCTTTGTGGTAAGAATGTGTGAGGGCTTAGAGACATCTTGTATAGAGACAACTATGTACCTAGAGCCCACCAGAGGCTCTTTATTTCTTGGATGCCTAGCTGCCGAGCCACGAGGAGATCTGCAGAGTTCTGTCAATTCCTTCATTCCCATGGACTTATGTTAGATGTTTGTTGACTAAAGAGTAGTAACCCAAGCAAGAATATAAATAATTCATTCAAGAAATATTTATCGAATATCTATTTTATAGTGATACTATTCTGAACACTGGAAGTAATGAGGTTTAAAAAGTCTGAATTTTATGCGTCTGATCTTATTTGTAATTTCCAATACATTTCTGATTTTCTAAAACTTATTCCAGAGGAAACACAGTAAGCATTTAAACTAACTAAAGAATAAGTGGAAAAAGAACCAAACATAACTTTGGATAGTGGTAAGTTCTATGAAGAAAAAATCAAAATAGGGAAATGAGGTAAGAGAGTGTGTGTTTGTGGTGGGGAGGATGGTTAGCCAGAGTGGTCAGGAAATTCTTTTTTGGGGAGGAAGCATTTGAGATGAGAGCTGAGACAGTAGTTCTGTGAAGATATAAGGGAGGAACATTTTAGAGAGCTGGAACAGCAGGTTAGGGAAGCAGCAGGAAAGATAAACAAGGCAGAGAAATTGTAAAGAGCCTAGGAAGCTATGTTGAGGCATTTGGACTTATAATGAGGGGAATGACTGACTTTTGTATGGACAAAGCAGGGAATGATGGGAAATTCTTAGACACTATGAAGCAGGAGAATAATGGGACCCCACTGGAAGGGATGAAGGAGAGTAATGATGGGAAACCACTGGGTCATATGAAGCAGAGGAGTGATGGGAAACCAACAGAGGATATGAGGAGAAGGATTACTTTGACTGTTTTGAGGAGACTGGATTGTGAGAGAAGGGCAGCAGAGCAAGCAAGAGCTTGAATTGGTTGAAGAGAGTTGATGTTTGAGATTTTAATGTGCATCAGTCCCCTGGGACTGTTTAAAACTTCTATGTATGAAAACTCCTCCCAAGCACAGAATAATGTAATAGCTGTCGGTGCAGTCACTTCCTTTTACTGCTGTCACAAAACTGCTCTCTGGGATTCTTTCATATAAGCCTTCCTCTAGTGTTACTGTAAACCTGAAAACTGAGAGGAGGAGACCAAGAGTTAGAGAATTCCAACCGCCTTGCCTGTGTTAATACAGTCTGACCTGGAGTTCACCTCTGCTGTAAGTACTTCTCCTATCAGTGAAATTCAACTCCACAGGTTCACTCTTCGTAACACAGTAACTATTCCCCTCTACACTTCCTTAGGATTCTGAAATCTGGAGCATGCCCAGAGTAGGGCAACCTTGAGTATGTCCAAAGGGACCTAAGTATAAAGGGAAAGATACTTGTTTTAAACGGTTGTATATCACTGCTATTTTAGCTTGTGTTGGATTCACATATTGACAGCAGTTGCTTCCCTTCCAATGAGTAGAAAGGAACCATGTCATGAATTACAAAGTAAGTTTGAGGGCCAATTTTCTCTTGCTTGCACTGGTCACCAAAATTGCTGGTTCTTTCTTTGCTTAACCTATTTTAAGAGACTTTGGTTCTTGAATTCAATACCTATAATCTGTTGTCTGTGGCTCAGCCCACTTCTCATCTAAACAACGTGCTCGTACGTGACTTCTCTGTACACCTTTTTCCTGAGTCCACTCAACAACCCTGAATCACCCTGACTCATTCCATCTAAATCCCTGTGTGTCTCCTAACAGCCTACTTCTCTTTCAGGGTTTTACTCATACTTCCTTCCTGCTCCTTCTCACAGGCAAGAGGCAAAATGTTTGAATCAAAAGTAAAGTTTAATACAAGAAAGAAAAATATGGAATACTTTTAGTAAACCCAAGAAATATATGTCAGTATGTCGAGTTTATCATATTTGGCATATTGGTGTTAGGTATAAATGTAGATGTTAATGTCTGTGGGATTTACCTTCACATAGAGCTCAGACAAAATTGAGAATAAAAGAGAACAGGATCATGCCATTGTATCAAGAAGCAGAAAGTATGGTTTTACAGGATTTCTCTCTCAACATTTATGTGTTCTGAATATAAATTGCTTGTTGGGATTGGAAAATTCATATGGTACCTATTAATTACTCAACGTTTTGTAAAATGTATTTCAAAACATCTAATCTGATTTCATTTTTAACAATATATTTTCATAATTATTTGGTCATAATTACATTGCTTTTTGCCAAAGACCACGACAAGAGTAGATACGATGAGATCTTAAAAGTAGATGAGAAATATCAAAACCAAACGGAATTTCTGAGCTAAACAATGAGTAGCATTTTGAAAATGGGCCTTAAATGATCTGAGGATTTAGCTAAATGCATCTGAATTTTAGTTTTAACACTGATATTTTAAGGAACCAGTCAAATAGTAAGATTAATAGTGACCAGAGCAATTTTAATTTGAGACACTTCATATTTTGGCTTATCTGACCCTTAGTTGATTGTTGTTGAGAGTGGGAAGTTCAGTGGGTAGGATGTAAATAAACTTTGGGCATATGGTTGATGGTCCATGGGGATGGGGAAAAATGTAGTTATAGAAAATTGGCCTTACTTCCCATCCAAGTTCTTCAATTTAATTTGAAAATTACGTACTTCTCTAAAAAAAGCTATTGCTTATCAGTTGCTATATTCCACAAGGGAAGGATGAGATAAGTTTAGTAAATATGCAACTAATATTTCTTTAATAAGTGAATGAATGAATGTTTTTCAGAAAGGAAAAAAAAATTTTGAATTATAATAAGGACATCACCCCTTCAGTTGTAAGAAAATAATTTCTTCATATACCAGGAAGAAATGTTATATGAAAAACACCAAATAAAATCATTATGTTGCTTCTCTTATATTTAACAAAATATATAATAAATACTAATACCCCAATAAAATTAGAAATAAGTAAATAAATATATTTGAGAATATTATTTGTAAAGAAAAAATTAGTCAAGAATAAACGTATGTGTGGTAAAATATTTTTGGCAAATTGGAAATGGAGATTTTTGGTAATAGTAACAGGTTTCTAGTTCAAGAGCCTAGTAACAGTAGGTTATGTAATAGTATAACTGATATTAGACAGGAATACTGAAGAATTATTCTAACACCTGTCACAGGACCATCCCTTTCGGAAGTAGTCCTCTATAAGGACTAAAGGATATTCACAACTGCTGAAAAATAGCAACTCCTGAGACATAAAGATATTCTGGAAAATCAGCAAAGGGAAAGATTATTTCCTAAGTAAAAAAATAAGTTGGGCATTATAGAGTGATTTCAGTAATTAAGGATTTGAAAGTGTAGGGAAATTTTTTTTTCTGAGAACAGGTAGTTCTCACATTGTAGTTGTGTCCCTGCTCCCTGAAAACTAATTTGGG
The DNA here is from genome assembly GCA_004024745.2 of Catagonus wagneri. Classification (NCBI taxonomy): domain Eukaryota; kingdom Metazoa; phylum Chordata; class Mammalia; order Artiodactyla; family Tayassuidae; genus Catagonus; species Catagonus wagneri. Next base: position 8,536,061 of record PVHT020000886.1, on the reverse strand, counting down.
TATTATACAAGGATACAGGGGGAAAAGGTAAACTGGTTTCCCTCAGGTACACTAGGGTGGTAGAAAAAGCATTGAATTGGGAATTGTGAAACCTGGTAACTCTTTTTAGCTCACATGAATTAGCTATGTGAGTGACCCTGTACAAATCATATTTTCTCTGGGCATCGGTTTCCTTATCTTTAAAATGAGGGAATTAGGCTAAATTATATTTAAGATCCTGATGTGCTTTTTCTGGTTCTCAGTTTTTCTTACTCCTTTTTTTTTTTTCGTCTTTTTCTAAATGCTCAAATACTACATTATTTAAGGTATATTTCCTGGCAGTTTTTTTTTTTTTTTTTCTTCCCTCTCTGTCTCTTTCTTCAATATATGGGATAGGAGGATACTGACTAAGTCTAAGGGGAAGGAGAAAGAAGAAAATTAGCTACAGGAAGGGTTTATATCCTCCTCTACGAGAAAACTTAGATACAGCTACCACTGCTCTGAAAGGAATGGTTTATGTCCAAACAGCCTTATCCAGACAAGCGCTGTACTTTTTTGCCAAGAGAATTAACTTTAAACTGAAGTCAGTAGACAGTTAAACAAGAATCGGCACTGGAAACAGCTGTGAGTAGACAAGACCAGTTACTTATAAGGTACTGTTTTTTACTCATTGAAATCTCCTTCAAGGTTCATTTGTTTCAGGCTCAAGTATTCTGTTGTCCTTTAAACTTCTTTTCTCCACCTCACCTCTATTCTGAGAGAAAGCACCCTCTTTAAAATATCTAAGCTCTTTAGCTATATTGTTTTCTGGCGGTTGATGATTGGAGCTGCTAGGATTTTGTTTTGTTTTCAGGAACTTAATAATTGTTGTCATTTTATTTTGAACCGTAGTTTAGCTTTGTCCTTTGTTGCCTCTTGTCCTGGTTGGTTTTTATGTTTTATTGTTCATGTCGAATAAAGAGCGGTAGGCTTTAATATTACAGAATGTACAGAATGTTCTTGACTGGGGTGGGGGTGGGGATTGGTCAATGCATCATCTACTTGAAGTATAGAATCAATATGGAGCCAATCAGATAAGAGGACCAGCACAGGGCGGCTCCAGGCTCCACTGGCTCTGTGGAGGGGCTCTGTGACCTCTGACAGCTCGGTGGATCTGACCTGGACAACACAAGTTTTTGAATTGAAATTTTATCTTTAGTTTGCTTCTATACTTGTTCATTTTTTCATTTTAAATCTTTCTCCCCTTTACCCCCATTTATTTTTAAATATTCTGGTAAGTCTGCCTCTTTTTTTTAAATGAAGTTTATCTTGTTTAAGCTCATCTGCCTTAAAGGGACAGCATTTCTAAGAGTGACATTTGCTGTAAGATTTCAAATCACTGAGCTGTGGAGGGGCTTTCAGAACAGAAGAATGGGAATAGCCCAAGTGGCAGTGGAGTGGACGGAAAAGATCCCATGTACCACTGTCATCTGAGATGTCACTCTTTCCTCAGAGCCTGGTTAGCTCACATATGGTATTTGCTGCTGGTCAATAAACAAGTAATAGAGGCAGTTAATTAAGAAGTTCTCTCTGGAATTTCCAGGAAGTGAGATTTACAAGTTTATCACTGAAAACTTCAAAAGTTTTAGAAAGAATTCAGCCTTTTTTATATAGTTATGTATAGTTATGTTTCCACTATATATTTTGATATCTCTCTGGAGGGGACTAAATGTACTGTAACATTTTCTAAATGACCCAGCATTCTGGTCATGGGTACGCATGGTAGAATTATTCTATAATGTAATGATGCTTGGGAGGCCTCTTCTGTGGTGTGTAAGGCTGTTCCTTCTTACGTCAAAAAGTCACATAATTACTATGCTTTTAAAAATCATTGTATTTTTGTTGTATTTTTTAATTTTTATTTTTTATTATAGTTGATTCACAATGCTGTGCCAATTTCTGCTATAGAACAGAGTGACCCAGTCATACATATATGTGTGTGTGTGTGTGTATATATATATATATATATATATATATATATATATTATTTTTCTCATATTTTCTTCCATCGTGTTCTGTCCCAAGATATTGGATATAGTTCCCTGTGCTATACAAGAGTGTACTGTTTTTACAGGACTTTTTTTCATTTGTGTCCACCATCCATATGGAAGTGTGATTTCTTTGCTTACTGGTATGGTTAGTTCACACCTCTCTTCAACCTTACCCACCCCTTTATAATTATTATTTCTTTTGTGCTGTGCCCAAGAAAACCAGAAAACAAACAGGTTTATAAAAAAAAAAATTGTGGAAGGAATGAGAGGCAATGACTTCATGCAAAGACCCAAGAGGATCTTTCATGAGGGAAGCGCAGAGCCCAGTGCACAGACACAGTGACATCTATTTTAGGGGCTCAAGAGACTTTGGTTTGTGTCCAAGCTCTTAGTTGTGTTCTGTAGTAGAAGTTGCCATGGAAGTGGCTCTGGGATAACTACCTCATTACTGCATCAGATACAGAAAGTGCTGTTTGTTCTCCTTTTTATAAAGTTACTGGAGGTATGTGTCAAGGAATCAGTGACTAACCAAATCCCAAGGGGCATATAATGTTCATTAATATTAATCAAGTGCTAAGTATTTTATTTTAGTTCCATTCACATATATGTGGTTCACATGTGTGTATGGCTGGGAAATAGCATAATAAAGCTTTGTAAAAAAGAGAGAAAAGGAAAAAAAGGTCATCATCATCTAATCTATGCAACTATGCAATTCTTCTGCATGGAGATGATGCTTTAGGGAAAAAAGAATGCAAGGCCAATTGTCTCAATGATAGCTTGGTTTCTTTACCTGAGTATTCTCTGACTTGCAACTTTTTTTTTAAGCTGAAAATACTGTAAAGTACTAAATTTAGTAGCTGAATATATGTTTTCTTTTTTTCATTTTTTAATGTGTAATTGAAGTGTAGCTGATTTACAAGGTTGTGATAATTTCAAATATATGTTTTCTTATCTTCCAGTATTTTTTATGTTGTGCATATCAGAGCAAAATGAGTCATCACTGCTTTCTCTATGATCTTGATGATTAATCTTATTCTCCACAAGAAAAAAAATTAAAACTCTAATGTCAGCTGAGTCCAGGGCAATTCTAAATCCCAACTTTAATTAGAATCCACTGCAAATTATTTGATCATAGGCCTTTATTTAGAATTACATTGTGAGGCCATTTGTGTGAGAGGCCTTTATTTTAAATTTAAGCTACTTTTTAAAATGCAAGTTTCACCTAGATACTGTATTATTCCTGGGTATTAAAGCACCTTATGGTGTATATAACAAACTCTTTCTGATGAAAGCAATGAATTAGGGATTGCCTTTTGTCTGCAGCAGTGAATTTGGGGTCCACATAAATTTAGAAATGTTGTCTAAAAGGTAAAGATTTTGCTTATTTTTCCTCCCAGCTTCTTTCAGTTAAGTGGAATGAGTTATTTTAAAATAAAAATATGTTATTCTAGGGAGTTCCCATTGTGGCTCAGCAGAAAGGAATCTGACTAGTATCCATGAGGACTCAGGTTTGATCCCTGGCCTAGCTCAGTAGGTTAAGGATCCAGCATTGCCATGAACTGTGATATAGGTTGCAGACATGGCTCGGATCTGGCGTTGCTGTGGCTGTGGCAAAGGTCAGTTGCTACAGCTCTGATTCCATCCCTAGCCTGGGAACTTCCATATGCCGTGGGTGTGGACCTTAAAAAAGGCAAAAAAAAAGGGTTATTCTAATCGAAACATAACTCTCTAAAATTGAAAGCATACTATTTTAAGTCATCACAGTAAAGCTTTTTTCTTTACTAGCTTGAGTCTTTCAGTTGAATCAGAATTTAATTTTCGCATTCATACCTAATCAGGAAGTTTGACATATGAAGAGATGTGTGTTTTACATGACAATTATAGTACCACACTACCAAAATTCAAATTTCCCGAAAACCTAATGCCATTAAGAACACACACTTAGGAAGACTTCTGTTTAGAAAATGCATTTTAACTAGAAAAGGAAGAAAACGCTAAAATAAATTAATGCTGGGCACTGTTCACTGATAATGGCCTTATAAGGATCTTTCTTACCACAACCTCACGCGAATTCTCCATAAGTCTCAGAAGCCAGCCTCTCATGAACTAGAACTGAGTGAACAAGAGGTATGGTTGCCAAGGGGCTGTCGAGCTTAATGCTGTAGGCTGTGAAGGGGGAGAAGGCGTTGTTATTTCCTAAACTGTTGAACAAAAGAAAGAGATAATTGCTCTGTTCTCATAAAAATCTGTATTCAGTTCATATTCAGTTACAACCTCTCAGAAAGGAAAAGATGCTCTGACCTAATTATATCCTTATATATTAGCCTTTGTTTAATGTACTGAGTTGATACTAAACAACCAACAGTTGGACAATTGAAGAGGTGATGTCATCAAAGACTAGCTTCCTTTTTGTACATTAGAGTTATACAGTGAAGTGTTTGTTGAATGAATATAACTTAAAAGGACATTAAGAAATAATATGAGACTAAAAGCATGTTTTACTTCATATTTTATTGTTGGAGTATTTGTTGTTTAGTTTCCTGCTGAGTCATGCTAAAACATGAACATTTCATTAAGCAATGACATTTTATAAATTATGAGATTGCTATTAGCAAACCGTAATTTGGAACTGTAAATTGCTAGGAAGAAAAAGCGTCAGGTGTCTGTTGTCAATGATAATTTAGAAAGAGGTAGAGGACATGGAGGTGTTAGCATTTTCTTATATCCCCTTTTGTTCTGTTTATTTTGCTGAAGGCATTGTGGAATTTATAATACATTTGCTATAACCAGATGCTGCTAGTCTTTGATTATATTAGTGTTATTTTATTTTTTTAAATTTTACTTGGGTAAACAGCAGGAAATTAGAAGAGTAAATAAATGTGCCTGAGTCTAAGACAATTTTACAAGCCAATTACTATTTTGGTGATCTTAACATTAAAAAAAAAGTTAAAGACCATATTTTTAAAGTTATGAAGATCTAAGCAAATGCTGACATCTTTTCAAACTAACTAACAAAAATAATAATAATTCTAAGGAGCAATTTTTACTTTTCTGTAGCTTCTCTCTCTAACCTGCTTGCTTTTAAATATGTTTAATACCAAGGATGTCTTCTGGGGTTCCTTCTCTGCAGCACAATGCTAGTCTAATAGAGAAGACTGCACCCATAGGTCCTCCTTCTCCACACTTGAAAACATTGTAAGTAGAGTTGAATACAATGGAAATGAAAACAACCTTCTCATAAACCTCAAATATAAAGTGCCCTTCATAACTCACAAGGGAGTTAACGATTATAATGATTATAAAGAGAGTGACAATATAAAAAGAAAATATATTATTGTCACCAATTCCACTCTCTAGCATTAATTCCTATGATTATATTTCATTCTGTATCTGTGTACATAATATGGTATCAATATTTTTATCTTATTTTTAGAAAATTGGCTTAACATTGAAAATTTGGAGTCCACCTTTTTCATGTAACATTTAATTGGCAATTTTTCCTATTATCATTCAAGACACTTTGGAAAACATCCAAATGACAAGTACATAATATTCTATTCTATGACCATACCATACATAATAGATTATGCCCCTCGTTGAGGACCTACGTTTTTTCATTGTGTTCTGTGATAAATGAAATAAGGATAAGCATTCATTTACATGTGATTTTTTTGTTCATTTGATTATTTTAGAGCCGTAATGACTTAGAAATTAGCCAGTCCAAATCCCTCTTTTTTACAGAGTAGGGGAACTAAGTCCAGAAATATTATTCACTTATAATCCAGGCTTCCAGCTTTCAGTCTAATTTCTGTATTCATCCAGAAGAAGTAATGACTGGGTGATAAATTTATTCAGGGGCAAGAGGTGAAAGCGTAATTTCCTTCTGTCTGAGTAAGAGGTCAACCATGTACCCTATTCTCTGAAAATCCTCAGGGAACGGAAGAGTTCTCATACTAAAGAAAGAACTCAAGATTCCATGCCAGAAGTCTTTATTACACAATGGGTGATAGCTATGGGAACATTTTTAAATAGCTGTCATTTCTTTAATGAGTATTTGCTAAAGCATTTCCTGGGCCACTGGCATTTATGAAATTTTTAAACAAAATACTTAATGAAGATGAAACCAGGACTTGCTTCATAAAGTATGTCCTTTTACCTGCACCTTTGCTTTCCCTCGAGGCACAGCCAACGTTCGGACTCTGCTACACTAAACAAACACACACTCAACTTTTTCAACCAAGTTCTCTCTTCTTGGTGCCAAGCAAAATTTGTATTCACTGTCTTTGCTTCTTTGCCTCCCTCTGACTCTGTGGCATTTATTTCTACCACAGTACTGAAAGCATCTCTCAGAGGTAACTAATGATGGCTGAATAACGGTTCAGTCCAACAGCTTTTTCTCCCTGTGCGCCCACCTCTGCCTTTTTTTTTTCTTTGCCATTTGTACTATTTACTGTCATGTTCTTCTCTCTTTTTTTTTTTTTTTTTTTGCCACGCGGGGGGCATGTGGAAATTCCCAGGCCAGGGATTGAACCTATGCCACAGCAGCGACCCAAGCTGGTGCAGTGACAATGCCAGATCCTTAACCCTCTGCAGCACAAGGGAAATCGTCATGTTCTTGTTGAAATATTTCTGTCACGTGATGTTAGGGGTCTTGTACTAGCCTGTGATTCCACCCCTTTCTTCTT
>PVHT020000886.1:8471121-8524062 GCA_004024745.2 Catagonus wagneri | reverse complement strand
TCACTTGTTTTATGACAGATATTGCCTCAGAAAAGGGATAATTCAGAAGGGGGCTTTGGATATTTTTTTTTTTTTTGCAACAGCTTTTGAGGTTCAAAAAGCTAACTCCTTAAATCCTCAGCATCCAAAGTTTAAATTATAACAGCGGAGTTCTTTTCATGGCTCAGCAGAAACAAATCTGAATAGTATCCCTGAGGATGCAGGTTCAATCCCTGGCCTGACTCAGTGGTTAAGGATTCAGCGTTGCAGTGAACTGTGGTGTAGGTCGCAGACCCAGCTCAGATCTGGCATTGCTAAGACTGTGGTGTAGGCCGGCAGCTACATCTCCAATTCGACCCCCAGCCTGGGAACCTCCATATGCTGCAGGTGCAGCCCTTAAAAAAAAGGGGGGGGGACAAAAAAAATTATAACAGCAACAAAACAAAGCATATATTTTGTCCCATCCCCAAGATCAGATAATGATTCTCAAAGTAGCGAGGCCAAAGGAACAAGTCAGAGGGAAGCAAAGGGACCTTGGATGTGTGGAAGGTTGTGGGATTCAGAGGAAGGGCTCCATGTTCAGCCATCCTCTCTCTCACTCTATGAGCCAGGAACCTGGGACCAAATTAGGGGAGCCTAAGCATGGAGGCATCGGTGAATTACTTCCTACATGAAGTGCATGGGGGCTATAAACCTAGGATCATTTTTTAGTGCGCTCTGCTGGGTGCCAGGTCATTAGATACCAGGTCATGAGTATCTAGGCAGACATGTCCCAACAGCTGACCAGCTTATCCCCGTGCCCTCAATGCGGCCGAGAGGGGAAGAGAAGCAGCAGAGTAAGAGTCAGTCCTGTAGGATCCAACAGTCAGGACAAGGAGGACTTCGTCCTAGGGTGTATGGACTAAAGTTCAGGAACAAACAAGAAAGGAGGAAATCAGTATCTCAGAGATGCCCATGGAGTTCCCATGTGGCTCCGAGGGTTAAGGCCCCAACATTGTCTCTGCAAAGATGCGAGTTTGATCCCTGGCTTCACGCAGTGGGTTGAGGATCCAGCATTGCCACAAGCTATGGCATGGGTCACAGATGCAGCTCAGATCCAGTGTTGCCCTGGCTGTGGTGTAGGCCTTGGCTGCAGCTCCAATTTGACCCGTAGCCCCAGGAACTTGCATATGCTGCAGGTGTGGCCATAGAAAGAAAAAAAAAAAAAGGGAGAGAGAGAGATACTCGTGTGTGTAAAGGATAACAACCACGGACCACATTCCCACTCTCCCCCATCCCAGACGTGGAACCCTAGATGTCTGCAATATCACGTGGCCCCCAGGAAAGTGCGGACCCTGGATTAACCAAGATTGAGTTAGAGCCACTTGATGGTGTAGAACAATAAGGAAGTTAACACTCTATACACCTGCTTTGTAGACCAATATCCATTCCTTCCTTCTATAGAAATCTTTATTATTATTATCATTATTATTATTATCATTATTATTATTGTTTAAAACCAGTTAGGAGTTCCCGTTGTGGCTCAGTAATTAACAAACCTGACTAGTATCCTTGAGGACGTGGGTTTGATCCTTGGCCCTGCTCAGTGGGTTAAGGGTCCGGGGTTGCTGTAAGCTGTGGTGTAGGTCACTGACTGGGCTTGGATCTGGGGTTGCTCTAAGCTGTGGTGTAGGTCACGGACTGGGCTTGGATCTGGCGTTACTGTGGCTGTGGCGTCTGCAGCTCCAATTTGACCCCTAGCCTGGGAACCTCCATATGCCACGGGTGCAGCCCTAAAAAGACAAAAACAAACAAACAAATAAATAAATAAACCAGTTACTTTTTTGTCTATGCTACTGTAGAAGATACTAGTGTGGAAATAATGGTTTGTATTCTTATTAAAATGTAAACCATACTTGTTTTTCTTAGAAGTTGTAGAGGTGTCAAGACCAAAGAGACAAAGTATAGGACTGGACCTTTGTAAGTCTTGAGTGTAGAGGTGAGAGGGTTAGGGAATGAAAAGAGTGCTTGTAGGAGAATCTCAACGTGAGACAGCTTAGCAAAGCTTCATATTGTAATTTCCATTTCATCCAAATTCTGATCTCTAAGGCCCAGAAACATCTGTTATCTTTCTATCCCTTACTGATGTTATCTTAAGTGACACAGAACAAATGCTGAAATTTTGGTCAGTTGCTCAGAAGGATTGTTACCTTCTAAAAGTGCCTTATAAACTGAGCCCATGTGGGTAATGAGAGATCCTTACCCAAGTTCTTAGAGCACAGCTAAGCTGCCCCCAAAGTAATATCTGCTCCAAGTCTATGGACTCCATACAGATCGAGGACAGAAAGGAAAAAAAAAATCACTGGCTTTCTGAGGAGTTTACATTTTACTTAAAGTGTAAAGGCTGAACATGTGCTTGCCAAGAACTTCCCTATGAGGATCTAAGTCCTGAGACGTTCTTAACTTACTGATGTGAGCATTTTCCAACTCGTGGCCTATTTAGGTTTTCACTGGTCCTCTGGGACATCTGTGGAATTTTCTGGCCAACACTGGGTAACTGCCTATGTGTGGCCCAGTTTCCTGCTACTCATTGTGCAGAGAGAGAGTGGGTGATATGCAGAAATGGACTTGTGTACATCAGTTGGGCAAGAGATTGTCACTCTAGTCAAGTACAAATGCAGGCTCTGAACAAAAATCTTTTCTGAAAGGCCAGACAGGGCATCTGCCAGGTTTAACAACATCAGGGTATGATTTGCGAAAGCAGTCAGCATCCGGGGTACCATCACGTGGCAGATGAGGTCCAGTCAGTCAGAGAGGGCAAGATGGCAGACAGTCAAGAACAGGGGTACCAAACAGGTCAAGCAGGCTTTTGTTTTCAGGAAAATCAGTCAGCAGATTGGCTGGAGTTCATGGATAGGACTCTTCCTAAGAGCAAAATGGAAAGCAAGAGACAGGCTCATTAAACGCCTGGGTACTAGACACTAGATAGGAAATAAGACGCCAAAAAAAGCAAAAGCTCAGATTACCATAGGAGATCCCGAATCTGTGGGGCAGGGCTGATCTAGCAGTGAGTCAAATGGTAATAGAGAGAAGCAAGTGACAGGTATTTGGAATCAGAGAAAGGCAGATATTCTGCAGGGCTAATGCCTGTTCTGGTGACTTGATGCTTGTGGTAGACTACTAGAAAGTCTCAGGGGATGCGAAGTCAGTGCCAGCCATTTCAACGCATTCCCTATGTAAACTGTTGCTGGAGATTGCCACGGCCTCCCTCCTGAGCAGCAATGTCAAGGATTCTTCAAAATCCCCCTGAGAAGTTCTAGCAAACTATCAGCATGGCACTTGCTCTTCTAAGACTACTGGAGTCTTACATCTCCTTTCTTTAAGATGTAAGTAAGGATGTTTCCTTGCCTAGTTTCTGGTCTGTTTTCCAGTGTCCTAATTTTAAATATTCTTTTGTCTCAATAACTCCTTGAGTGTTAGATTTTTTTTTTAAGCAGGTGCGAAAATCACCTGAAGAGACTAAAAAGCAGATTTCTAGACCTTGTCCCAGAGTGTCTGATTCAGTTAATCTAATACAGGGCCCTGAAATATGTTTTAACAAAAATTCCAAGTGATAATGATGCAGGTGGTCCATGGACCACGCTTTGAAAAGCACTGCTTTAAGTCATCTAAATGCTTTGGGAATTCTGACAGTTCGTTGGCTGTATCACAGCTCTCAGACCACTGCTTGTTCCCCATGTAGCAGCACAAATCATACCTTATCATACCATATATCTTGACTTGGGGTTATGAACACGGTCCCCCTAACAACATCCTGAGCCAAAACATGGAGAATTTTAGGATACAACTCAAAACTCCAGATAGATTGTGTTTTGGCTGCCTTTAATTTTATCGTTATCTACAATTTAAAGGGCAATTTACTTTTATTGAAGTTTAGATGTGTTCTGGGATATTAAAGTGATTTCCATTTATATCTGATTGTATCTTTTTGCTCTTCCCAGAGTGAAATATCTCTTTTTCTAAGTTTATTAGAGAACTGTTCTTTCAGTCTCAAGCAAAAAGACAGCTGCAGACTCTTGGTATAAATTAAAAAGGAGTATTTGGGATATTTTAAGTGTCTCTTTCAGAATTGGAAGCTGGGCAATGAGCAGTCATCACATATGGGAAAGATTTACATTGCCTGAGTGGGCTCCAGTTTGATGTAGCATAAATGGTATTTTCAAGAGCTCCAGTTCCCCAGATTTTCCATGGTTGCAGTATATGCTCTTGTCTCTGCTGAGAAATATGCTAGTCTAGGGAATAATGAATAAGCATTCTTCCAGGCACTGTAGTCATAGTCTTTTGTTTTGGGCCAAGTTTAGTGTGACTGTTTCACATATGATTTTGCTCTTCATGAACTGGATTGGAAAAAATGAAAACCTGGTCTAAAAATAAATACATCATGCATTTAACCACTAATCAGTAAACATTTGTTATTATTAAGATGCAAATAGCAGGCTTGTGCCGTGTATTAAGGATCCAGTGCTGGTCAAGACTCTGGTCTGTGTTTACCCCATTTAACACAACAAAGAAGTAAGGGATCTCAGAAAGGAAGGAATTCCATGAAATAGTGTATAAAGCAAATTGCCAAAAACAAACAAAAAGCAGATAGAATTGCAACTAAATGTCCATATTTTGGGACTCTGTTCTGTCTAAAAAAATTTTTGATAATGGTCTTACCAGTATTCTCAGTGTTTTAATAAGCTCTGCTTCTGTAGCATATCCAGGTAGACCATAAATGCATATTCGAAGGTAAAGACAGGCGCCAATAATGTAGAATATTGCTCTCAACCAAAAATGGTTGGAATTTGAGAGAGGTGAACCCAGAAAGGGAATTATATGTGTTAAAATATTGAACCATGTATTGTGTTCACCAAGTATTTTCAGCTTTCTGCTCTGTGATCACATCACATAATTATGCTTCTCCCCATTTTGAAGTGAGTCGTGGTTGTGTAACTTTCTTTGGCCAATGAAATGAACAGAAGCGATATAGCTCACTTTCAGGCAAAAGTTTTAGGTGCCACCGTCCAGATCACCATGTGCCACCATGTGCTCTGGGATTGTGGGAGCATGTAGTGGCGGTCCTTGAATGAGTGTGATGAGCTGAGGCTCCCGTGGACCCACAGCAGACAATAGTGTAAGTTGGAGATAATTCTTGTTATGGAACTGGTTGTTAGTGCAGCTTTAGCTTATCCTGACTAGTAAAGATACAGACATGGAGGCAGGAAAAAAACACTTCAAGCATTTTGATAGGAAGTGAGGATTTCCCAAGTAACGATAGAGGTTGTGTGTTGTACTTCCCTTAAAAGTGCTCAAGAACTAAGTTGATGGAAAGAATTGTGCTTGTTCAATTTTGGAGTCAGGTCTGAATTTTAAGGAACTAAAAGTGTGTTTTGAAAAAATTGTGTTCACTGATATATGTATTAATGAGAAGTGATATACAATAAAACTGTCAACAGTGATGATATCTGAAAATTAAGAGTTGAAATTAGTGGGACAGAGATTCTACATTTCCTTTCAATAATTCAAACTTTTTTTGAAAGAGCATGAAACAATTTTATATTTAAAAATACAAATATAGAAACATTTACTGCCATTTCCTAATAAAAATCTCAAACTTTAATAATTTTTAAGCTGTATTTGAGATAAAATCTGCTGATCAGGATTAAGAGAATTCAGAATATGCTGGTCCCAAAAAAAGCATCCAAAATCAAGGATTTGAAAGGAAATGGAGTATCGTATTTTACCTATATAAAAGCCAAGGCACACATGGTCTACTAGTAGCATGAACAGCTTTAAAGAAATTTGCCCTCTCACTGTAAATATAATTTTTAATTCTAGTAAAGTCTTTAGAGTGTGTTCTAATTCTTAATCTGATGCCTTATCTCTTAAAATTCTCTCATTTTCTTGCAGTTGTCCCCAAAGCCTATCTGAACCCTCAAAAATATTTTTCCTGAAATCAAACCCATGGCCCTTCTTTTTTCTTTTCTTCTTTTCAAGTTCCCTCTTCTTGCTTCAAGCAATTTCTTTCCTTGATTCTCTCAGCTCTCTCTGCCCATTACTCAGATTCTGTAAAACCGAAACCAAAAATGGAGCAGAGAGACTGAATATTCTTCAGAGTGTGAAAGCCCAAGAGTCAAAGACAAAACACCCTGTAGCAATCAAGAAGAGATAAGATCTGAAAAAATTATAATGTCTATTTTCTCCACCCTTCCCACTCCGTGTTTAACATAGTTATGAGGCTTGGGCTTTCAAAGAATTAGCCTTTGCTTATCCTGGGAGAAACCTATTAGTTATATCTTCTGTAGAGACAGGCCTCTTTTAAATACAGATGCTATGGTTTTCCCCTTGAAAGTAACTGGAACTAATGAAAGATGAACCATGTACCCCAACCCAGCACTCTATGGAGTACACACCTTAATGGTTTTTTGAAGGGTATTGTGACAACTTGGATAATGTTGCAAAATATTATTCACTCAAAAAACTTTTCTGATATGCCTGCCCTCCCAATATCATCTCTGTTTGGCTTTATTTTCTTAGGAAATATTTGAGCTCAAAGAGCTACTATATTTCCTATTCAGAAATCCAAGATCATCAAGTTGATTTATTGCAGTACAGTTTGAAGCTCTGTCAGACCTCATTGTCATGCGCCACTGAAGTACATCAACAAATTGCACCCATCAACTAATATTTGGACTTGCTTAACTCCCTGTCATTATTTAATTAGGCTCAAAAATGTCACCATAGGAAGAGAACTCACTGTTTTTCTGTTCTTCAGAAATTCTTGTTGACATGGAGGGATATTTTTCCTGGCCCCCTAAATTAGAGACAGTAAGATAAATAGAGAGCTGACAGCTATTAAGAAGCAAAGTTAGCTTCCAGTTATATAATACCAATAAATTTTTAAAGAATGAAATTTTGTCTTAGCAGGAAATCATAAATGTTGCAGCATACACCATCCACTGCCCTCTACTTCTTTGCACATGAGGTAGTACAGAATATATGAACTCTTAACTTCGGATAACAAGTTGGATGCACTTAGTTGAGTATGAAATATCTCTAAAAGGTATACTCCAAAAAACGGCCGGTGATAATTCTAATTGCTCATTTACAATAAGTTGCTGTGATGGAGCAATCTTTAAGGAAACAAAATTAAGCGTGTGCTATGTCTCTAGACCTTACGAGGACTGCTTCTTAGAGATGGCTGCTTTGATTTGGGGACATGGTTTTAAAATACGGGAGCTGTGTGAATATGAAGCTTGCAAAACATAACCCAGATAAATGAAGATAAGGTTAGTAAACATTTTAAACCTATTTTCCACAGAAAAATCAAAAGATAGTATAGTCCTTCTTCCCCTTTTAGTTCTGTTTATGTACCTGGCAAACTCATTACCATCACGTTCTATTTTTAAACAAATCTTCAAAGCTTTAAAATTATGACCCTCAGTGTGTATATACTCCTTTTTATCTTAGATAAAATATGTGATGGAATGAGATTAGGCCATTTCCTGTCACAAAAAATAAGAATGCTCTTGTGTATACTTTGAAAAAAAGAAATTAATAGTCCCTAGGAAGGTTTTCTTCAATATTAATCCACTATCCACAGCATGCTAGGTGTTGCCCAAAACGCACAACACACACACACGCACGAGTACCTTCTTTTTGCAAATTTATGATTCATTGACAGCATGTTTAATACAAGAAAAAGAATAGCAAAATGATAGGGGTATAAATAAGAGGACTTTAAAGGAAATTTATTACAGCTTCACCTGAGAAGAAAATGTTTTGATTTACTTAACAGTATGAGGTAAAGACTAAGAAAAGCTATCTATAACTTTTTTTTAAGTTTTATTGAAGTATAGTTGATTTACTTTGTTGTAATAAGTTCTGCTGTACAAGAAAGTGATTCAGTTACACATATACACACATCCATTCTCTTTCAGATTCTTTTCCCACATATATTATCACGGAATATTGGGTAGAGTTCATGATGCTATACAGCAGGTCCCCATTGGCCAGTCATTCCGTATACCTTAGTGTGCATATGCCAGTCCCAAACCCCCAGTCCGTCCGCCTGCCCCGACCCCTTTGGTAACTGTAAGTTTTTCTGCAAACAAGTTCATTTGTAATTCTTGCCATTTTCTCTAGGGAACAGTATTCCTTATGCTGAGAGGGAAAGGCATGATTGATAGCATAATGAGACAATCTAAATGGATATAGAGAGGAGATTAAATCATACATTCTGAAACTTTGAGAAAAAAACAGTTTTATTTTCAATGGAAGTGTCTATTTTCTATTCCCATTTCTGTTTATAGAGTTGGTTGAGTCTACTGAAGGTAGCTGCTCTGTGAGACTTTCATAATGTAATTTACATGTATCAAGAGGATATCTGAATCCCATGGAAATAAAAAATTTGTGGAATAAAAAAGAGATACCTTATGCCACTTACAATCATTCTGCTGATGTTTTCAGTACCCTTTTTGTAATGTTTATTATGAAGCCAGTGGCATAATTAATATAGTACAAGAGGAACAAAAATAATACCGAATATAATCTTAGTATATGATGTTTTTAAAATATGCTATCTTCAAAGTGTTATTGCAGATTGTTATATATTGTCTTCACCATCTCAGAAAATTTCAAGTATGTGATCTTTTGAATGAGTAACACTGAGCACGTAACCATGTCTGTCCCTCGGTTTCATCTTATCAATGGCTTAGTGTAATGTTGTTCTGCAGCCGATAAATAAAAAATCTGTCCTCATGAACCTGTTGGGTTCATGAGAGGTATAAGGACGGGAGGAAAAAAAAATTACTTAATCAGCCCAAGGGCCTTCTCATGGGTAGAAATCAATATCCGGAGGCAAGAAAACTCTACCAAATAAACAGAAAAATGTCATCGCTCACTATCATATGCCTTTCATTCCACAGTCTAGTTTTTCATGCTTTAACATTTTGAAATTGGCCTTTGTCTCCAAACTGATGTGTACATTGACTTAGAAATTCACACAAAGGTCATACAAAGGAGTCAATGTTACCCAGACGTTAAAAAAAAAAAAATACAGCAACAACCTAATGACCTTTTCTTCCTAATTCTCTGTCTTGCCTCTATTTTCTATTCTCTTCCTCTTTCTCCCACTTGAAGGCAACGGGTTGACTAGGGAGACCATGGGTTGTGGGTTCCAACAAATAAGGGATTGAACTAGAGTCCTAATTGAGGACTGTTTTGGCCTTCAGCTTTTTTTTTCCATGGGATAGTAACAATGCCATTATCTCAAGACTGTTGTGAAGTCTAGTGAAATAGCACATGTAAAGTTTGTAGTAGAAAACATAGTGTAATAAGTAATAACTGGGTCCCTCTTCCAGTGTATTAGGTACCCACAATGCTGCAACTGTGCTGGAACTCCTTGTTTTATTCTCCCATCTTCCTTCGTATAACCTACATTTTGTTACTGTTAGAGTATATGGACTTCAATGACAAAAAAAAAAGACAATACAGTAACAGAAACAGAAACAAAACAATTATTCTTCCGTGTATGAGACCAAGTTAATATATTCTCAATTCAGTGAAAAAGAAAACTACATCCAAACTATGTCCAATACTTTGGTTTCTAACTAGTAAAAGCCAGATTTTAAGTGTCCAAAACTTCAGTTTATATACAAATTTCACCTTTTCTTGAAAGCATCAAAAAGAATTTATAAAAGAATGCATGAATTCTTTCCAAAATCTATAAAATATCTAAAACATTAATGGTAGAATTCAAACAAGTCACTTAAAAATACCACATTAATCAGGAAATCATCAAATCTCTGTAATATTTCAACGCCTACGTTACCCTAAACTTCAGTGGCAAGACCTCTAATCCAGATAATTTAGGATCTCTTGGACCCTTATCCGGTTTTGAAGATGACCGAGAAAAGAGAAAAGGAAGTAAAGTATTAGTAACTCTTGGCCATATACACGTCTTTATCCCTTTTATAGCAGTCATAGCAACACAGTTTGGGCAGAGACCCTTAAAGCCTGACAGCTCCTCCTACCCACGTGTTGTTGACAGCAGACACTGAAGGCTTGTGAACTGGAGTTTGACATTCTTATTTGGGTTTTAGTCAGTATTTCTCTAAGTTTTGAAATATTTATTGATTTGACTTTAGCGGCAGATTCTATACAGACTGTTTCCTCTTGTTGTATCTTAGTTGGAAATTTGTAGATAGGCAACAATCATTCAGTATTCATCTCCAAATCATTGTGGACTTACCTGGGTTTGGGCAGTCAGAATCTGAAACAAGACTGTTGATTTCTATGCTCTTTTCTCACTCAGTTTCTTTTAGGGACCATCCAGATTTTATTATTTTTGCATTTTTAATTTAACTAGGCAGTTTGTATCTATTCTCAAAATAGGAGAGATGTTTCCAATTAATAAGGCATGGTGGAAAAAATTAGCTAAGAACCAACTTCTAGATACACTTAAAATAATGCTAAACACACAAAGCCAAAACTAACTTGTATTCCTTTGTTTGAGGACACTCAGCTTACTGTATCTGTGTCTAACATTAAATCTGCTTTCATCCATTCACACACGTCTTGGATAGTCTTTGGATCAATATAAGTGCATTAACTGCTTAATGTTTATGTGGTTAGTTACATTGATTTACCACCAGTGATTAGTGTCAGTTCCCTGAAAGAAAACTTCTCTACTGCATGTGGTGAGGTATGTAGCATGAAACTGTCCCCTTATACTAACATGCTGAATCAAAGTTGTGAAATCCACTGTTTCTTTTTTTTAATTTAGAGCGTATTCCAAAGTATCCGTATAATGTCACTCCTGTGTAGCTAAGAGGTTCTCTAGAGTTAGAATCTGCGTTAAGTTTGAATATTTAGTCTACTTTTAAAAAATATATGTATGGGACTTTCTAAGATCATTTCCTGTGTGGTAACCTTTTTATTAATTTTGTATCAGAACCTTTCCAGTTTCAGTTATAAAACCCAACTATAGCCAACATCAGCAAAAAATGGAATTTATTAGATCACAAAATTGAAAAGTCCAAAGGTAGCTCAGCCTTCAGGCATGGTATATCAATTTGAGTGCAATCAGGAGAGAGAGACCACATAGTAATTTAAACAGGGAAAGTTTAATATAAAGAATTATTAGCTGTAACAGAGGCTTAGTGTAGCAAGTGATTGGCTAGTAAGAAGTGAAAGAACTCTCAGGAATTTAGGCAAAGTAGATATAAGGAGCAGCCTTGGACGCCTAGAAATGATATTGAGCGTCCAAGGAAACATCCCCCAACACTGCCCCCCCACCCCCCACCCCGCCACCGCTACCGCCACCACCATCTGCACGTTGAGATCCAAACTCTTTGTAGAGGGCACGGCCTTTGCTCACTAGACAGTCGAGCAGTCACTGTACCTGTGGAACAGTGCTGCACTGGTAGAGCTTTCTTAAAGTCCTTCTTTTGGAACTTGCTGGAAATGTGCCCTCTTAAGCTGCCAAAAAAATCCTTGGAGAGGTGTCTCATTGGACGTACTCTGCCACAAAAGGTCCTGAAGAGATGTAGAGGGAAACTGCTGGCCACTGAATATTGGGGCCAATATGTCCTGCAGATGCTTGATGCAGAAGCTGCCAGAGCTGCAGTTGCT
Organism: Catagonus wagneri; assembly: GCA_004024745.2. NCBI lineage: Eukaryota > Metazoa > Chordata > Mammalia > Artiodactyla > Tayassuidae > Catagonus > Catagonus wagneri. Next base: position 8,512,428 of record PVHT020000886.1, on the reverse strand, counting down.
GGGTGCTGAGGAAGCCTTTGCGCCCTGGAAGAGCTGGGGGCTGGGGAAGCTGCCTGCATTGCGGGAGCCTGCGGAGCCAACACAGGGGAACCAGGAAGCAGAACCCACTTTCTTCTGCAGTGTCTCTCTCACGCCCTCTACTGACAGACTTTTAACATTATGCCAACTGGCAAAGGAAACATTTTTAGAAGGAGCATACCCATTTTAGGGCACAAAGGATGGATTTAGAGCAAGCGTGGTGGGATCCAAAGATTCGAATGATGTCAGCAGGATTTGCTTTCTTTCGATTTCTCAGTTTTGCTCTCCTCAGGGTGGCTTCATTCTAGGCTGCCTGCCTCCATATTGTGGTACCATGAAGAGCTTGTCCTCCCAGAAATTGTAACAAAAATTCCCTTACTGAGTAATGTGGTCTCAGATTTGTCTGACTTTAGCCATATGCCATCCCCAAATCAGTATGGCCGGTAAAACAGTGTGTGTGTGTGTGTGTGTGTGTGTGTGTGTGTGTTCCCTCGCCTGTCGTTATATGTCTGTTTCCCTATCCTTAGTGCTATTACCAGATTAAGGCGTGTTGTGGTGGGTGGACCAAAACAAGTTTGAATAAATAGGGGTACTGGCTAAAGAGTAGAATTTACTTCGTGTCTTAAAAATGTGTCCTATCCCTTTGGGCTTCTTAATTTTTTTTCAAATCATTTTTAAAGGTTCTAGAGCTTCAATGAAATTTAGAACATCTAATTTAAACAAGCCCCTTGAGTTTTCTACTAAGAAAAATGCCAGAGTCTAACTTAAGGTTTTTTTTTTTTTTTTTTTTTTTGCTTTTTAGGGCCACACCCGCGGCATGTGGAGGTTCCCAGGCTAGGAGTCTAACAGGAGCTGTAGCTGCCGGCCTTCGCCACAGCCACAGCAACGCCGGATCCTTAACCCACTGAGCGAGGCCAGGGATTGGACCTAGTCAGATTTGTTTCCGTTGTGCCACGAAGGGAACTCCTAACTTAAGTTTTGAACCCAGGATTTTTGTTAAGAGAGAATCAAAATAAAATGCAACTTTTTTTTAAAGATGAGAAACTCTTAACTTAATATTCTCGTGGCAATAGCAGTATATTTGTGTCATCTAATACAACTCAGCAGCAAAAGGAACAGATTACTGATGTACACAAAAATTGGGGTGGATTTTAAAGGCATTATGCCAACTAAAAAAAAAGCCAGTCTTGAAAGGCTGCCTACAGCATGCTTCCATTTTATAAAACATTCTTGAAGTGTATTGCAAAATGTACTGATGGAGAATTGAGCTGTTGCCAGCAATTGAAGTTTGGGAGCGGATGTGACTATAAAGGGGCAGCATGGAGTTTCTTTGGAGTGATGGGACGGCTGTGTATCCTGATTACCACCGGGGTTCCACAAATCAATACATGTGATAAATTTCATAGAGCGAATTACACTGCACCAACTCCACCCACCCCGCCTGAAACGAAAGCATGTAAAAACTGGCAAAGCACCAGTAAGGTCTATATTTTTATTATTGTACAAATGTTAATTTTCTAGTTTTGATTACTGGACTATGGTTTTCAAAGATATTTCTCTTTAGGGGAAGCTGAGTGGAGTGTCCATGAGAAATCTCGGTAGTGTTCTTGCCGCTTCCTATGCAAGATATGAAATTATATCAAGAGCGTTGTGAAAAAATAATAGTAAATTGAGGCTGGATTTCTGATAACGAATCGAGATACTGGAAGTCAATTCCCTTTCAATTTTTAATTTCTTCACAGTAAGCAAAAGTAATTATTAACAATTCATTTGGATAGCGAAGAAATAAAAAGCAAATGGGTCCTTATACTAGTTATTCTGAAAGTCACAGGTATTTTAATAATATCAGGCGAAAAAGAACACAGCAATTTCAGAACATACAAATAAGGAGGAAAAAAAGTTAGAATGAACTAGCACTGCGCTGGTGACCGATGGCTGAACCCCTACCAGCTTTTTGCTCTTATGTGAGAGTAGATTTGCTCAGGTGGAGCCCAACAGAAGGTGGATCCAAGGCAGGCACAGGTTCCAAATGGTAAAATAATGACATTCCAAACCACTGCAGGACCAAGGCAGGGATAAGAAAAAAAGAGGAGGAGGAGGAGGAGGAGGAAAAAAAGAAGGAAAAAGTCGTGCTCAAACAGAAACAGTTTTTGAACGATTCTTTAATAAATATATAGATAGAATGTAAGTTTTATTTGTTTCACGAAGCAACCCCAAAGGCTGGAGAAATTATTGGTGTGTGGCAACTGAACCAGACTATATTGAAATAATACTTACAATCGTACGGTTCTCTTTGTTTGTCTCAATGTTAGGAATCAAAAGGAATTTTAATGTTTGTCTTACATTATTTAAGTAAACTATAGCACAAGTAGATTATTCCCTAGATATTCACGAGATGAATAGAACCAATTTACATAATATTTCCAGTTGAAATTTTTCAGTAAGAGAAGAAGGCAATTCACATTAAGAAATTATTCAAATTAAGTATCTTTTTTTCCTCGTGAAATACATAAATAACAATTACTTCTAAAGGACTTGCAGCTTTAAAATCAACACAAGTACAGATGAAGGTATGGATGGTTATGTCTCAGTCATTGATGGTCCATCATTTTAAACTGTGTACAGTCTTATAGATTTTTCACTTTTTTCTTTCTTTTTTTATTCTTCAAGGACAGCAATTTTAAAATGCATAAAAGTTACAATCTAATTGAGTGTAAAATTTACTAGACCTATATTCTACACTCCAGTCTTACATTTATATTACAACGCCCTCCTGTTAAGAGTAAGAGAGCTTGTACCCTAGAAACATTGTTTTATTTTGGTGACTGTATTTTAAGTGTGATCTAATTTTATGTTGAGTAAAAGCCTGGGAAAAGTTATCAGGTCTAGCTATAATTAATTAAACATTATATAAGATTTTCCATATGGTTAAAACATGACATAACACTTCTTTTCCATGTGAAAGATGAGTAGCTCTGCTATAGGGATTTGATTTCTGGGTAAAAATGGAAATATGTTTACAGTGTCTTCCTTCAGGCATATGAAAGAATAGTGTCTTGTGAGATCTTCTAAATAAAACAGGAGTAACCAGCCAGTATCTGTGGGACTGTTACATTTCTCTGTACTATAAAAATCCTTTGAAAATTATATAATTGTTCCCTGTGGAATAAACCATGTGTTTGCATAGACAGCAACTAGAAATGAGCCAGCTCTCTCTCAGGGAGGCATGCCTTACCTTAACAATACATTAGTCAGATTCTGTGAGTCCATTATTGCTGTATTCATGGATCATAGATTATTTGCATTATCTGAGCTCAAGAGAATGGTAGAGAAGATCAGAACTCCAACCCCACTTTTTCTTGACATAGATTCCTATTTGCAGTAAAATCATCATCTTTGCTTCATGCAGTTAAGACCTATGAGAAAGCTAGATGACATTTGGAAGGTGACCGGGTGAGCCTGGAATCTGAAGAAAGGGCATTCTAGGAAACAAATCTGATAATTAGACTGAGCGATTCACAATAGGGGTGAACTTGGTGGTTGAATGAAATAAATGAAATCCATTAACCAGGACCCTTTCGTGGACAATGTTTGGATTAGAACTGATAAATTTTGGCTTCTGGCTTCCAAGGATTTCTAGCAGTAGCTAAATGTATCTAATCAAATAACTGATCTTCTCAGAACCTCCTAACACTTGTTTTCTTAAAAGTTGTAAAGACCAATTAAGATAACTTTTATAGGAGCCACCTATGTAGAAGGTTCTTAAAGATGATAGTTTCGGGAGTTCCTGTCATGGCGCAGTGGTTAACGAATCCGACTAGGAACCATGAGGTTGCGGGTTCGATCCCTGCCCTTGCTCAGTGGGTTAATGATCCGGCGTTGCCGTGAGCTGTGGTGTAGGTTGCAGATGTGGCTCGGATCCTGCGTTGCTGTGGCTGCGGCGCAGGCCAGTGGCCACAGCTCCGATTAGACCCCTAGCCTGGGAACCTCCACATGCCGCGGGTGCGGCCATAAACCCGCGGCCATAAAATGACAAAAGGCAAAAAAAAAAAAAAGATGATAGTTTCCTCCCAGTCCACTGCCTATATCAATTTTAAAGCTAGAAAGAATTTTGAGCTAAGGTATTACTTTCCAGGTACTCGTCTCCAAGCAATAGAAAACCTAGGAGTTCCGTTGAAGAGGTGAACATGCAAATGTCCAGAGAAATAGTGAAACCTCATGGTTATTGACTTATTTACAAATGGGGAGTAAAGAATAACCGTTTTAAGTGGAAAAAATCAAGACCATCAGATTTAAAGTAGCAAATGTCCAGTTTGAAAAATAATTTTCATGGCACATCAAAATAGTTGCAGTAGGCAGCACAATGCAATGAAAAAGATCAGGGAGTCTGAGTTAGACTGACTTTGCCAACTCTGGCATAGCTCATGGAAGTTACTTAAAACTCATGAATTTCTGCTTTGACATTTTCAAAACACTAATTTTAAGAAATACTTGGTGAAGGTGTTAGAGCTGCGTTTTTTTGTGGTTGTTGTTGTTTACAGTTCTTGCCTGCTGCAGCAAAGAGTTGAAATGGTGGTCATGTTATAGACAGTTTATTAAAGTGAAAGTACACTCTCAGGAAGAGTGGGGCGCCCTGTGACCAGGGACTGGCCCCAACTTACAATTGGAGTTTTCTTGTATACCCATGCTTCAGACCTGAGTGGGGACCTGATTTCTCTCGTCCTGGCCCACTGCACGTGCATAAGGGCTGAGTGATGATTGGTCTCTAAATGGGGCATATTTGATCTTCTGACTGGTCTCAGACAGGAAACCTCATTTGCATGGAGGACAGGTTATAGGGGAGTTCCCTGGAGAGTCCCTTGATGCTGTGCCTCTGAGTTCTTATTGCCCCTATAGAGTCGGGGTAAGGCGTGGGCCACATACCTTTCCTAGTAGGGAGCGGGAAGGAGCAGGCCAGTTGCTCTAGGTGTGCGGGCGATGATAAGGGTCTTGCTTTCTTGTCTTGGCCCCGAGGCTTTGAGTTTAATCTCCTTGAAAGGGACTTGAAGTTTAACAAAGGTAAAAAACAAAGGCTAGATTAAGGGGTGTAAATTGTCTGATGCACAAAGGGCACGTGCAGTTCTTAGCACTGTTCTTTGTAGATATGTTCATGTAAACTTCAGAAAAGTAAGTTGAAACATCTGGGTCTGGCATCTGTGCTTGACTGCAGGTTATTTGTGAGTCCATGGCTACCAACAGTCACCTTCTCTACTGGTTGAACTTTTCATGACCAGAGTTTTCTAAATACTAGGAAATACTAGAGCTATAGAAAAAGGTACTTAACTGCTACTGACATTTTCCTAACTAAAATGAGCTTAATTTGTTTGTCTCTGATGGACCCCTTCCAGGGCCTTCTCCTCATAGCGGTAAAGAGGAGAAAAGGCAGGAAACATTCACTAGGAAACTAGGAAAACACTTTCACACCTATACTTTAGAAGAATTTGTGTGTCTTTTTGGTGATGTTCCTTCTGCTTTTCTATTTTTTTTAACTCTTTGTGTTTGCATGTATTTCCTTATCTTTCATGGATGTGAAGCTTAATTTGTCCCCAAACCTTTTTAAATGTTAAGAGAGATTCTTCTGTCTCTAAAATGTATTGCCACAGTATCCCTCTGCCATTTGTCCAGGCTGGTTATTTAAAAGGCAGTTCACACCTCTTTTCTGTGTGATTTACTGTGTGCCCTACTTGGCAGTCATAGAAAGGAACTTTGAAAAGAGGGTGGCATGGCTCTTTGCACGTTTTTATTGCAGTAAGAAGCTCCTAATGGTTCCAAAAGCATTTTCATTTATAATAAATGTAAATGTTCTATTTCTAATCTCAAGAATGAACTATTTTTATAAATAGACACATTCTTTAAATAGGATTTGATGGAATAAGACTATATATACTTTTAGATTAAGGAAATCTTTAAAGTTCTGTACAGTTTATTAAAATAAGCTTTATAATAAAGAAATCTTTAAAAAACATTGATATGGAAGCCACTCAAGCTCTGGTTTTTGTTCAGCCCCAATAACTTTGACAGATGAGTTAAGTTTTTTTTTCTTTTAATTTGTAACCCTGCTTTATTTGTTTCTTTTTTGATTTAGTGTTTTTACAGCAGTTCTTCCTCATCTTTATAATAGGTCTTATATAACATCCTTCCTGTACTTCATCAATAACTGCAGTAAATTTATGCTGAAATATAATGTCCTATGCAAAATTTAGATATAAAACTCCATATAAAACAAGATTTTTGTGAGTCACAAAAAAACACTGTAATTTTAAAGAAAGGACATAATTTATTTTTTCCTTGAAAGAACAAGGTAATACTACCAAACAGTACATAAGTGAATTTGGTTTATGTAACACATACCCACACGCGAGCACGTGCATGTGTGCATTTGGAGTAGGTAGCTCAGAAATACAAATCAAATTACTAGGCCAGATAAAGATCTTTTTCATCATTATATACAACATCACAAATTGGTGGATTTCTGAGAGACCTCAATTAATTATTTTTTTAAAAGATGTGGCATCTGTACAGGGCTTTATATTTTTGAACCCATTTTATTTTATCTTCTAATGAAAGCTGTCTTGCCTCTTTCTCGGGTTCTCCTCTTAAAGGCATTCAATACCTACAGTGTTCTGAAATTGCGAAAGGACGGTCAATATTCAAAACTCCCCTGCAAGTTTGAGTTCAAAGATCCATAGAGCTTTGGAGGTGAGACAAGTTATCTGCCATAGCTTTGGTTGTTTTTTGAATTAATCAATGACCTTGCATTATATCCTTTTCCCTTTAATCTCTGGCTATAATTGGCTGCCATTGTAGTTACAGACATATGCTGACAAAGCAAGAGCAAAGGTATGAGATAAAAGTTTATTTGAGCTGCAAGTTTATAGCAAGCATGAATGCAAGTTGGTTTGGGAGCCTGTGGTGAGACTTATAGGGAGAGTATCATAAAAATCTATCATCTTGGTACTTCTGCATTTCAAACTGTCTGCTGGAATGCCTGCATTACTGATTATTCCTTGAAGAGGGAATGACTTTGAACAAGGAAGGATCTGGCTGTTGCTCTTCCCTTTCCCACTCCTTGCCTCCCTTTTTAAAGCAGTAAAGATAAAGGTGATGTTGTTGGGCGTAGGGGGTAGAGTGGAAGGGGGAGGGTCCTGAAATGGAATAGTCCTTCAGAGCCATCAGGACGATTATCCAATTGCTTTGACAAATTTGCCGACATCTGTTCCAGAGTCATTTTTGCTGCACAAATGTGCCATTAACAAACAGTAAGGACTTTAATTAACTGAGCATACCGAGGAGTGAAACTCTGATCAAATGGCACCATCTGGAATAGAGAGATGTAAAATTCTCTCCTCTGCTGTGTTGATTAGGGATTATATTAAAATTTGTCTTGATCACAAATGATTCCCCTGCTGTGTGGGGTTAATGGCAAAGGCTTTATGATTTGAGATACTTTGCTCAGGTGTGCCACCCCATTAAAATGTAAATTTCCTGAACTTGAGATATTTTCCTTTGGCCTTTTGTTAATGCCCCATTAGCGCTCATTAACTTTGCAGGCTCCACAAGAGTCATGTTGATCAACTTTGAGCTTCAGGAAGAGGTTAGCTAGAACCTAGCCCTGTCCAAACCCTTGATGGCTATCCATCCTTAACAAACCTATTTGGAAATTTAATGCAAAGTCAGGATAATCTCCCTAGAAAAATTCACTTGTGCACATAATCACAGAATTTTGGATATGGTTTTGGGGAAGGCATCATAACTCTTTGAAGGCCATTCATGCTAAATCTTTGGGTCCCAGATTGTATCTGAAATATCAGTTCATCAGACACACTCTTATATCTTCCACATGCAACATTGCTTCTGTTTCATTCCCACAGCCTACTTCATTTAACTGCTTTATTTGACCAGATTCTTCAGCAAATATGAACTTTGGATTTAGAAACTAAACTGGTTCTAATTCGGTTCAGTCTAATGGTTCCCAATTGAATACATTTCACTACTAACCAGAAGGAATGATAAATTAGATCATTTGAAAGTCATCAGTCATGGCTTCCACTGATCTAAGGTGGGGAGTGGGGGAAAAGCTCAAAGTAGATTCTAAGAGGTGCGTCTAGAGGACTGTCACATGCTTCTTAACAAGGAAGCGGTGTGTTCTGTCAACCACGTTAAAGTTCATTGCAGTTTAGTTTGTATAGCAGGGTCCTTATTGAAAACGTTTTGTACTGGGCAGTAGTTTTAGACAGTCATGAAATGCACGGTCTAAAATTATGCATTCTGCTCCTCAGTGCATTTGGGAAAAAGGCTTTAGAAAACAATCCTAACATGCAAAAAGAAATGCCATACTCAATTGTGTAACACTTGTTCCTGTGGAAGTGACATTTTTAAAATACTGGGACCTGGATTAAGAATTCAAGAGAAGGTTGCTATAATTTAAAAGAAAAGCAGTGGGAAGAGGGAAACCAGAGAGAAGGCGTTTACACTCCACACAAGCAGTTAACATGCAAGACCTCTGGGGACCCTCTGACCCCTTCTAATCCATGATTTTCACAAGGAATAAAATCTGTTTGCGTCATAATTAATCTTTGCCTTCTAGTATAAGCAACATATATTTCTCAGGCCCCATATAGTATACAATCGGGAATTAGAATTGTTGGTGTTATTATGATTCTTTTTAACAGCTGTTGAGAGAGAGTGGAGTCCTCCATGGATAAGAGTGGGAAGGTTTCCAGGGTACAGACCCCTGTATATGTATGTCCTTATCACTGTACTTGCCAATCTCTATTAAAATTATTTGTGCCATTCTTTCACCGTCTCTAAACATAAAATAGAAGTTTGCTCCAAAACCCTGTGATGTCTGATAAGATAAGCACAAAAATGGGAGTTAAGAAATGAAGAGTTTTCACCAGTTCTCTTGTTAAATTAAAATTATTTTCATAAATGTACTTGGATAATTTCGAGTTCTAATTCTCCATCTGTAAAACGGGACTACGATGTAATTCAAGAGTTAGGTAACTAAGACAAAGCTCATGACTGTCGCAAAATAGGTAGTTTTGCTACATATGGCTTTTTCCCAGTTCTAATCATCTTTACATCAATCTGAATAAAACATTTTTCAGGTAATAGAGAAAATATGTGATACACTTTTTTCCTATGCAGAAGACCTATGTTATCCTGTTGTAGAACAGCTACGTTTATCTTTTTAACCAAATCAGAGAGGCTCAGGGTCAGAAAGGTATTTCCAATTAATGCCAGTGTCTTCAAGCTAGAAATCTTTTTGTATTTTGCTGAATTACAGTGTAGTAACACTTCTCACAGTGTAGTTTTTACCCCACTACTGATTCAGTTCTAAGCAGTTCATTGTTTTTCTAATCATCGTAAATCAAACCCTGAAATTCAAGTCACCAGAATAGTGAAGAAGTAAAAATTCAATTCAATCTTAGCCATTATTGTTCCTGCTGGTCTCCTCTCCTTTCCCCAAACAGGGGCTGTGCTAAAATCTCATAAAGAGCACCCTCAGGTTTTTAGACATTCCCGTTGTGGCCCAGCAGAAACGAATCCGACTAGGAACCATAAGGTCGCCAGTTCGATCCCTGGCCTTGTTCAGTGGGTTGAGGATCTGGCGTTGCCATGAGCTGTGGTGTAGGTTGAAGATGCAGGTCGGATCCCACATTGCTGCAGCATAGGCCAGCAGCTGTAGCTCTGATTTGACACCTAGCTTGAGAACTTCCATATGCTGTGGGCACAGCCCCCCCAAAAAAAATGGAAAAAAAGGCACCGTTGGGTCTTTCGCCCACACCGGCTGAAATGACCAGCACCCAAGCCACATAGTGTCCTGATGATGGATGTTTCTCCTGCTTCTTTGCCAGCATCACTGGAGGCTTTGAGCCTTTGTCCAGCCTTGGAGCCAGAGCTGTGCCATGTCACCAACTCCTCCTAGTTCTGTTATCTCCCTGGGGCATTTCAGGCCTCATTATTCCAGTGATTTTTTTTTTCTTACCCTGAGGTCAGGCACTTTGGTCTTTAGCCCTTTAAGCCCTTCTCCTCCTCTCACTCTCTCTCTCCACTCCACATCACCCCTTGCCCACGCGCCCCAGTTTTCCCCTCTGAGTGCCTTTAGAACACAACGTTCATCTGTCTTTCTTGGGAGCAGAAGAATTTTTCCTAACCAACCCTAATATATTTTTATTTACTTGTTGACAGTTTTATATAGTAGTTTGTTTCTTCTTGTAATGAAGAGACCAGCTGTCCAGCATTCTTGTATTTTTCCCCCAGTTCCAAAAATATGTCTTTTTATTCCAGCGTGATCCCTTAGGAACCTGAGGCAGCAGGAATCAAAATAAAGCAAGATTCTCAGTGTTAAATCCTAGGGGTGACGATGGGCATTTTCAGACACTTCGATTCTAAGGCGGCATCTAGGCGGATAGTAGGTCTTCACCTCTGAGTTGCTCTGCTGTCTGTCAGCTTCCTTTCAGCTGTTTTAACCGCTCTTTCCCATTGACCTATATTGGCTTAATGTGAACCCATATGACACTTACACCTTATTCTCTCTTAAATTCCTTCAGTTTTCTCAAGTGGAAGAATTTTATTTATGTTTCTTTAGGTTGAAAAAAGAATTATGTTGTCAGTTGCTAATATTTCTTAGCCTGTCCCAGGGAGGGGTTCTGAAAGGTGATTCTGAGGTATTGCCTCCATGCTGTCTCCCCTCTGCCTCTGTTCATGTTTTATGCCTGAAAGTCATCCAGAGAAGGAAGATCAAGAGAGATCATCTAGGAGTTCCCGTCGTGGCTCAGCAGGTAACAAACCCGACTAGCATCCATGAGGACGTGGGTTCGATCCCTGGCTTCAGTCAGTGGGTTAAGGATCCGGTGTTGCCATGAGCTGTGGTGTAGGTCGCAGACGCAGCTCGGATCTGGCGTTGCTGTGGCTGTGGCGAAGGCCAGCGGCTACAGCTCCTGTTAGACCCCTAGCCTGGGAACCTCCATGTGCTGAGGGAGCAGCCCTAAAAAGACAAAAAGACCAAAAAAAAAAAAATCATCCAGGGGATTTCCAGCTGTGGCACAGTAGGTGAAATATGACTGCAGTGGCTTGTGTCACTGCGGAGTCTCAGATTCAGGCCACATCCCAGCACAGTGGGTTAAAGGATCTGGCTTTGCTGTTGTCCTTGCCGTAGCTGCGATGTAGGTCGCACCTTCACAGCAGCAAGTCAGATTCAGTCCCTGGCCTGGGAACTTCCATAGGCCATGGTTGCAGCCATAAAATAAAATAAAATAAGATAAAATAAAAATTTAAAAAAATGATTTAAAAAAAGGAGAAATCATCCAGAGCATGTGAACATTAAATCTACCATGAAAGTTGGCCTTCACGTAGGTAGCTCTTTCTGAGTCTTATACTGAGATTTTGCGTAATAGTTTTCCTTCCTGTTCTGCAATCTAAATAGGGTCGTCATTACCTGCTTTATTTATCACAGAGAAAGACCCCAAAGCAAGAGTGATTAAGTAAACTAAAAAAAAAAAAAGGAAAAAAAAAGGTTTTCTTTGATGAGAGAAGATAGGTGATTTGGAAGATTAATCTATGCGCAGAAAACAGGCTTTACTTTACATATGGAATGAAGACTGTGCTTTCCCGGAAGTCATAAAGTCACAGAAAGGGTCATTGCAGAGTCATTTATGCAGCACCACCACCGCTTTCATCAGATTCAAGATGAGTAGCTTTCATAAGCCTTGGATAGAAAGTCATTACTGACACTGTTGAAGTTTTCAGTAAGCAAGGGGAAATTCCGGCCCCAGGGTTAACTGATGTAGAAAAGAAGGACATTCCGTTAATATCTTTACAGACAGGATCAAAGACAGTTTCTTTAGTCGTCATTATAAACATTTCTTGCCATATATTTAGCCATCATTGCCAGTATTACAAACAACGTGGGGGTTTTCTCTGTTATGTACCGAAAGGAGTTTAAATCAAACAAGTAAACCCTTCCATTTTAAAAGAGGCAAGAGTGAAGATATTATATTAAATTAAGAAAAGAAACAATCATATCTAGCTAGTTATATGGAGATTCATGTCAAGGTATCAAGAACAGAGCCAGTGAATGAATTATGCATGGGATTCATCAAATAAGTATTCCAGGTAAGACAGAATTACCTTATACCAGTCAAGGTTTAATCATTTCCAAAATGTTACCATGCAACTTTTACATATATTTAGACACATAAAAGTTAACATTCTTTAGCACCCCTTCCCCATTTTTTTTCTAGGTATAGAATCTACTTCAGGCCCCTTGGTGCTTAGTTCGAACATCCTTTATTGTTATGTAATGTTTCTGGCCCACAGAATAGTGTGGTGAGGCAAGCTTAGATGATAAAGGAAGCTTTTACTGGAAGGGCATGGATGCGATTTTTCCAGATCAGAGGAGTGACAAGTGGTAGAAGTGGATCAGCAAAATGAGGCGGGAGGAAACAGCTGGCAAGGGATCTGTGTACTTAGCTATGGGATTTCTTTCTGTAGTCAAGCCCTGGCATTGAAATATCAACTGGGGTCCCCCAAAGGTATATTTGAGAGTGTGTGAGTCACATCATGATTCATCACCTGCTAGGTATGTAATTTGGGGCAAGCAACTTAAGTTTTTGAGACTCAATTTCTTCATCTGTAACATGAGGATTATATGAGATAAAATGAGAGTCTACCTTTCGGGGCTGTTGGGAGGGTAATAAAAATGTATGTAAAATCCTTGGAACATAACCAATGCTCCATAAATGGCAGACTTTATTAGGGAAACTTACTCTTTAAAAATTTCAGCCTTGCCTTTCAGATAAGTAAATTACCGACTTTTTTAGACAATATCTCCTCCATCTTTACTTTTCAGCACAACACAGCTCTGTGACTTTGAGAAACGCCCTTTACCTTTGTAAAATTCAGTTTCTTCACACGTGAAGTAACAGGGATAATGTCTTGAGTAACGCTAGAGTTCTGCAAGGCCATGGGCCTAATAGCTTGCTATTCATTTTGCTTTCGATCATAATTAAAGCAAAGTACAGGCATATGCATCAATGCCCTGCAAAATGCACATGGCAGTGCAGCACCGGCCTCAGCAGCAGGCACTGTGGGGTCAGATGACCTGAGTTACTACTCACCTTTCTTCTACTTAATGCAGCAGATGTCCTGGACAAAGTAAATACCTGTTTTATGCCTGTTTCTTCTTTTTGTGGACTTGCTTTGCACAACTTCATTTCTCAATAATGTAAAGAAAATCTTTGTCCTTAAACCTCTATTACCTCAGCTGTCCTAGCGGTGCTCTGCTTTCCAAGTGTAATAAATTGTCCTAATGAAAATATTACATTGTTTTACCACAAGCTGGCTCAGTACTAACACTTCATTCTCTTATCCCAGTCAAACAAAAAATGTTTCTAGAATGTCATTTCTCTCATAGTTACAAAGCTATAAAATTATAACACGTGTTCAATAGAAATGTGTGATAGTATCAACAAATTAAATGTTATTAAAATTATTAACCCAGAGAAGAGAGTATGAATGTAATGTATTTATTAATCAATAGCTCCTCAGTATTTACATGGTGGGTTTTTTTTTAATGATTTTTATTTTTTCCCATTATAGCTGGCGTACAGCGTTCTGTCAGTTTTCTGCTGCACAGCAGGGTAATCCAGTCACACAAACACATACATCCTTTTTCTCACATGTAGGTTTTACTTTTCATGAGTGAATCTGAAGTTTTATGACATATAGTAATGTATAAACATATCCATATTCATGAACTGTTTGGAATATCTCTCTTCTAATATTAAGGCTCTGTTATAAGGAACAGGAAAAAAATTGTTGAACTCATATTTTTAACTTAATAGTAAGATAGGAATTTGAACTTCATGGCCACTGGCCTCTTTTCTAATGCTGAGATCCTATGATATTTATGTCTTCCTTGAGTTTATTGGTTATTAAAAATAGCAGCATTTGGGAGTTTCTCTCATGGCTCAGCGGTAAGGAACCCAGCTAGTACCCATGAGGATGCGGGTTTGATGGATACTGGCCAGATGCGAGCCTGGCCTTGCTCAGTGGGTTAAGGATCCAGCATTGCCATGAGCTGTGGTGTAAGCTGCAGACGTGGCTCAGATCCCGCATTGCTGTGGCTGTGGTATAGGCTGGCAGCTACAGCTCTGATTCGACCCCTAGCCCGGAAAGTTCCATGTGCCACAAGTGGGGCCCTAAAAAGACAAAAAAAAAAAAAAAAAAAGACAGCATTTGAGATGATGTCTAGAGATGTAATTAATGTGAATCAAAAAAGCATTCTCAAGATGCTAAATTGTAAATGCTGAAAGTATTTTTAATAATTTTTTAAATTATGTAAATGAGAAATCTTCCCTTTCCTTTAGCAGATGTTTCCCCATTACTCCTTATCCTGGGAGTGTGTTCACCCCAGAATATGTGCATGCGGTTGATGCATACAGAGTACTAGGCAATGAAATTCCAGCCCAGAGAGGCTTGGCAAGCAAGGAGGGCACCCTATTACCTACCATCTCTGCTCTTTCTTATATCCATGCCACTTGATTTCCTTGACAAAATTTCTTGATTGGTTCTACCCTAGAATTTCATTTTTCTGATGCTATTACTTAAAAAATATTTGTTGTTTTATCCCACTGATAATTGTAGTAAAAATAGAAAATTTTAATTTTGGAGATTTAATCTCAATGAAGAACAAGTATTTAGAGACTGAAAAAAAATCTTCATGTTTTATTATTATGTGGGTAAGTTCAAAATCACCAGGAAGATCTAGAGAGAAATCAGTACATGTATTACATGCAAAATTGATTTTAGCGTCTTTTTCCAAGTATGCTTGTATCACTCATCTGTGCAAAATATGCATGTACAGAGAAGTTAAAGCTGGTGAAATCATCACTATCTTCTTTTACAGTAAGTGTACTTTTTAACAATAAGGGTCAGAGCTCCAAGGAAGTGAGAATTTCTCACCCTTCCAAAATATAATTTTCCTGTGTTCTTCACAACATGATTATTAGATAATAGCTATTTAAAATAAACCTGGCTATTTCTATCAAATGTCAATTCAGGGACATTTTATGTTTGAAAGCAATATCTTGAACTTAAGATTATTTTATATAACATCTATTAAATTCCCCGAAAAACCCAATTCACACTTCCTCCAGAAGCTAGATAAATCAAACAGAAAATTCAGATCTTGAAAGTGAATTTTTCCCCCAACAAAAAATATGTTCTCTTGCTTTAAGGAACCTAGACCTAACAATAAAACCCACAATCTTTAAGTTATCCAAGGGAGAGGCTCAAATGGGGATGCGTCTTCTCTTTCCCTGAGTTCCTTGAGTATTTTCTTCCTTTGAGGAAATATGTTTCCATTAGCTGTTTGCAACCATCCCACGATAACTTCATAGGGTCTCTTGCTTTCATAATTTGTCAGTAGAGCCTTGCCTATGACAGCCCATAAAACACCTGATGCAAGGCTGGATTTTCACACAGGACCCAGGGAAAATATCACGCAACTAAGCCATCATGCCATGAGACAGCACCTGTTCTCCAGGGTGACCAGCCTCAGTTGCACCATGGCTCCTTCTCTGCCGCAAGGTAGGTGGCTCCTACCTTGTCACTCAACTGACTTCCAAGACATCCGTGATTCTCACCACTTACACCTAAACTGGAGAGCCAGAAAAGAGCTACTTCTTCTACTCCTTGAGAGCCTTGATGAACTCAAGGGTGAACTAAATCAGAAACAGCCATGCTCTTCACTGGAAAGGCCATGACTGAAAGGCTGGGACCAGAAGAGTTGTCACCTCAGTGGGCCCAATATTCACATAGGAGCCAAGCATAGGATCAACAGGGAAGTTGTTTGTTTGAATTTCTCCCTAAATTGCCTTGTGCTGACCAACTAGAGCACTGGTTCTATAATACGGAAAAGAGACCTAACTACCTGAGTAGAAATCATGAGAGAAAACTTTGTAGTAAAGTAGAAATAACAACCAAATGAAAAATCCTATTGTTATTTCTTCACCCAGAGTCAAATTCTCAATATCTAAATGATTTTTCAATATATAAAAAGCCAGGTTCTTTTTATCCGAGGGTGTCAGTGTCCTCAATTGTTAAATTCCTATAGTCTTTTTCATATCTATGATTTTTAATCTAATTCTTCAAAGTGAAAAGTAAATATTAAACAAGTCTTGCTTGATAGGTGTGCACTGCATCCTTATATGAGTGATAGGTGCTGGATTCAAATTAGAAGACATCATAATATGCAGGTGTGAAAACTTACTGAATCATTTATTTGGTAAATAATAAATTGGTAAAAAGTGGCAGTTTTCTTGCATAATTCATTTTATTAGATTTGAGTTGCATATATTATCCTAGATTAAAACCAAGTATTAATAGCTTAGTGAAGATAATCCTTTTAATGTAAAAATTTTTCTAAAGTATTTAATACAAAATCATGGCTGTGTACCCAAGATTCTGGTTCTAGGTTGAGACATGTCCTTGTTGGCTAATGGCTTTGTTTTAATTAAATTCTTAGTATGATCTGTGTCTGATGTTCCCATTATCTTGGCTATTAAAATCCAAGTGCCTTTCTCCTTGAATTAGATCTAAGAAAGTGTTGAATTATTGACCACTTGTTAGATGATATTAATATTATGATAGAGTGATATTAATTTTCTAAGCTGCATTTTCCTTATCTATAAAATGAAAATGATTATACTTTTAAAGTCATTGCTCCATAATTAGTCTCTTTTTCTTCAGAAACGTGATAAAGGAGGAAAAGCATAAACTTCTGGCATCACTTGTTCTTTTCATTCTTTTTTTTCCGTTTTTAACTAAATTTGGGGCCATGTAAATCAGGAGAGAAACGTTCAAGACCAGAGAGGAGGCGATTGGTTTTGTCATCAAAAGGGCCTCAATTAGGTGTCAGCAGTCCTTTTAAATGCATCCGCCTCCTTCTAAGAGTACTGACTGTAACATGTGGAACTTTAGTGAGAAAGTGAAAACTAGTTTTAGGTAATATAACTTTTCATTGGCGAGAAGTGGGGTTCCCCTTTCAGCTTTCTTCCCTGCACTGCATCCTCTTCCTCTTCAGTGAAATCTTTCTTCTAGTTGTTTTCTTCTCTGCAGTCCCTTAACAACATTTATTGATCCCCTGCTGCGGTAGGGCTGTTTATCACCTCCACAACTGCCTGTGCCCACTTGTTCATCCTAGTCTCCCCTCTCTTTCAAGTTGTCACAATAGATTGTTTGCCATTGCAGAAATTCCTGTTTGTTGTTGTTTTAATGGGAAGTGTCATGGGACTTGCAGAGAGAAGTAGTTTTCAGAAGAAATATTTTGACAATCACTATTTAGCCAGTTTGAAAAGCTGTACAGAAATGCTTGTGAATTCAACTTCTCTGCATCTTTCCATTATCTTTTGTTTTATGAGTAACTATTGACATGAGCTGATGGGAATAGGCCTTTATATTATGTTATTGTTTATACTTGCCTAGCAGTAAAAGCCATGGAGTTCCTTTTGAAATCAGCAAAAATCAACACCGAATTCATCAAACTAAGTGCAGATTATCATAGAATGACAATTTCTTAGATTCTCAGTTTACATGTTATCTCAACATCCAGTGTCTGATTGAAATGTCACGTGACGGGAAAGGGAATTGAGACTGAGAGAGAAGCAGTGAGGTGCCTAGGTTGTCAGTTGGCAAGTGGCAGAGTCCTCTGTCTCCGTTCCAGCTCCCTTTCACCAGACAAGGGCGCCTCTCATTTGCTGCTGATTCTTGGTGGTGCTAAGATTTTCCTTATTTCTCCAGTTTCCCTTGTCGAAATTTGCAATGGTAGAGAAAAGAAAAGTGGATAAGAAAAATATATTAGTGCAAAATTATACCCATGTTAAGGAAGTTCTGCAGGTGCAGATTTTATATCCTTCTGATATGCCTTAATATAGACAAAAAGAATGAAAATCCTGCCTCACGTTTAAGTACAGTGCTTTCAAAGTGTTCTGTTGACCTAGCTGAATAAGTTCAAATTAAGAAAGCAAGTTTACACATGACTACAAATTTGTTTCCACTGTTAGAATATACTCCTTTTTCTAGTTTAAATAATATGGAAATTATGTGAATATATTGAATGAGTATCAAAGTACCC
This sequence comes from Catagonus wagneri, assembly GCA_004024745.2. Taxonomy (NCBI): domain Eukaryota; kingdom Metazoa; phylum Chordata; class Mammalia; order Artiodactyla; family Tayassuidae; genus Catagonus; species Catagonus wagneri. The sequence continues at coordinate 8,494,229 of PVHT020000886.1, read as the reverse complement.
ATTTAAAATAACTAGTAAGTAAAAAAAAAAAACTGGTAATAAAATGTAAAATGTGAATAAATTTAAACATGCCTCTTAGAATGAATAAGTCATTTATGAATTGCAACATGGAAATGATGACTGTTCCCTTCTGTCATTAATTTGAATGATTTTTTTTCGTGGTGCACAATGTGCTTTGAAAAGGAGCCACACATGGTATTTATTTAAAAACTGACAGTGTGTTTTTTGGGTGACATAGATGTATGGTAAACAGAATGTATAAGGAGTCATGTAGAAATGATAATCATGTATAAATGAAACTTAGGATATCAGCATCAACTTGTATCTATTATTTTATTGGGATAAATGTTTTCCTTGTTCTAAGGATAAAAATAAGCATGGTTACAAAATCTACACAACTTGAATCAACAAAACAGAAAATTGGCATATGGATTAGAGTATTCAAACAGCTTATAGCAAATAATTGTAAATGCAATTATTCATTCACCTTCCATCCCGAATAGAAGCATTTTAAAACTCATGTGTGCCTATTTTTTTTGCCACAAGAAAAGCTCTCAATTAGAATAGACTTTTTGATACAATGATCCTTTTTACTAGAAATTTGTTTGAAGAGAAAAATTTGAAAAAAGAAATAAACTGAAAAACAAAAATATTCTTAGTAGTATAACATTATAATTTACTAAAAAAAAAAAAGAAAACCAAATTAGTGCCTCCAGAGGAATATACAAATAAGCTATATCATATCAATTCAAAAGAATATGTTCAGTCATTGAAAATAACAAATAAAATATGATTTCTATATATTTTGCAACATAAAAAAAGTTTTGCTTTGTTTTTACAGTATCATGTATGATGATTCTTGATACCAGGAAAATACTTATAAAAACATTCAAACTGAAATAGATGAGTAAATAAAATAATTTACATATGAACTGTGACAGCAACCACATAAAACTCTACATACGGATTAAGATTGAAATACATATATGTGTATGTTTGTATGTGTATATATTATATCTAGATAAATAGGTGCATACATACAGTATGCATTTAAAGGGATGATAGATATCAGTTTATTTAATATTAGGATATTTAATTTAAACAAAAACTTGTCCTAAACTTTAAACAGGAGACAAAATAAGATTATCCCTTTAGAATATATCCAACTAAAAAATACTCTCTTTTTTTGACAGAATAGAATGCATAAAATAGATCTTTCGCTATTATTTCTATATGAATGAATAAAATGAGTTTTTCAGTTTTTTTTTAAATCAACCAAGTTGAAATTTAGTCCATGATATTAGTTCATTCATAACTATATAGTTTAAGTGTTTTCAAACTTCCGAAAATAACTATAGGCTGACTAAAGAGTGGGGATAGTGCAAACATGTACTGTTGCTTAGTTACAGTCCAAAGATATGAGTAAAACTATTTACTGTTTTCCATAAGAAATTCTATTGGAAATTGTTGTGTTGAAAATATCACACCTTTATATTTGGGGGCTTCTAGCTCAGTAATAGCTGAAGAATATAGTGTGCTCCCAGTTTTATTTGTTTGACTTTTTGTTTAAAGATCGAAACCCATCCCCCTTCATTAGGCACACTAAGCTAATGAAACTTTTTCTCCTTATGAGCATGTTAGAAAATTTTATTTCAATTTAAAAACGATAACATAAAGCTCTGACTTAACCGTTGAAAAGTAAAATGCTCAATGTATGTGAATTTTGTCTTGCTGTTTCTCCAGTTCCTCAAATGTTATTTCAGCAAACAAATAAAACATTAGTAGCTTAATGAGTATTAACCCAGGTCCAAATGTTCTTGATTGGCCTCAAGAGTTCTGTGCTCAGCAGTGCTATTCCCAAGAAATATGCACATCGAGGATACAAGTCTTCCAATTAATTAATAGGCTGAGGTTTGTTCCTTTTCTTATAATCCCGAGTTCTCTACCTGCTGGTTCCTGGTTAGGTCAGAAAGATGTATAGAACACAGATAAAAATGCAGAGAAGGCCCAAGTAACTTCAGCAATGCATTCTCTCCTCTAGGCACCCTGTTTTCCCCAAAGAAATGTGTTATTGCCACTACAGAGGAAATCTCTGTAAAATATGTGCTGAAGCAAGATCACTTTTTAGAGGACAATGGATTTTCTTGATCATATGTACTCTTAGTTCATCATTCCCCTTTTAGGAATAAATAGTGATTGCAAAACTACAATTATGTATTCGGTAGTGTGTATCATTTTACTTAGATTTGTATCATGTCCATCTCTGTCCGTATGCAGACACAGATCTGGCATTTTCCCTGTCGCCCCCCCCCCCGCCTTTTTTTCTAAAAATCATTGAAACCAGATACTCTATATTTTCCTTACATTATTAGTGCAGCATCTAGACTTTTTTCATATGTACCCATGAAGCTTTTTAATTCAAGTGATGAGAGGAATGATAATAACAGTTCTGAAGACTGAATTTTTCCACTTATAGAGAATTACAAACATGGTGAGTTAGTTTGGAAATATTTTTTCAAAAATTCCCAGACATAATAAATTAGAGTTACTGGTTTCTTTTCTTTCTTTTTTTTATTTCTCCCTTTCTTTTTACTACGTGGTAGTAATGGTTATTGTAGAACACTCAGAAAAGAAAAAAAGATCAAAAATAAAAATTGGAGTTCCTGTTGTGGCTCAGTGGTTAATGAACCCGACTAGTATCCATGAGGTTGCAGGTTTGATCCCTGGCCTTGCTCGGTGGGTTAAGGATCCCACATTGCTTTAGCTTTGGCTGTGGCATAGGCCAGTGCTGTAGCTCCGATTTGAACCCTAGCCTGGGAACCTCCATGTGCTGTGGGTGTGGCCCTAAAAAGACAAAAAAGACAAAAAAAATTATATAATCTCACTACCTAATGATAAATACTGTTAACCTAGTAATGCATATTTTTTCAGATTTCTCTGTACTATTAAATACTTATTACAAATTCAGATAACACTGTACACACTATTTTCTAATATGCTTCACTCCATAAATGTACTGTAAAGTATTACTATAAAAATTCTAACGGTGCTCTGTATTTCAGTCATTTTTGTACCACAGCCTGTGATGTATCTCATCTCACTGAAGATACATTAAAGGGCATTACCACCGATGTTTTGAAGGTTTTACTTCAGGGACCCCCTTGGTGGAAAATAAGGGCACCCAAGTTCCAGAAGGACCCAGGCTTCCAGAAAGACTGCTTGCCAAAGGTCCCTGGAGCAGTTGAGGCTGTAATCACCTGGCCCAGGTGATTTTCAAGTAGCTGAAAGCCCTCCTCAGACCACCTGACCATAATGTCCCATTGCTCTGAAAATTTCAGATACCTCAACGGTCCAGATTGTACATTTTAAGTGATTTTAAATGCCCAGAAGTTCCTTCCCCTGTGTCCACAAAGGATAACCTTTAGAATTTTCCCTCATTATTCATACTTCTAAGTATGCTTTTTTTCTAAAACCACTTGGATGTACTTAGGAAAACTTTTGGTAAAATCAGGACAGTGACTCTTTACGGCATAAAGTAGAAAAGGCATTAATGTATACGTCTTTTTGCATCGGGGGGGAAATTGCCATTCAATCAGAACAAAACAAAATTGTGTTTAAAACAGTAAATTTTTATTGTTCAGGAAGTTTGTTCAATTTTTATTGTTCAGGAAGTGTTCAATTTCATGATTTTTTACTATATATAAAGAGACTTGACATACACATCTTTTTCTTTTTTCCTTTCCTCCCTCCCTCCCTCTCTTTCTTTCTTTCTCTCTTTCTCTTTCTCTTTCTCTTCTCTTCTTCATTTTTGGCTTTTTAGGGCCACACACACAGCATATGGAAGTTCCCAGGCTAGCGGTTGAATCAGAGCTGCAACTGCTGGCCTGTGCCACACCCACAGCAGTGCAGGATCTGAGACTCATCCATGGCCTGCGCCGCAGCTGGCGGCAGCACTGGATCCTTAATCCACTGAGTGAGGCCAGAGATCAGACCCGTGTCCTCACGGACACTATGCTGGGTCCTTAACCCGCTGAGCCACAACAGGAACTTGGGTATACAAATCTGTAACTATCCATGCAAAATGATAGAAATGCTAAAAACTTACACATTTCGGATTAGTCTAAATTTTTCCCTAAAAGACCTTCAACATCTTATCAGTACTTGCTCTCCATGGATAATAGTTATTATCATGTGGCATTGTTTCTAAGGCCTAAGAAAGAGAATTAAAACTGAAGGTAGTGGTAGGGAAAAATGTGTTAGGAAAATATTTTTTCTCATTTAGATTACAGACTAGAAACAACCCCATCCTACTCATCCATGAACCCAGTTCCACCCTCAATGGAAAGATTCTACGGATTTCAGGCCAGACCTCCTTGAATATCCATGTGAAGTTAAATATTGCCACCAGGAAACACCAGGAAGATATCGTCACTGGGCAAGCGAGCAAGAAGCAAATAGAGAACCAAACCATCTTTCTTCACCAATTGCAAATACTTTCTTCACTAACTGCAAATGTTGACCGATGCTTGCTAATGCTTTCTTCATACATTTAAACTTCAATACAAGCTTCTTTTCAATACATGATTTGAAATCTCAAAATGAAGTTTCTGAGACAGTGATAGGGACGATGTAATATGTTCTTCTGTTTTTTCTGCTGTGAAATTACATTCAGGCAAACAACACTGGCTGTAGTATTTGAGAAACAAAATGCTTTAATGGGACAGTAAAGCAATTGGAAAAATTGCTGAAGACTGTTTTCTTTTTCATTATTTTTGACCTGAGATATAATTGAAAGCTTTGGCAGTAGATTTTTATTTTGTTGAAAGATCATTGCAATAGTTTCTAAATTTAAAAACAGTAATAATTCTGACTATGGTGGTTTTTCCTCCCTTTATTCAGAAATAAAATGAGCTTGGGAATAAGAGAAAGCAGCTTTTTCACTTTACCATATGTTAAGTATGTCATTATAGGCTTCACAATAGATTAACTTTCCTTTACTTGCTCTTTAGTTAAATATGATGCCATTAGAACATAGGGGTTGTAGTAACTGTCAGAATGCATATTCTAAGCAAAAGCGGCAATGAAATGAACACCAAATACCTTAGGGCCCCCTACTTTCTTTTATGTGGGTTGATTGGCTGTTTAGGATGTTAGTACTTTGGGGTTGTTTTTATTTTTTATTTTTTATTCAGAACTTAACTTGAAAAAATGGTATTAAAGTTCCTGCTTTTATTCTTTTTCTCTATTTATTTTGACTCATTACTAATCTAGTTAGTGGCCCAGTTATATTTCTCTTTTTAACAAAAAGTATTTTTAGCAAACTGGTTCTAGCTGTAAGACTTTTAAATTTATAGTTTTCTTTTTAAGGTTAGATTTGGGGAGGATGAGAAGGCTGGTTTTATGAAGGAATTTTGGATGGTGCACTTTGCAGATGGGAATGTTAAAAGCAGAGGCAAGTTATAATCAGTTAGTGGCATTCTCAGAGAAGATTGTGAAAATATGGAAAAAGGGAGATTGAAGGCAGGAAAAATTACCCTATGTGAAGGATTTGGTATGTGTTGCACTGCTGGCTTGCAGATACAATTTCTGGGTTTCTCTTTCAGCTGGCAATGCCACTTAGAAGGGGGAGAGCAAAAACATACACCATTTAGGGCAGCAGTTTACACTCTGCCTCTAGATTTCCAGTAAGAGTGGCAGAAAGACCCTGGCATGTTATTAACATCCACAGACTCAGGAAACCAAAAATTATGACTAGTACAGCGCTCTAAACTGTAGCTGAAAAAGTATCTTCTCTGCTGCGTTTAAGGGGAAGAGATTGTCTTGCTTCCTTGTGGGCATTCCTAAGGATCTGGTAATTTAAGAAAATTAAAAAAAATAATGCCCTTGAAAAACAGAGTGATGTTCTACTACGGAGAAAGACCTCTAAGCTCGTATCTTCAGCTTGAAGATACCCAATCACAAAAAAATGAATTATAGGCACATATCAACAGAAAACATATTTATCTGTGCCTACAACCACTTCATTGTTAAAAAAATCAAAAAGTGTTTTTCTTAACATTTTCTGCTCTTTGTAAAAGTTAACTTGCCTACTAAATACTCTCAAGAAGGTTTCGTGGTAATTTGCATTCTTGCCTTCCCTACCCCTCCTATTTCAAAATCAAGCTTTATTCCCTCTCTTCTTCTGTGAAAATTACAAGTCACTAAATCTACCCCGAAGGAACATGGGTCTCTAGGCCATGCAGGCCTTGACTGTAATTCAAGCTCTACCACTCACCAGTAACAGCGATCTTCATCTATGAAATGGGAATAATAACAACTGCCTCCTAGTGAGGATTAACTGAGATAACATTCATGAAGCTCGCGGCCCTGTGTGTCTCACGGGACAGTTGCCCATATAGCTAACCCCTTTCCCTCCCATTCGGCACTGGTCTCCCTTCTCTGCCCCCCTCCTCCTGGCCTCTAAATGAGGCAGACATAATGGTAGGAACATTAGCATGAATGCCCTGATGCATTTGTTACTGAATTAACTCGGCAGTGAACTTGGCATTCCATCCCCAACCTTTCCCCATCATTAATCCCCTTGGGCAACTCCCGGAGTACGAGAGTACACCAGGACACTGGGAACTGTGAAACCAGCCGTGCACGTGAGCGTTTTTCTACCAGGCTTTCAGCTGGTCTCGTTCTGCCTCAGAGACCAGACTGAGCTCACAATGTTCACAATTAACTGACTCTGGCCATGTGGCCGCTGCCATCAAGATCTGCCACAAGGAGGACAGCCGTTCAGTAAAATCTTAAGGCTATTTATAGCCCATTTAAAACAAACACTCCTCCATGAAGCCTGAGGAGTCCTCCTTGAGAACGCAGAGAGTAATTCACTAGTCTCAGTACCAAACTAGGGCAATTGAAGGGCGGAAAATACAGTTAGTACATTTTTTTCCAACCCTCTACACTTTACAAAGCTTTTGCTCCCACACGTTGGCCTATTTCATCCTCATACTGACCCATGAGGCAGACAAAGCAGACAGTGGCAACAAATACCCACTTTATAGATTACAAAACTGATTCTCAGGAGGTTAGATAAATCATGTTACGTGGCTGGAGAAGGAGGGGAAAGGGAAGTGATAAAGAGGAAGAATGATTTCCTGTTAGTGCAGTCAATCTGAACATAAGTGCATAATTGTGGACCTGCAAGAAAAAAAATGCACAACTAAGAGAAATAATGTTTCATAATGTTCAGGCAAACTTAAACATTGCTTCTTCTCCACTTCTGATGGGAAAGCCAAACTACAAGAAATAAAAACCTAGAGAGACTACAGAGAAACATTTGTAAACATGTTTGTATCTGTCTAGAACATCTACATGCAGAATGATTATATTTTAACCAAGAAATGCCTTCCTGAGATCTCTCCAATTTGAAATATGCGGGAGTCAGGACTAATCTTGAAAACAGAGTAGGAATTTTTATGAGAAATTTTAATTGATTTTGCCAGTCATCTCTGAAATAAATACCTCTTTACTGTCTTTTTTATTTATGTGTGTATGTATGTATGTATGTATGTATGTATTTTTTGTCTTTTTGCCTTATTTAGGGCCGCACCCACGGCATATGGAGGTTCCCAGGCTAGGGGTCTAACAGGAGCTATAGCTGCCAGTCTACACCACAGCCACAGCAACGCAGGATCCGAGCTGCATCTGCAACCTAAACCACAGCTCACAGCAACGCTGGATCCTTAACTCACTGAGCAAGGCCAGGGATCGAACCCACAACCTCACGGTTCCTAGTCGGATTTGTTAACCACTGAGCCACGAAGGGAACCCCACTTTACTGTCTTTTTAATATGAGGGAGTTTGCAGAGTTCAAGAATGTGCACAAAAAAGCAAGACATGATTAATGCAAATTAATTCATGGACCAGAAATGAGTTTTTTCTTAAAATAATTATTTTGATTTTGGCAAACACTTTAGTTTTCTAAGATCTGTCTCTAAGATCTGTGTTACCTGGAAAGAGTGTGCAAAAAGTTTTTGGCTTAAAAAGGGATGTCTGAGCAATTGGAATAGTGTGTGTGTGTGTGTGTGTGTGTGTGTGTGTGTGTGTCAGAGAGGGAGAGAGAGATTATTGCTTCAAGAGTGCCTCTGGGCTAGCAGATTGGCTCCGAGCCATTTGGGGATTCTCAGATTTACTGCTTTTCTGACTATTGTTGCGGCTGTGATTTGTGGAGTTCAGAATATCTTGAAAGGCAAGACTTCTGAAGTTTGGAGTCTTTCTTTGACAGAACCTCCTCTTCCCCATATGCTCCTTTTGCCGCTGTTCACCTTGCGGTGACCTTGCAGGACTCAGCATTTTTACCTGAGCTCAATAGCCAGGAGCCCACTAGTGCTGGGGTGAGGGCAGCAGTTTCCATTCCTGGGTGATGGAGTCATGGGAGAAACTGCAGCGAACCAACAGAGAGTAGGACCCGAGCAGCGAGCGAGCCGGCTCAACTGTGCTTTAAGCAGCTCAGGACAGCACAGCCGCTCCCTCTCCCAGCCGGCAAGTGAAGCCTGCATTTGTCACTGATCACTGAAGAGTGTGTTTGTGTAAGGTGAGAACTGGGTACTTTTGCGTTCATTTGGAGACAAACTGCCAGGTTATGCTGTGGATTGTGTTTGAGAATGTGGGGATGTTTGTGTCACCACTAATTCAGGACCTTGACTGTGTGTGGTTTAATTTATACCCTTGTTTTCTGTCCTGATCCATTCAGCGCTGCACGGTGTCCAAATGATGACAACATTTCTTATGCTGAAGTGTGATCAGTTTGGTGCTGGTTTCTCGAATTCTTTCACTGATTGCTGATGCCACATGATAGAGCTGTTTGTAGAGAATTCCAGTGCTAATGGGAAAGCTTGTAGAAACTGCTTCAAAGATAAAACTGAAAGGCTATTTTTTTGGCAGACTTGCTGTGATGCGTCTTTGCTTTACTCTGATTTTAGTGGTTGAAACTTTGAAGAGAGCAGAGAGCCTTAGGGTCTCATCTCATGATAAAAGTAGCAAGGGAGATTTCCCTGGTTTCGCTCCCCACAGTGGAAACTTCAGCTGAACCAGTGTGTGTGTGTGTGTATGTGTGTGTAATTTAAAAAAACTGAGAACCAAAAGAAAACCAAATAAAACTTTACTATATTTAGGTGTGCTTATGATTAATTCAGCCAGCTTCTAGAGCTTTTGTTATCAGCCTGTTTGGGTTTAGCAATGACATATTTCGTGTACCTAAGGACAATACAACTGCAGTGTGCAGTTGTGAAGCATGTGGGGACATGGGGTATGTGTTTACTAGGAGTAAAATAGAAATCCAAAATGTGCTCTTGGCTAAACTGACAGGCCTTAACGCTGTACCAGTTTTGTATCTTAGTACTACACAGCGTCTATACAAAATCCAAAGGAGATACTGTGTATTATTATATCTAAATAAATACACGGGAGATTTGTATTCATGAAACACATGCTCTAAAAAAAGGAAAACATGTGCTAATTTGGTACTGTAAAAACAGGGTGAGCAAAAGTTTGAAAAGCTATCAGATTTTATCGGAAGGGGAAAAATAATGCATTAAAGTGAGGAATAATTACAATGGAATATGAAAAGAACTTCAACTGCTGAAATTTTTAATCTAATGAAAGAATAATAACACATTTAAGGAAATTCTGAGTCAGCAGAAATGAAGCCAAGAGCAAAAATTCTTACTAAAACAGACTGTCACCTGTGGAATGCATTTGTCTTAAATTGAGGCCTATTGCCTAGGGCTCAATTAGAATTCTTAAGAAATGTAAAGTTTAAAACTTTATTTAAAGTTGGGTAGGCTTTGAAAACTAATAAAGTAACAAAAGATATGTTAAAGTGCAATGAGCCATAAAATTAATTCAAAACACTTAAGAAATAACATACACTGTCAAAATTATTTGTTCCACTTTTGAATTATGTCAGTTTAGGAAGAGTCTAATACTTTACACTAGAAGGTCACCTGTTGCTACATACAGTTGGACGTCTGAGCTCCCTGAATACACTCTTCATGGTTTCCTGCTTTCAGACTATGTTACATCCAATACAGTGGAATATGGTGAACAGAAAATACCTGATTCTACCATTGGCTTGCTTTCCATGTAACTTTAGAACAGATATGGAACTTGAGGTGCACAAAGAATTGATCATTGGTTCGCCTTTCCATGTTGGAACCTGTACTATCTTGGCTTTTCTGGTGCCTTGATCTAAAATTTGGCTACTTATTTAAAAGAATGTCACATGACTTTATCACCACGACTGAAAAGGTGTGATAGTGGGCCTCTTACCATTGTTTTATAATAAGAGGGTATCCATGTCTCTGATGATGAGTGTGGTCCAGTATGTTCAAATGGGAGGTGTCCGTTTGTACCCATCAATGCAAAAAAACTAAAAACTTTGTCATCTGTATGATGAACAACAATCAGCGTAAACAGCCAAGAAAAGCTTTGAATAGTGTCCTCATTTATTCTTTAGATAACTAGCTTACCGTGGCATACAAAGAGGTTTAAAAAGGTTTAGAGATTATAGGTACTGACCTCAAAGCACATGCCAGTCTGTGCAAACACATTTACTTCAATGCAATCGAGCGCTCCTAGTTAAAGGAAAAGATTAGGCTTTATTTATATATTTGATAACCATCTCTATTTTTTTAAGCTTAAATTTTTTAACACACTGTGTTCTCATTCCCTTTCTTCTTTCAGCTTTATACTTTATTCTAGACCTTAAACTTGCTAAATCTTTAAGTTACTGAACCTGCTTTCTTTTGACCTACACTCAAACTCTTCTTCCTGGGTTACAAAAAAAAAAAAAAAACAGTTATAATTTATCTGCTGAGACTAGAGGAAGACCCACGTCCCCTGAGATCAAGAGATCACTGCCCACTCTATGAGCAGGAAATGAGGTGATTAGTGGGAAAAGAGTGGATGGATAAATGGCTGCCAGGCAGGCAATGACTTAGTCTTGCCTAGCGTTTCTGTTATTCACGCCCTCTTATTCATCTTGTCTGTTACCAGGCTTGGAAACCTTTATCAGAATGGTTTGCACATAGCAACATAGTTACACTTTCACAGACTTTTGGTAAATGGTGATTAAATATGATTTGTAGTATGTAAGGTTGGCTTAGAGTGGCATTAATAATTTTTATGTCTCTTTACCTTAGCATTAAAGTATTTACATTTTATTTTGCCTACTGACTCTTCCTGAAGTAGTGTAGGTGCAGGTGAGTAATGAGCCTTCACACAACTTTTAGCTCTTACTTCCAGATCTCCAAACGTAGGCCTGGTTTGTTTATGGACAAGAAACATGGGAGGCAGGGTGTGTGCTATGACTGTTTCTCTGGCAGATGTCCCCCTGAGGCTACAGAGTGTCCAGACAATCACCGGGCTCTTTAGAGGACCGCTGGGCTTCGAGAACTTGGCAGCTGGTAGGAGCAGGTGCTGGCAGGCAGTTCTCCATTGCAGACAAGAGATGAAAAACATTCTCTATAGGTCTGCGCAAGAGGTCTGCCTCATTCGTCTTGAATCCAGTGTGTCTTCTAAAAAAAATGGAGTGGGGGAGTTCCCATTGTGGTGCAGCGGAAATGAATCTGACTAGCATCCATGAGGACGCAGGTTTGATCCCTGGCCTTGCTCAGTGGGTTAAGGATCTGGCCATGAGCTGTGATGTAGGTCGCAGGTGAGGCTCAGATCTGGCGTTTCTGTGGCTGTGGTGTAGGCCAGCAGCTACATCTCCGATTAGATTAGACCCCTAGCCTGGGAACCTCCATATGCCTCAGGTGCAGCCCTAAAAATAAAATGGGATGGGCAGAGTCTGCTTGTTAGAAAGGGGGGACTCAGGTTTTAACAGTACACCACAGCAAGTGCATCTCAGCTACATATTTTTACAACCAATATAAGCCCTGTTTTTTAAACCTTTCCATTATTTCTAGTAGGGCAGGTTTCAAATCTGAGTTCGGTGTCAACCCAGTTCCTCCTAAGAGTCATCCTTTACTACACAAGGCAAATAATTTTTAAGAAATACTAATAGCCAATTAAACTCTATTTTAAGAGCCAAACAATTTTCATCAAAATGTAATTCAAATAATCACTTCTAGATGATGTAATTACAACTTCCAGATATTTCCAACGGCCAAGAAACCATCAACAGAAAATTACTGCAAAGCTTCCTGTTAACAGGCATAGGGGCTCTTAAAGAAATGTTCAAGAATTCTGTTCCAGGAGTTCCCGTCGTGGCTCAGTGGTAACGAATCCATGAGGTTGCGGGTTCGATCCCTGGCCTTGCTTAGGGGTTAAGGATTCGGCGTTGCCGTGAGCTGTGGTGTAGGTTGCAGACGCGGCTTGGATCCCGCCTTGCTGTGGCTGTGGTGAAGGCCGGCAGCTACAGCTCCTGTTAGACCCCTAGCCTGGGAACCTCCATATGCCGCAGGTGCGGCCCTAGATAAAGCAAAAAGACAAAAAAAAAAAAAAAAAAGTGGAAGAATTCTATTCTAGCATACCAAAATCAATAAAAAGAGACTTTTAGATGCTCTTTTCTGATGGAATATTTTCAAGATCAGCCTGCTTTGAATATTTTGATGGCAAAGTTACAAAACACCCTGGAGGCTGTCCCTTTTTTCACTGATGTTCTCTTGTAGCATGGGTTTTTGCTTGACTGATAACTCTTATCAGAACAAATCAGTGTGTTAAAGGAATTATTTTTGTAGCTATAAAGAAGTGTCTTCTTGGAGATCCCGTCGTGGCTCAGCGGTTAGCAAGCCCGACTAGTACCCATGAGGATGCAGGTTTAATCCCTGGCCTCGCTCGGTGGGTTAACGATCCAGCATTGCCATGAGCTGTGGTGTGAGTTGCAGATGGAGCTCAGATCCCGCATTGCTGTGGCTGTGGTGTGGGCCAGCGGCTATAGCTTTGATTGGACGCCTAACCTGGAAACCTCCATATGCTGCAAATGCAGCAATAAAAGGACAAAAAGACCCCCAAAAAAGTGTCTTCTTTTCTTTATAAGTTAATGTAAGAACTATGTTTTTTAAGTGTAATTTTTATTACTATTATTAGGTATAGTGAGCACACCACATCAGGAGATGATTGTCATTGAAAAGATAGTTTGCTATTCGCAGTTTTAAAAGGTGGGGCACACCGTACCATGAAGCTGTGGGAAGTACCAGAGTCGGCGAGGAGGCAGAGAAAGGGGAAAATGTGGGCCAGAGCTTTTATTTTGGTTTTCTTGGGAAAGAACAGGCCAAGTAGGGCAAGCAGGCTATGTCTGGCTGGTTCGAATAATTTCACCTGGCTCTTCTGCATAGAGACTGTCTCTGGTTGTCTGGGTACCTGGCCCTGAGGGGTTTAGGAAAGATGGTTAGTGGCCCAGAAGGTGAGAGCCTTGTGAGAGCCAGATAAAGGACCTGGTTGCTGGTTGAGGTATAGGCTTTTGGGAGGGGAGGAGTTTTGTCCCTTACACAAAAATAAATTCTAGAGGAGTTGGAAATTTAGATATAAAATATAAATTGCACAAGGAAGGCATGCTCGGGCTTGGTCTTTCCTATCCTAGGAATTGACTAGCCCTGGAAGGGGCATATTCTTCAGAGTCAGCAAAGCCCAGATGCCAAAGCATTGGAATATTGGAGTCCCCTAGTGGCTCAGGGGGTTAAGGATCTGGCATTGTCATTGCTGTGGCTCTGGTTTTGGCAGTGGCAAGGGTTGGATCCCTGGCTTGTGAAATTCTGCATGCCTCAGGCATGGTCAAAAATATACAGAAAATTTAAAGGCATGACTAACACAAACTAACATACCCAAACAGAAAGAGATAACTTAGTATCATTCTGCCAAAATGTGGTGTTTACCTGGTTAATCCACTATGGACAACAGTCTCTTGACACCAAATGTACCTCTCTGTCTATTCAAGCACCTCGTACTAAACTCCAGAACGGTTTTGTTTCATGTGTTTTTGCTTTTTTAATTTCAGTAGTTTAAAATGACAAAAGGTTGAAAATAACTGAATCCTGTTCAGTGAATAACTAGGTACATTTTATTTGTCCTGTGCGGCTATGCATTATATGCTATGGAGTCCAACAATAAATGCTTCCACACTAGGGTTCTGGTAAAACTCTTAATTAGGCTAGAGTTATTAACGAAATTTTAACTTTGTACCATTTGCTATTCACCTTTGGTTCAATCATCTTCTGACACAGAAAAGTTAATAAATAATTGTTAAATAAATAAACGATTAAGTCAACTGAACTCATTGGCAGAATTTTCTTCAGATTCCCTAAGAGCCTTTTCCACAGTTTCCAGTATGATTTTCGTAATAAAGAATTTTGGGAAAGAAGACCAAAGTCTGTTCAAACAGAAAGCTGAATCTCCTGTCACTTACAAATATCCGTAAGCAGCCATTCCCTTACAAACAAACATAAAATGTGGCAAGGGACATATATAAATTGAATAGCAATTCATTTTCAGCTGAACTGGCAAAACTGTCATTTATAATGTCCTACTCCTTGAGTTAGCAGCAATGCTCCGAGGGATCAAAAACTTTTACCGGATGCAGAGGATAATTTATCAAATTAGAATAGATCAATGTGTGCTAAAAATAACCTGTAATCAAGGCAGGCAGCACCTCAGAAACATGTCCTCTTTCCCTTGTAATGTTTCTCCTTTTCATATTTTAAGCATGAAGGAGAGGAGAAAGCGTGCATATGGTGTTTCAGTGGAAACAGGATTTTCTTACTCTCCCTACTTACTTTCTTCATCCCAATTGTTGGGATTTCCCACAGGAATTTACTGTGTAATAAATATGGAACTTTCACATATTGGGGGGGAAGGGTGATCGAGTTGACAACAGGCATTGGCAAAACTCTACCCATTTGTGGGAGAAAAAGAGGTTTATCCCTTACACCAAAATAAATGCTAGAGGAACTGGATATTTAGATGTAAGATAGGAAACGATATGCAAGCTTAGAAGAAGGCTTTCGTGTACTGACTGGCACAGAGAAGAGGCTACGGCAACCGTGTCGCTAAGCAGCCACAAACAGGAGTAGACGTGGCATCCTACTGCTTGAGAGTGGCCAAGGCTTCGTGGCAGTCACTGCGGTTATAGCAGAAGGGAAGTGGCACAGGTGGTCCTTCCTCTGCACCGTCTGTCCCATCCTCCTCTAAGTCTTTCAGGCTCCCAAGCTCCTGAGATGAAGGAAAGCATGCACAAGGTGTAAGTGCCAAGCACTAATTTCTTATTTAATTCCAAAGCTGATGCTTTCTATTTTATCATGGGACCAGGCATGTATCAGAAGGAAATTCCAGACTGACTTCTTGCTCTTCACACTCCTTATTCCCAAATGACACTTGATGGAAGCCTCAAAGTGTCCCCACTGTCTCCTGTATCTGAGGGTTTCGGATCTGCGCTTTCCATTGGTGTGACAATGGAACGAGACACTGTCAGCTGTGCCCTGGCCCCCCTGAGTTGTTGTCAGACTAGACTGAACCACTTCTCAAAGCTTCTCAAGGGATATGTGCTTTTTGGGGAGCAGGGAGGGCTTCAGCCAGAGAGCTTTTCCTCCAGGGTCTGTGGATTTATTCTTCTTTGCCACTTCCTTTTCCTCCAGTTAATTTCTTTATCCTGAATTCCTCTTCTGCCTTGACCTCCCATACCGCCCCACACCATCCTCTGACCTGGATGAAAGAAACACTTATGTCATTCACGCTAGGTTTCTCAGACTGGCAGGCTGTTTGGAGCGATGTGCAGTTTTCCTAGCAGCAGATTAAGGCAAATTCACAGCACTTCAAAAGCCTGCAGGCATTGAAAAATCACAGAGGACTACCTAGTTATATTTGGAACTTCTGCTTTGTGGATTTGTATTAGCTAAGAAACCCAGAGAAGTTTTTAAACTTTTTTTTTTGGTTTATTTTTAATAGAAACTTGGAAGGTATAACCAGTTTTCTATAACAGTCATGATGAATCTAGTCCAGGCACTGAGAGTGAAGGCTAACTGTGTCTGTGCTGAGATTTAAAAGAAGGGCATATAAAGTTCACTGGCAGTCACAGGAAGGTGATTTTAATTATCAAGGATATTTTATATTCATTAAGAAGTCAGGCACTAGAGTCAGCTAGACCTGCTTTAAAACCCGTGAACGAGTTGTTTGCAGGAAAGTTATTTAACCTTTTAAGCCTTAGTTTTTTTTACATCCATAATATTGGCATAAATCGCAAATGTTAAGATTAAAATGATCAAGTATGTATGTGGACTTGTCTATAGCAGAAGAAATAAGCAAAAAGCTAATCCATATAGATGTGAAAAAGGTATTTTTGGCCAAGAGAATTGCTGCAGTTTTGTGGTGGAGTGAGTTTTCCTAATTAGGCAAAAATTCCAAGCTTGGGGAAAGTTACCAGATAGGATATGGGAAAAAGCTATTAAAAAGAAAACAAGGTAAATCTGACTATCCAAGGGGCCTCTGGTTACCACTGTGTGTGACCCTCCTCCATACGGCTTAACACATGTCTCAGAGCAGGTGCTTATTTATGTGTGAAGAATGAATGGATAAAAGAAGGAATGAGACTGTAATATCATGGTGGGGGGAGCTGGATGGTCGTACAAAGGAATGCTGAAAAACATCTCCAAAATGTCCTATCTGAGAGTACACCGTGTTAGATTTATTTATAATGCTAAAAAAACCATGAAACAGCAAACCAAGAGCAGGAATCTTAGTTACACAGCATGTTCTTAGTCAGTCCATAGAGCGGAGAGCATAAGAAAGGAGCATTCTTTGAACCTGCAAAGGAATGACACACCTGTTAAATCAGAGCGAAAGAGACCTGTGAAGCCAGCATGGTTTCTGGTCCAAGTCAAAAGGTGAACCCAGAGCCCAAACTGGAAAGACCATTAATCTCAAAGAAATGTCAAAATGGGAGGAGGGCCTGAATGTGGGGGAGCCACTGGCATTTGGTGAGGGGCGAAGACTGATCATCTGTTGCTTTGCTTTATTTCATTTCCCCAGTCTTTGCCCATTAAGTGCCAATACCTCCCTGCATTTATTGTGGACACTGCAGCACTCCTACACTTTTCCAAACACCCCTCCAGGAAGTGGTCCCACCCCTAGTGGGGAACCATGGAGAAGAGCGTAAAAAAATAGGATTCAGGAGAAGTGAAATGGCCCAGTACCAAAATCAAGAACTTCACACCCCTGACCTGCGTGGATTGTGGAAGCATGTGTTTTACTCTTTAAAAACGAGAGCTAAGGCCTCTAATACCTTGTGAGTAATGTGTCATTTTGCTGAGGAATGTGCTTAAATCATGTTTGGTGTGAGACTGAACTGTAAGGATCCGTCAGCTGGTGAGTGACATTAGCTTACCTCATCTTTTCCTACACTTTCACGTAAAAATCTGTGCAGGTTTTTTTTTTTTCTATTTGTATCTATTGCAAAATTAATAACTTTCCTAGTGTGATTAAAAACATGTAAGCAAAGTAGTTCTGTTTCATTATAGAAAAAAATGGCTTCTAAAAGGAAAGCAACTTACAGGGCTGCTCATGAAGCACAGAGGATGTGAGGAGGTAGAAAATAATGGGAATTCACAGACAAGAGCAGTTTTGAATAAACTGTGGAAATTTTGGCAGTGCTAATGATCTATGTCAAAAGGAGTCCCCCAAACGTGCTATAAAGCAACAGCAACAAAAACAAAAAGGGTGATTTGTGAACTTGTTTAAGGCCTTCATAATTTAATTTAGGTCTGTGTTCACAGGATCATTAAGGGGGGGCCACTCCACGTTTTCGGTTATGTTTTATTTTCTGAAGGAAATTATATTTTATGGAAGTATTTGAGAATTTAGAGATTCACAAACATCTGAGCTTATGCACTTTGAATGTTAAGAGTTGAATTGGCTGATTCCTAAGGGGAACTAACAACAGAGAGCCACAAACAGTAGATTTAACCAGTTTCATGAGTGAACACCTGCAGTGACTACAAGACCAACCCAAGCTTTCGTCTGGGACAAACCTGAGAAACGCGACCTTACCCCTTTGTGTTACCTTATCTGTGTGTGGAACGTTGCCCTCACATTCTTCACATCGTACTAAGTTTAGCAGTGCCCTGAAATGTTCCTCACATGTCAGAGAGGAGGAGAAAGAAGAAGGTGTCAGGAAATAAGTTGTTAATACCATGTCTTTATTATTTCCTGAGCTGCCGTAGTGAAACCCCACAAACTGAGCGGCTTAAACAACAGAAAGGTGCTGTCTCACAGTTCTGGAGGCCAGATCTAGGATCAAGGCACTGATCTAGAATCAAATTCCAGATCTAGAATCAAAGGCCAGATCTAGAATCAAAGGCACTGGAAAAGGACCCAGTAGCTTCGAGTAGCCTTAGGCAACCCTTAGCTGGTAAATAGCCATCTTCTGCCTGTGTCTTCACTTCATCTTCTTTCTGTAAGTTTCTGCCTCTGTGTCCAAATTTCCCCTTTTTATAAGGATACCAGTCATATTAGATTAGGGGCCTACCTTATTGACTTTCACTTAATTATCTCCTTAGAGTCCCTTTCTCTTCCCAAATAAATTCACATTCTGAGGTATTAGGGGTTAGAATTTCATCCTGTGTTTTTTAGAGGGACACAATTCCACCCATAACGTTGACACTTGGGAGGTGATGATAAGGAGAGAACCCAGGACATCGCTAGCTGTTTTACCACCTCCGTGTTCTTCAAAGCACAGTCAGTGGATCAGCAACATCAGAATCCCTTCAGTGCTGGTTCGGGGTTGCAGAATCTCCAGCCCAATCCTGGGCCTCCCGAATCAGAACCCGAGTTTTTACCTAAATCCCCAAGTTTATCATTTATTTTGTACAGTAAAATTTAAGAAGAGCTGTTCTAGCTCATAGAATAAAAGCCTCGTTTTCAAATGCCGAGGAGAATTTTAAAAAAGAACAGTGCTTACGTGCAGAGGTCCCATGAGTGTGTGTACTTAGCAAGTATGGACCATGTTTCTGGCACAGCTACGGCACAATTGCACTTGAAGGGAATATGGATCGCTGGGGATAGTTTTAGGAGTTAAGTTTCAATTACCATTCATTTCCTTTACTGCAGATTATCCCTTGGGAGTGAACTCAGAAGATCATCAGAGAGAGAGAGCTCAAATTCTTTTTCTACACTTACTTTTCTTGTGGAAGTTGCTTCTTTTCTGCCAACCTTTCTACAACTGAAGTTGACTCAGCTAGCCGAGTCATACAATGCAAACCTGAAATAAGGTCCATTGAGGAAAAAAAAATCCCCTAGTCCTGGGAAAAGGCACTTGAGTTTATAGCACCGTCTTCTGAGTGATTAAAAAATGTGAGCTCTTGCTTCTCTTATTTCTGCCTTTTCTGTCCCACAGTCTTTTTGCTCCTCTAAAAATGTCATTCAGCCAGAAGTTGTGGTTGTAGAGTCATGGAAAGATACAACTTGAAAATAAAAGAGACGTAATTAAACTGTCCTGGAGTCAGCCTGGGCAAATGCTTCTAACAGCAGGGGAACAAATACAGCTTCCTGAGATGAACTCTGAGGGCATGGTTCTCGTGGAGTTGGGGACTTTAAGTGACACATGATTGTCGTCAGGATTAAAATATGTTCATAAGGAATCTGCTCCCCTAACATCCAGGATGTCAGCAAGTATGCAACGTGAACCATCTTCTGATTCCATTAAAACTGTCAAGCCGTGGATAATATAGCAGATAAATTTCCCTACATGGGGATCAACCTTTGTAACTGGAAATTAGAGAACTCTTAATATTATTTGTATCGTCTTCTCCTGAGATTTATATTTGCTTAGTTTCCTAAATTCATTTACCTATATATTAAGCAGTAAAACTATACTTTGAAAATGTGCTAGTGATATCATCTGTCTTGATCATCTTTTCTTTTTCCTTTTTTTAAACTTTTAAAAATTTTATTGGAGTGTATTGACTTACAAAGTTGTGTTAGCTTTAGGTATATAGCAAAGCAAATCGCTTATGACGTATACATATATCCATTCCTTTTCAGATTCTTTTCCCATATAGGTTATTCCACAGTACTGAGTAGATTTTCCTGTGCTGTGCCGAAGGCCCTCATTACTTATCTATTTTTTTCTTTCTTTATTTTTATTTTTGTTAATGTATTGATCATCTCTTCTGCCAGTGTTCTTTACTGGATCCGCAAGATGTCAAGAGAGAATAGTGAACCTGTTTTACTCCTATGTATTGCCAGCCACTTTCCTAAGTGCTTTACCTACTTAAACACTTTTAATTCTTACGTTAGAAATGACAGACAAGGAAATTGTGCAGATGAGGAAATCGAGGCAGGAAGAGGCTAAATGAGTTGCTATGTCCATCAGTGTCAGAGTCAGCATTCCAGATCTGATTCCAGAGCCCTGTGCCATGACCACTGCGGATACTGCCTCTCAAGAGAGACAAGCCATCATTCTGCATATCCCATTAGAAGGCCAAAATTACTGCTTTAAAATGTTTTTTTAAAATCTCAATCATGGCACAGATAATTATTACTGCAGATGTGCCTCCTCTTCTTGAGGGGGGTCTGTGTCCTTCCTCAAGTGCTGTATTTTAGGTGCAATTCCTTTCAGCTACAGACCATGTAAAATGCTTTCCACACCCTCTCTCCGTCAGTACCTCCACACCCGCCTCCTTTTCCCCACTGTCTCCATGCACCTGCTGTCTTCTTTATTCACATGAGGATGCACCTTGGGGGTTTCTGCCCTTCCTCTCTTTGCTTCTGCCTCTGGATGAACTGAACTCCTCACTTGTATTTATTGTTCATGCTCTGGTCTATTTGCAGTTTTATTTTAAAACCGTAGATTAGTTGCCACAACCTGGGTGTTTTCCATGGCATTCTCATGAGCAACCAATTACCTTAGATGGCATCTAATAAATGTTTGAGGTCTGCTTAACCTAAGGTGAAGGGAAACTCAGCAATGGCCATGAACTGAAGATGGTAGCTAGTCCCATTGCTTTGGGAAATCATAATAGAACAGAACAGACACAATAGAAATAACTGCACAAGTTACCTTTAAACATGAAAAATATCAATTTGTAAACATGTATTACTTACCGTGGTCCTTGCTTCCAAGCGCCTTTCTCAAAGAGGAAAATGTCTATATTGATTAGAATCTGGATATCTGAAGATGGAGACTTTGTACTGGTTCATGCCTTTTATCAATATTATTTTCTCGGAGTTCCCTTCGTGACTCAGTGGTTAACAAATCCGACTAAGAACCATGAAGTTGCGAGTTCGATCCCTGGCCTTGCTCAGTGGGTTAAGGATCTGGCATTGCCGTGAGCTGTGGTGTAGGTTGCAGACGCAGCTCAGATCCCGCGTTGCTGTGGCTGTGGCAAAGGATGGCAGCTACAGCTCCTGTTAGACCCCTAGCCTGGGAACCTCCATATGCTGCGGGTGCAGCTCCACATAAAAAGGCAAAAAGACAAAAAAAATATGTGTGTGTATATATATATATATATATATATATATATGTATGTATATTATTTTCTCAAAATTGAACCCCTGATGGCAGTGTTTATTGTTCACATAGAACTTTTTCACTACAGATAAAGCATGAAACCTACATTTGATTATAATTCCAACATTTTTCAGAATAAAATAATTCCACTCTGTTGACCAAGTAGGTGCAAAATAAGTGTGGATTTTGTTGTGAGCCACACGGGAAGGCCAATAAGTGCTGATGTTAACTGGAGTTAACGTAGAAGGTGTAAAGTACCTTTCTTAGGAAACTCAGTGACCTGTATCTGGCTGGAGAAAATATAACAAAACAAAAGCAAAAACATATGACAGAATAAACTTAAGTAGACTTTAATTTAAAAATGACTGAAGGCTGTTTCCGCTGTGGTACAGTGGGTTACGAATCTGACTGGAGCATCTAGGGTCCCTCCGGAGGTGTGAATTCGATCCCTGGCCCAACAGAGTAAATTAAAGGATCCAGCGTAGTTCACAGTAAATCAAAGGATCCAGCGTAGTTCACGGTTGCTGCTCAGATTCAGTCCCTGGCCCAGGAACTTCCATATGCCACGGGTGTGGCTATTTAAAAAAAATGACTGAAGAAAACTAGTGCCAAGTTCAAAATTACTCAAGGAATGTGGGGAATAACTTTAAACGGAATCTAGGATGATGTTTAGTAGAATGTTTTTATTCAGTAGAGCCTATTTCTGTATGTTCAATAAGGTATGTCTACTAAAAACTTCTAGTGTCTCGTGATGAAAAATGTTCTCATGAAACTGTGACTATAGAAGTTAGAATACAGGGAAGTATCTATCAATGCATTTGGATGTTTACATGGGTTCACATGTTTTTTAGCGGATAATGTAGTCAAAGACCAGATAAAAGAGGAAACTTCTCCCAAAACTGATGTTCCTAGTAATTGAACAGAGAGAGACAAAGCACACCGTTGTCTCCTACAACTGGTAAATCCATAATCTTGAAACGGGTTGAGTCTCTAGTAATACAGCTTCTAGGAGAGAGGGTAAGTCCTATGCCATTTTTAAAATAATGTGAAAGGATTCAGTGGACGTCAAATGGAGCCTATTTACATGGGCACCGTTCTTTGTTTTCATTGGCCGTGTGGATACCTTCTCTTGGTCTCTTTTTGTACTTATATTTTGTTTTTACTTATTGAGCATACTCTTAGGTCATATTGTTAGGCAAGAAAGCTTATGTTTCATTATTCTAATTCAAGTTTTTGTCTCAGGGCTAGTAATTAAAAATTGTGTGAAATATGTGTGGAGAGGAACCGTCTTTTCAACATGTTACTAATACGACTTTCAGATGTGGAATGAAGTAAGGATCTTGCAATTCCCTTCTTTCTTCTAGTGAATTCGGTCGTTCTAGCATATGCCTTTTTACTTCATACAGCTTCATGTTCTTGAGGGAGAATGTACTGCAAAACTTTCTATTGTAATTAATTTCATGCCAGCTTTAAGACAACTGATATTTGGTTAATATGAAGGAGAAACAATTTGAAATATCCAAAAGCAACTATTTTAAGCTCTGTTAAAATGAGTACACATTTTTCCAAGATTGGTATAAATTTGGTTAACATAGGTAGTTTTCAAAATGCATGCCTGTGT
>PVHT020000886.1:8181950-8467528 GCA_004024745.2 Catagonus wagneri | reverse complement strand
TGTTTAATGTGGTCTGCCAGCCAGCTGGCATTAGGGCAAGAGGAAGGGAGCTCGTGTTGACCGAGCGTCCGTCTGTGCCAAGTGTATTGTGTAACTTGTCTCGTTTGGTCCTCCCAGGTCGCTGGTGGGATGGAATCAATACCCTGATGTACACATGCGAACTGAGGCTTAGGGAGGTCAGATACCCAGCCCCAAACCACAGGCAGTAAATGGAATTCTGACTCCAAACTCAGTCAGGCCACCCACACCATTGCCTGCTTTTTATTTATTTTTTTAGTTGTAGTTGATTTACAATGTTATATTAGTTCCTGGCGTACAGCAAATTGATCCACATATAAATATGTATTATTTTTCCTATTGTTTTCCATTATGGTTTCTTACAAATTATTGAATATAATTTCCTGTGCTATAAGTAGGACCTTATCTATTTTATACATAGTATAGTTTATATCTGCTAGTCACAATTTCCAAATCTATCCCCACCCCACCTTCCCCTTTGACAACCCTAAGTTTGTTTTCTATGGCCATTGACTGCTCTTGGTGATGCTAAATATACTCATTATTGACCAGCTGGAGTGAGCAGTAAAAATAAAATTTTCACGTTAAGAAATACCGTATTTCACATTAAGATATTTAAAAATTCTGTAAGCAACAAATATTTATTTTGGAGTTCCTGCTGTGGCAGTGGGTTAAGAATACAACTGCAGCAGCTCGATCATTATGAAGTGGTGGGTTGGATCCTAGTGCAGTGCATTAAGGATCCAGCATTGCCAAAGCTGTGGCATAGGTGACAACTTCAGCTTGGATTCCGATCCCTAGCCTAGGAACTTTCATACACTTTGAGTGCAGCCATTATAAAATAATTATTTATAAATAGCCTCTAGTTTCTTCCCAGCCATAATTTACTCAAGAGCTTCTTGCGTCTTTCATTTGATTTTTTGTTCTCTCCTTTTATAACTTTCACATTTGTTCTTTATTTTTAAGGTAAAAATGGAAAATTGTGGCAGGAATGAATATCATGTACCTAAGTAAGATATTTTAAATGCCTGAAAAAAATTAAAATGCATAGGGTTAAAAATATACTTGACTTTTTTCTTATAAATATCCATAAGAAACGAACTCATGGGAGTCCCAGTTGTGGCTCAGCAGGTTAAGAACCCGACTAGTATCCATGAGAATGTGTGTTCTATCCCTGGCCTTGCTCAGTGGGTTAAAGGGTCTTGTGTTGCTGGGATCTGTGGTGCAGGCCACAGACGTGGCTCGGATCCCATATTGCTGTGGCTATGGCGTAGGTTGGCAACTGCAGCTCCATTATGACTCCTAGCCTGGTAAGTTCCATATGCCTCAGGTGTGGCCTAAAAAAAGGAAGAAATGAACTCATGGATAAAGTGATAAATTTGTCACTAGAGAGTCAAATGTACAAGTTGCCATTAGAATTTTTTTATGACTGCCTTAAATTTTTAAAAGATTAGATTGATGGTTCAAGTAAGATTTTCTATTTAGGTTAATACTGCCATTAAAATGCTGGAGTAGTCGGATAGCTCTTTCATTTTTCTCTGTATATCTAATAACATAAAAATAGATTAACAGAATTAAAAGTACACCATTTGTCAGGAAACCAACATTCTAGTTCTATGTTCTGTTATTATCTGTGATTTACAGGTAAGGAAAAGTTAAACAGCTAGCAAGTGGCAGAGCTAATATCCAAATTCAAGATGCAAATAACAGAAGATCCAAAAGGGACTCATGATTAAAAAAAAAAAAAATTGAGGAATTCCCTGATGGTGCAGCAGGTTAAGGACTTGGATTTGTCACTGCTGCGGCTTGGGTCACAGCTGAGGCACAGTTTTGACCCCTGGCTCGGGAACTTCCATATGTTGCAGGCACAGGCAAAAAAAGAAAAAAAAATTCCAGTATTCATAAATTTAGACTTGAGATCTTTTGACTCATCCATTGTGGATTAGAAGGCAAGTGACTTTTAATCATTCTCTGAACAATGTTTACTTTCTTAGCTAATAAAAGAATCAAGTTTAAACCAAAGAATATCAAGATTGCTTGACCAATAATTCCGAGTGATGAAATAATTCTGAATTTAGAGATTAGTGTATAATAAAAATTAGAAAAGAATAACTTTACACATAACTTTATAGTTTAAAAGAACTTCTCACCAGTATAAATTTGTATATCTTCATGGAGAAACATTTCATGGAAAGTTTGCCCAAGCTAACCTTTTCTCGTAAGTCAACATTTTTCATATGATTTTTATTAATAGCTGGAGGAAAAGTTCCTTAACACACTTTTTCTATAAAATTAATAGTGCAATATAAAATATGACATGGAAGATATTAGAGTAGTATTACACTGAAAAAATACGCAACTTTGATTAGAGTAAAATTCAGTTGTTTTCAGGATAAAAATTGTTCTACATTGCTTTGCCTTCCTACAGTGGAAATAAGATGTGTGAGTGTGTATACATGCACATAATCGTGCAAACGTGTGTGTGCAAGTGTTGGACTTGCTCAGTTGTGCTCAGTTGTACTCAGTTGTGACTGAGCAGGGTGGAGCAGGATGCGTGTACTGATCTTGGTCTCTAGAAAAAGAGCGAAATGTGCTGTTTTATTAGATTACATATATATTGAAACTTAGCACATTAAGATACAAAAACTAAGACCAGTCAAAATCAAGCAGCTCGCTAAAGTCACAGCTGGTAAGTGGCAGAGTCCCATTCTAATTCAAGTCAGTCTTTCTCTCAAAATATAGAAACACTAGTGTATGCATTCATGTAATGTGTTACTGTATATCTGTGTACATGTTTTGGATGTTAATGCAATATTTGCATTTGCTTCCCCAGAATTTTTCTCTGTTTTTAATATCCCCTCCCCTTTCGATACAAGTTGCTTAAACATGCTTACGAGAGCAGTATTTTTTTTTATCATCATCTACCTCACTCAGAGAGAAGTAGCAGCACAATCTTCTAAGTTAAATAAATAAGAAATGCTTAGTTGTGGGTTAGGAGCTCCCATTTATGTTAATAGAGTTAAGAAAAATTAAGTAGAAGACTAACAGTTTCTCTTGGTAGGTATTGAAAGGATTGCATTAGGACTCAAGTTTTCTAAATAACAAAAATTTCAAAGTCATTAGAAACGTTTGTTTAACTGCTAACAAGATGTAAAGATGTATTGGTGATTGTACTTTTTAAAGTTAAAAATAAGGTCTTTTTAGATTTCTAGTTATTACTTCTTTTTAATGGAATGTTATTGACACTGCTAGAAGGCAAAAAAACAAAGCTACTGTCTTACAACACCTTGTCTTCACCCTTTCCTCCCTCTGCTTTCAATAAGGTCAGAGTATGCAGAACTTGGCATTTCACAATCACAGGTCAGGATTTTTTATTAATGATGCTTTTATGTTGAGAGATATTACTTTAATATTTTACCCTTTGCTACTTCTGTAGAATGAGTCAGACAGTACAGCATAAATCAACTACTATCCATCATTAGGAATAGGGAAGTGCTTTTCTGAAGTCAACACTTCTATATCAGAATGACTGTAAAACAATCAATTAATTCCCACCTAATGGTAATGGGCTCATTCTCACACATCACAATGTGGTTATTAACCAACTTTCACTCTACCATGTTACCATGGATAAAGCTGATTTGTCAGGATTCCAGTACTATTTTCATCGCTGCACCATAGATCTCAGAAAAATTGATTTCTGGCCACTTAATTAGGAAAAGCAATAAGGAAACAGATTTCACAGTTTGATATCTGAAACACAGTTAAATAAAAAGTTACCCTTCAGTCAAAGGACCACCTTTAGAACTATTTCATTATTTATGTTTCAGGATGAGATATTAGAACAAGATTTATGATAGTTTTGCCACCATTTTATAGCTCTATTCTTGCAAAGGCTAGAATTTAATTCAGCTAAAGTAAATCCTAAATCAATAAATTCTTTCGAAAGATCTTAGATGCCAACTAGTTCTAGAAGCAAAAGGGGAAGTTTTGAGGGCATCTCTATGAATTATGTTCAAACTCCTAGATATCAGATTTCTATTAAAACTTTCTGGGGTATATGCAAAAAATTCTACCAGTAAATTTTTATAATAATATACCATTTCAATATCTAAATTTTACTTTTCACTTGATCCACAATAAATTTTTAATAAGAGCAGTTAAAGTATCACCTGGTTATTTTCAACCCCCAGAAAATTTGCCTGATTTATTTTTTAATACATTTAACACATACTTGTTAATTTGTGTGATAAATACTATTCTGAGTTCTGAGAATATAGCAGTGAATCAAACTGTCAAACTCCTTGCCCTCAATAATCTTATATTCTAGACACCAGAAGATATATAATTATAATGTGTTATATGTCTAAACAATGCTTAATAAACAAATTTAAAGCATACCAGGCAGTAAGAGCCATAAGAAAGGTATAGCAGTATAAAATAAATAACCAACAAGGACCTACACAGGGAGCTATACTCAGTAGTTTGTAATAAACTATAAGGGAAAAGAATCTTTAAAAAAAATGAATATGTATGTATGTATAACTAGATCACTTTGCTGTACACCTGAAACTAAAACAACATTGTAAATCAACTATAGTCCAATAAAAAGAGAGAATGATATAGCAGAGTAAGAGAGCATCAGCAAAGAGTGGGTCAAGCACGGTACTATTTCATCTAGGATTATGGAGACACACCTCTCTGAGGTGAATTGAGAGCCAAAGCCTAAGGGAGGTAGCTGAGTAATGAGCTGTCTAAGCAGAGGAAACCACAAACAGGCTGGTTCAGATGTGAGAATGTACGTGGCCTGTTGGAGGAACTGCAGGGAGACACGTTTAGCGGGCAGATGAGGTCAAAGTTTAGGGCACATGTAGAGTCCTCATTGGCTAAGTACGTGATGATCTGTTTATTCACAGCATTAGAGCTTAGGGTTCAGGATATGTGGATATTTGTTGGCTCACACAGCCACAAACACAAATCACCCATCCTTCGAGTTATAGGTTTAGTAGTTTAATGTATCCCGGTGCTGCAGAAGATTTATTTGTTCTTGTCTTTCAGATGAAGACATCTCACTAAAAGTGAGTCTAGGTATGTTACATGTGATTACGTAGTCAGTAAATGGCAGAGCTGGTAGCCTCATCTGTGTTCTGTAACTTCTCCCAGTTCACCGCATTGTCTCCGCAGTGAAGCCAGTCTGCTACATCCATTCCTGTACCCCAAATCAGAAACACGTGGGCTGACCAATGAAATGTCTCCCATCTCTATGTTTGTTCATATGAGATAAAAAATATCCAAATTGTATATTTACACACAGGGTAGCCGTAACATGAAATGATGGCCACCACAGAAATCCTATCCACATGACTGAAATCTCAGGGGCAATATATAATGGTCAGCCTTTTAAATATACCTGACAAATAGTATTTGAATTTATAGAATTGAAAAACTAGAAATTTAGTTTCCCGTGGACTGAAGACTTGGGAACACTATTTAGGCTTTTCAGAGTAACAAATTGGTCAGCCTTGTTTGGGGAATATTATTTCTTCCCTTTTCCTAACTTTCCCACTTTATTTTTAAACTGAAGGTTTAAGGCTCCTTGTGGAAAGTCCCACAATTCCATAAATTCATCCCTTTCCTGCCCCTTTTATTTCTGCCCTTTCCTTTAGCCTAGGAAGCCCAGAAGCCTCGTAACTCAGTGACCATGTTTCTTCCACCAGGTCTAAAGTGCAACTCGTGTTTATGCTGAGCCCGTAAGTGAGCTCAGACATCTCCTGTGCACTTGGCGCTGACGTTCTGCCAGTTGAAGTGGTATTTTCAGGGATGACTTCACAATAAAGGACATAGATACTCAGCCATGCTTGTCATTAGTTCCATCACCTAACAGGCAGCATTTCCAAGAGATAAATAACAACATTTGGTAATGTCGGAGTTCTGAGGCGGCCCTAAGAACAAGGACTATTTATTAGATCTTAGGCTGTTCAAGGGCTTAGCTTTATGTTGATTTTGTTTTGTTCTTACAGCAGTAGTACCAGGTGACCAGGTGCCATCCACTTTGTGTGAAGCCTGTCACCATCACTCCTGAGGACTGCAGCTAATATTTAGCAATGGTGGAGCTCTTTTCATTTTGGAAAGCAATTTTCTTGGAGTCATCTCATATAATAGTCATAGTAACCCTGGGAAGTTGTTAGTATTAAATTACTAGCTTATATAATCAGACGTTGTGTGTACGTGGTATATGTAAGAAAGTGAGAGACAGTGAGCTGAAGACAAATTAAGTTCTTCAGACTTTTAATCTATCCTTTTCTTCTCCAAACAACAAAAAATCTAAATCTGAAATGTTGGAACCAAACATGACTGGAGTACATAGGAAAAAAACTCTGTGAGATTAAGCCTAGACACTGATTCTATGTTTGAGTGACAGTGATTAAATTAGAAGCCCCATGTCTGAGCTGAATTTCACAGTGTCTAATAGTCTATGTTAAGACTCTGAGACTCCCGTGATGTTTACATTCTGTGTAGAAAAGCAGGATGCTGAGAAGTTCCTCATTCCTTCAGCCTGGCTCTGGAGTTGGCCTCTAGAAGTGATGTACTGTCTTCCATATAAAATCAAAGTTGTTTTTTTTTTTTGTCTTTTTAGGGTGGCACCTAAGACATATGGAAGTTCCTAGGCTAGGGGTTGAATTGGAGCTATAACTGCCAGCCACAGCCACAGCCACAACAGCATGGGCTCCAAGCTGCATCTGTGACATACACCACAGCTCATGGTAACGCCAGATCCTTAACCCACTGAGCAAAGCCAGGGATCGATCTCACGTCCTTGTGGATACCAGTCGGTTTGTTGCCACTAAGCCACAACACGGACTCCCTAAAATCAGTTCTTAAAACCAGTAATCAAGTTTTGGGCTCTAATAAGTAAAGCAACTATGAACAATCCTCATGCACAATTCTTATGTGGACATACTTAGATTTCTCATGAGTGAAACTTGAGAGTGAAATTCCTGAGTAATTTGCTAAGAGTGTTTAAACTGACCAAATGTTTTATAAATGTTCTGTACCGTTTTATATTCTCACCAATATATATGAGTTCCATTTGCTTCACATCTTTGCCACCACTTAGTAATGTCAGTCCTTTTTTTTTTTTTTTAATCTGGTTATTCCAGTGAGTACTTACTGGCATTTCACTGTAGTTTTAATTTGATTATCTCTGATGACTCATGACATTGAATATCAGTTTATTTACTTTTTGGCCTTTCATGTATCTTCTTTTATTTACTATCCTCATATTTTGCTAACTTATCTTAAGGGACTTGTTATCTTCTTATTAATGTGTTGTAAGAATTCTTTATATATTTTATATAAAAGTCTTTTCAGATAGATGTATGTATTAATATTTTCTCTGCACATGCAGCTTGCCTTTTTGTTTGCTTAATGTTTTTCTAAGAACAAAAGCTTAATTTTGATAAGTTCTAATTTACAAATATGTCTTAAGTATTAGATGAGATGAAAATTTACTAAAAATTATATTGTTATTTAGTATTATTTTATTTAGTATTTAGGTATTATTTTATTATTTTGTAGTATTTATTATACTATATATACTATTATAGGTATTATTTTATTATTTATTTAGAGATAAAGTTCTGATGTTTTAATTTTTTAGTCTTGCTCATCAGCACTCACTTTTTGCCTTGCATTTGTCATGCTTCTGTAATAATAAGAGGGTTTTTTTTTAAAGAAATTATGTAAATAAGAAACGAAAATACCTTTCTTGTTCTTCCCTTTCCAAACCTACCTGTGGTAATAAGCCCACCTAACATTTTAGTACTTTTTTCTGTGACTACTTTTATGTATACACATAATATTTCAACCTAAAATATTATACTATACTTTTTTTCAGCAACTCATTTTTTAAAAATTAATATATCATACATATCTCAAAGATTTAAATATACCAAAACTATTTATTATTTCCCTTTTGCTTGCTACGTAGATTGCTCCCATTTTTGTTGTGCTATTGGAAACAATGGGTCAGTTAGCATTCTGGAATGACCACATTTATGAAATTAATGTTCAATACATATTTACTGAGCATTTGTGCCGAACTCTGTTCTAGATCTTGAGGATACATACAGTGGTGAGCAAAACAAAGTTTCTGCTCTCCAGGAATTTACTAGTACAGGGTAATGAGCCAAACTATTAGCAAGAGCAAACTTCCTCAATATTTCAAGACTGTGAACAAAGAAGAACAAAGGTGATTTCATAAATATTTATTTTCATTTCATAAACCGTAAGGGAAAAAAAGCTTCTCAGGAAAACAAAGTAAATGCAAAATGTAGCAAGTAAGATTATTAGAATAAGAGTATCCAAATAGAATGCTCTCTGGAAACATGGAAATGCATCGCATATACTCTATTTCCCATTGTTAACCTATTTAAGAATAAGAAAGCAGAGGCTATAAATTCAAATTAACCATCATGATCATTGTGTGTATATACTGCTAGAATCCATCTGCTCTCCCTTGTAATGCTTTATTTCCTATTCAGGAGTCATCTCTATGCAGTTTTAGTAGTAGGAAAATTCTAGGTTTACACTTTTTCTTAAAGAAGTGAAAGACATTAGATCCTTATTCTCTCAGCCCAGTGGAAACAGAGAATGGGCACATGGATTTATTTTGACCAATGTGGTGCTCTCTCTCAACTGTAAAATACACAGGATAGAGAGAAATGGTTGTAAAGTTCACATCTGAACAGCAGTTGCAGAGGAGTCCATAGAAACTGGCAAGCCCACTGTGGTGCACTGAATACTAGGCCTCTGGATCCCTGCTTTTAATGTTTATTCAATTCCTGTTCTGATCCTCTGATGCTCTGAAGCCTGATCCTTAACCTCCCATTGATTCTGTCCTAATAATTCTCCTTTTGCTTAAGTTGGCCATTTTAAATAAATCTTTTGCTTGCAATTAGAAGCTTTAAGGGGAACAAATATTACTTTTAACTTTTTCTTCAGTGCCTACCTCAAAATAAGTTCTTTATTAACCACATGAGTTGTGAGAAATGTAGAATAAATAGAACAGAGACATAGGCACATGGCCTTCTTAAATTAGTCATTCACTCATGTAACATTCCAGAAACGGTATTAAATGCCCACTGCATAAAGCACTACCCTGAGCTTTGAGGAGCTAGGGAGACAACTCTAACAGTGATGAACCAGAACAAGGCAGCAGGGATACAGGGATACGTTAGTTGGTCCTCAGACCCCTGAATTAACACCCAGTGAGCAATGCCTGCATGTGGTGTTTTACTCAATTGATATTCCTTCACTATTCATTTAAGCCATTTTATTATATATAACAATGTTCCCTACCACTTCATCTTGAAATTCCTCACTTCTTCAATAACAGGATACCAGGAAATGGTGCCTGGTGGTAATATGATCTCTTTGCTGCTTCTCATCCTTCCCTGCATAGCGTTGGCCTGAAAATGAATAAATGCTTTAAGCAGCTAAGCTGTGTTCACGTGGAGGGAGTTTGGTAAATGAACACAGTGTGATTCATGCAGGCTTTAAAATCAAACAGTATCTGGTCTGTTATGGCTCCTCACATTGGTTTTGCCTCTATGGACAGGGTGGTCCTAAGCGGCCATGTCACGGAAAAGAAGGAATTAACCAAGAATGGGAAAGGATGCCATTGCAGGCTGAAGGGAGACCCACATAGAAACAGCCGTGGGCGTGGAGCCTTGAGAGCCTGAGAGGACCTGGACGACTTTCCTTTGCCTGGAGAGAGTGAAAATAAAATAAATGAATGTAGAGAAATACGGAGAGACCAGAAATTGAGGAGTCTTTTGCACCAAAAAGAGTGAGTTTCAGGTACACACAAGCAATCCATACAATTCATAGCCTTTGCAACCTCTCGCTTTGAGGCCTTCGGGAGAACTCTTTCCTTCTTTCACACG
Organism: Catagonus wagneri; assembly: GCA_004024745.2. NCBI lineage: Eukaryota > Metazoa > Chordata > Mammalia > Artiodactyla > Tayassuidae > Catagonus > Catagonus wagneri. The sequence goes on along the minus strand of PVHT020000886.1, from coordinate 8,457,563 downwards.
GTCCTGCTGGCCTTTCTGGTCATTAAATTAGGACCTTCTGACATCAGGGGAAAAAGCGAGTGGTGGAGATCTAACACCTCCCTCACCACACACACACACACACACACACACACACACATATATATATATATACACACCCAGTGCCTTTACACAGTCAGTTCCTTGACCATGGGTTCCGAAGCGTTGTTCATTCCTTCGGACATCCCTTTGAGAGTTATTTCAGCAACTTTTTTTTTCCCATCTTTTTAACTTTTATTCAAGTATAATTGATTTACAAGGTTGTGACAGTTTCTGCTGTACGACAGAGTGATTCAGCCATGCATGTACATGCACCCATTCACTTTCAGATTCTTTCCCCACATAGATTATCACAGAACCGTGGGTAGAGTTCTCCGTGCCATATCAACTCCATCAACTTCTGACGTCAGAACCTTTGAGAGATTTACTTAAAGAATGTTTCATTACGAAGCAAAGGTAGAAACGGTGATAGAGCCATAAATCATCTTGGCAGATAAAAATCAAAGTCCTCGATAAGCACCAGCATGTTTTAGTAATGAGTCTGTTGCTTAAATTCATGATGAACTTAGCAACCTGACTGCTGAAATAGTCTCTCTTTATAACTAGGAAGTATAGTTCTGTGGTTTTCTTTCTCTTCAGACATTTAATATGAGATTTAGGTCTGAGCATCTCCATAGACCCATGCTAACAGCAAGGCTTGTGGTGGTGAGTGAAGCTTCAGGACCAGTACTGCATATGCCGGAACTTTCCAGAAGGTGGGTTCCTATATATATCAGTGCATGGACAGTTTTTATGGACAAATTCTCCCAGCTTCTGGTACCCTGGAGTTCTAGCTTTCCATTTCATTTAAAGGCCTAGGCCTGCTAATGAGGCTGTTTGCAGCAGCAGGAAGTAGAATGGGAGACAATCTTCTTTTTGAACTCCCTGATTTAGTCTCTTCACCACCATATCAAAGTAGCAAACCCAGGTTTTAGGGCTTGAAGTTTAAAAAATTTCAGTCATTCTCCCTGGAGGGAGAGCATCATTCTCGCTGATATTAACAGGGCAACGCTTCCTGATAAGCATAGTGCCTTAAGCTGCCTTTAATATTTAATGATGGTATCGTAGAGGTATTGACCTGAGAGTGAACGATTAAATTATACAAACACCCAGAAGCTCATATCAGATGAATCAGAACCATTGATTTTCTTTTTAAACCTCAGCTTGCCTTGGGAAGTATTTTAATATGGCAGAAACAGGGCCAAGAAGCTGAGATTTAGAATGAATGAGGCGTGGAAAATGAATAACAGGACAAGGTGCTATTTATGGAGAATATAAAAAGCAAGTGTGTAGAGAGGTGGGGGGAAGCAGGGTGACTTGTTGAAATATGGAGCCCTGTGAGGGCACACTGATATAGGATCCAGAGAAAACAAGGACAATGCCCAGAGGAAACTGCAATTTCTAGAGATGGTCTCTCCAAAGACCAGATATTAAGTACACATGATATTTTTGTGACATCTCTTCATTACAGTTTAATATTCAACTTGTCAGTCCCCTTAGCCAGGGATAGCCCTTCAACCATTTATCGCAGGATCCATTGTGGTAGAATCACCAGCATGATAGTCTGAAAGGACTGGAGGCTTTTAATGCAGGTGTCTCTGCAAAACACAAGGCTGGCTTAGAACAGATGACTTCACTCTGAATGAAGCACCAATTACTGAAGGCAAGTAGGCATTAAACATAACTGGAGTTCCCGCGGACAGGACAGTCATAAAGTGATGAATGATTAGGAGTGGATTTCATATTGTTCCCTAGGTGCACTACAGAATAATTTGTCAGTCACCAGTGGAATGAAGGTGGGCATTATGGAAGGCAGTTGCGGGCATCTGTCTTATCTTTTCATTTGTTATTAAAATGAATCATGAGAGTCGCTCTTCCTACCCATCATGGTGTGTGAGCAAGTCTCTTATTAATATTATTAAATCTTTGCTTGCTAGCTGGAATATGAGGCTTTGAAAAGGATGCATTATGTTTAATATTGTTTTGTTCAGATCCATTTGTCAGTATTTAATATCTATTTTATTCTTCTATATTTTCTCAGTTCCTTCTAAGAATATATATTATTCTGCATGTACACGTATAAACTCAAATACAGCTCTCTCTCACTTCACTAGTTTAGGTGATTTCCTTTCGTGGGTGGTAAAACCAGGACACAAAAGGGGAAGAACTGCCCTAGGCCATGTACTCTTTGAACAATATAGCAAAAACAAGAACATCAAATTTAAAAGTAAAACCGACTATTAATCTGTCTTGTCATTCAATTAGCTTCTGCAGGTGACAACATTTTTTTCCATTGTTTATTTTGTGTACTTTTGCAAAATTTTACACCTTGGTAATGGTCCCCTTCCCATGAAAGAAAGGCCTCACATGAAGTTGAACTGGAAAATAGTAAATGCTATGCTATGGTGGAGAAGGGAAGTGCATGACACATTTCATTGTACCTATTTCTTTGCTCAGAGTATAGATTTTGCAGATATTAATCTCAACTTTCAGCATTCCTTATTTCTATGCTGGAACTTCTCTTACCCAGCAATCACTAGTTTGGTCTGATGTCTCCCACTATTGCCTTGTAGATCCATGCCAGCCACACAGAAACAAAATATGAAGCAAGGCACACGTCTGTGCACTGCTTGGAGATGCTGCCAACATATCCTGGTTAGTTAAGGAAGGGAAAAAAAACATGAGGAGTGGTAACCCAATCATTTCCTCTATTTCTCCTCCCCCCTTGATGTCTCAGGCACCCACTATTTTTTATGTTACTTTATCCTTCTCTTCCGTTCTGTTTCTGTGCCCACTGAGTCAGCCCATTCATCCATTCACATCACAATTATTTCAGTGATGTCCTAAGAGATCACATCAGCTGAAGGTTTTCCCTTCCTCCAAAACTTATATGTGAATAGGCATTGTTTCAATAACACCCTTCAGTCACACAACACCTGCCCCTCCACATCTCTACCCAGTTACCCTTGATGGCTCCCTAAAATTAAGCAAAACAAAAAAACCTCATTAGCTTGAATTTAAATTTCTCTCAATCTGACTCCTCCTTGTTTCTCCAACATTTTTTTTTCATTATTTTTCCTATAAGAAATCTCTGAGCAGCTAAGCTTATTATTTATTGTTCCACAGTTAGATCAACCTCTAGTTCTAAGTACCTTGAGTGGCTTGCTTCATCCTCCTCTAATCCTCTAAGTTCTACTCTTCCTTAAATACCCAGCTAGAGTTTCAGCTTTTTCACCAAGGCTAACCTCGTCCTCTGAATTCCTGCCCCAACCCTCTCAATTGATAGACAAACTCAGAAACTGACTCATGGTTAGAAAGCGTCTCAGACTTAAACTGTCCAAAATGTAACTCTCTGTGTCCTCCCTGGCCACCGTCAGTTCCCTGATCATCCTTTCCTAGCTCAGTAAGTGGCAATACCATTCACCTAATATTTGACTAGGTCCTGTTTTTTCCTCATTTCTCACATTCAATTCATTTGCAGTCTTACCAGTTCTTTTCCTCAAGTATGTTTCACATCCTTTGACTTGTCTTCACGTATATTACTCTTACTGGGGTACAAGCCACCGTCACTTGGAGTACTGCAAGCGTCTCCTAAACTGTCTCTTTTCTACTCAAACGTATTGTCCACCAAAAAAACCATTAAAACAAACCAGCAAATACTGTTTGGTCCCTGCTTAGAACAAGGATCCAAGGATCCCACAGGGATCCTTACTTGGAACAGATCCTGTCCCTCCCCCGGTCCACATTCCTCACCAGGACCTGTAGACTCAGCGTGACAAGGTGCATCTCTAACCCCGTCTTAGGCCACTCTCCCTGTGACATGCATTCCAGCTACCTTGGTCTCCCAGGGACTCTGACATACACCACCAGAATTTTTTAAAATTCAGGCTCTGTACACTTAGATCCACCTTTTCATTCCATGGGCCTGTTTTTCTTACTTGGCTGGCCTCTCATTCAGGTCTCAGGTTAAACTTAAGAGAGGCCTTTATTAACCACCCTAAATATTGTAGACTGCCATCTTATTATTTTTTATCACAAAATCTGATTTGTTTCTTTCAAAGCAGTTACTACAGTTCTACTTATTTGGACATTATTTGCTATTATAGCACTTTAAAAAAATTATTTCACTTTATTTTATTTTTGCTTTTTAGAGCTACACCTGCTGCATGTGGAAGTTCCCGGGCTTGGGGTTGAAGCAGAGCTGCAGCTGCTAGCCTGTGCCACAGCCACAGCAATGTGGAGTCTGAGCTGCGTCTGTGACCTACTCCACAGCTCACTGCAATGCTGGATACTTAACTCACTGAGCAAGGTCAGGGATCAAACCTGCATCCTCATGGATACTAGCTGGGTTCGTAACCCACTGAGCCACAACAAGAACTCCCAGTTGTAGCCTTTAACGAAAAAAACAATCATCTCTCACCGACACTAGAATATAAGCTTAAGGAAGTCAAAGATTAGGTCTACTTGTTTATCTTTGTATTCCCAGCACTTATCACTGTGCTTGGCAACAATACATGCTCAGTATTAGTTAAATGAACAGACTCTACTTTTTGGGCACAGGTAATTTTTCACCCCTTCGTGCTATTATCTATCCTTGTTGCAATGTTTTTCTTAGAACATTTACTTCCCCAGTGGCTGGAAATGTACCCTACATGTACTTGTACTCAGTAAAATTTTTATTATTAGTGTTAATGAAATAGGATCTCTGAAATGTCAAATTAAGTGTTTGGTGTGTGGTGAGAAATACATTTGTTAGGAAACAGCCTATTACTCCTTAACTAAAGATCTGAATAGTGAGAACTTTGAGTGTGACTTATAGTAGAGCCCTGCCAAAGAAAACAGTACAGTTCTGTAAGAGGCTTGAATTAGCCATGTAAAATTTGGTACAGATTTAGCTTGAATTCAGTATATCCTAAGGATAACAAAAATTATTCTCTTCTGGCTTGGCAAAGACACCTGTACAAAAATCTTGAGGGCAAACTTATGGGCAGGTAATTTTCTGAACAGGAAGATAATTGGAGGTTTTTGTTTTTGCTTTTGCTTTTGATGAATGGACCCCAAACATAAGCCTGGATAGGGGGGCAGGGAACGGAAATGATGGGATGAGAAGCAGGGAAAAGTCCTTCATGAAGTGTCTCTGTGAGCCAGGTTCAAGGGCAATGAATAAGAGCAGGAAGAAGTACACAGAAATGCACACTGGTTAGGTAGAGCAAACCTGCAATGTTCTTCTTTGTTTGATTTTTCTTTTTATGTGCGGTAGAGGGATAGAGGAGCTCTGGTTTCTTCTCTAAAATGTCTTCAAAATAAATCGTTTATAACGGCATCTTGAGAACATGCATACATTTGAAATGAATGAACTCTTATCACTCTGAGAGAATAAATTCCGTATACTGTGTCCACCTCCCTCCTTCATGAAATACCGTGGCCCTGATTTCCCATTAAATACCCATTAAGAGGCAAGTCAGGTTACCTGGGATGTAGATGGAGAGATGACTTGATGAGGTTTGCTGGTTCTTCTTAGTGAAACTTTTTCCTTGTAGGCTTTCCTATGTGGAAGACTTTCAAAATTCTTAGTTATCTCTTGGCAGTGCTATTGAACATCATTTTTTTTAATAAAAAGCTTTTTAAGCTAATTCTTGATTTTCTAGATTAATAATTATTGTGACCAAATCAAATCCTAAGAGTTCATGAGTTGGCTATTGAGGTGAAATCACTTACTTTTATTAAGTTCGCCAACTCTGATCAGGAAATACATTATATTCTATTAATGTTTTTCAGAACTAATTATGTAATTTACTATAGAAATAAGTCTGGAATATTGAAATCAAAATATACACAAATAGGAGGGATTATTCATTTCGAATAAGAAAGCATATTCAAAAAGACTTCCAACTGGATTCTTATGTAGAAGGCATTTGTAAGACATTCAGAAGATTATTGGGGACTCCCCTGGTGGCTCAGCAGGTTGAAGATCCCATACTGTCACTTTTGCGGTAGCGGTTCAGTCTCTGGCTGGGAACTTCTGCATACCTCGGGTGCAGTCAAAATAAAAAAAAAAAAGGGATGATCCTAATTTTAATGCAAAATGTTTGCAAAGCGCATTCTATAATCACGAAGCGATAAAGCTCGAAATATATTTTTTTTAAAGATTATGGGTTATGGAATTGCCAAAGCTTAAATCTTTATTACTTGTATTTATTGAAGACCTATTCCTTGTATATTTCCAAGCAGTTTAGACAATTTACAGTGGACAGTAAGACAATGAAAAGAAAAACAATAACAATCGGTTAAAATGAACAGAGAAATGGATTTGGTTGCTGGAAACATCTTTTGCAATGTGCTTCACTCAGTCCTGACTTGATGTAGTATTATTACCTTAATAAATAATTACATACATAGCCTTCGCTATTAGGTATTGTAGTAGAGAGAGAAAGTCACTGGGCACAAAGTAACCAGGCTATTAAATCACTTGCCTACGTCATTCAACTACACAGTGACAGAGCTAGAGCCACAGTTCATCAGGAGTAACTTCTGGAATAACTTCTCATGACTCAGAATTGCTTCACCCAACAATAAGGGATGCCTGGAGAGTCCTGACTTCAAAACAAAACAAAATAAAACACAAGGACTGCAGGGCATTGCTTTGCCTGACCATGTCAAGCGGCAAAGTTTTGGCATTGTTTCTGCAGTTTTTCGTAGGTTTTTTTTCTTCCCCCCATGAACAAACTCACCTCTGATTCTTACCCATTTAGAAAGATTCAGTGCGAAGTTCTTTTGCTGCTGCCTTTCAAGTTTATTTTCAAGAGAGTAAATACTCAGCATATTTAAATGAATGTGGAGCCTCTGTTGGTGTTATGTTCAAACCCATTTCTAAACATGTGGTTAGAGAAATCTCAGCATTTGACGAACTATTCTGTTGGCCTCTTCTCAGGCACTGTGCACCACTCCCATCCTGTTCCCTGCTCTGGCGGCAGGACATGGAAGGCCAGCCCTCACCCCACCCCGCCCCCATCCCCATCTATGCCTTTTGGTTGGAGGTGGCCCACAGAGGACCTAATCAGGGCATCGGGTGGAGGGATGAGAATAAGGACAGTGTCTCTCACCCTGACTCCTTTGCTGTGGGTGGAGGGCAGGGTGGGTTGCCTCTGGCTGGCTGTATCCTAGGGGATGGTTCAACTCTGCAGTGCCCAGCCTGGGGCGGGGGGTGCCTTTGTGGTTGCTTACTGCCTCCCTCTACCTTTGGTAATAGTCTGTTTTTAACTCTTCTGTGGATTACCCTGATCTGCATGTGTGATTTCCTGCTGGAATACTGAAATACACAGCAAATGACTGGTTCTTTACTCTATGTGAATTTTAGTCAGAAAAAAAAAAGTCTTTAAATCTGGACTCTTCTGGGTGCCTCATGGATGATTGGACAAATCACTTAAACTTTATTTTTTGAATGGAATTTAGAGTGCTTGATTCAGGAGGACTACAGAGAACTAAATAAAATAATTCATATTTATGTAAAGCACCTGGCCCATAGCAGTCATTTTCATTTTTTAAAAACATTGAAAAGAGCTCTATTTTCTTTGAAAATGTCATTGCTATTTATAGGCTGGGTGCTCCATCTTTAACAGATCTAAGTACAATTTGGGCCTCATTGTCATGGATTCAACTGAATTAATAGCTGATGTCAGAATTAAGAGAACATCAGACCTATGTTCATTAGCCAAAAAGCTAACATCAAAAAAAGTTAGCTTTCCAGCCAGCCAGGGATGGGAGATGATGACTGAACTATAGCTGATGGGGGAATAAACAATAATAAACTCATGATTTTCTTTTTTTATTTTATACTGCGGCATCCTCTTTTCCTTAAAATAGCACAGATCATTTAGCACAATGAATTACTCTGTGCTGTTTTTGAAAGGAAAAAAAAAATGGAAGCATAACCGTGGCTGGAAGTTTCAGCTCCCCCTTCTTTTAGAATCTTATTTTTATCCTCAGTTCTCAATCCTCTGTGCTATTATTATCAGGCAGTAGTGATCTAGGTGATCTAAAGTTTCTATATTTAATTTCTTAAGAGTTTTATATATTGACCGATGTTGTAATATATAGCAGCAAAAGATAACCCGTCTCCAGAGGCCATATTCAGCCAAAAGTGTACATTCGTAAGCATGGGAATGGCGATTCAGATTCAGATGTGCAGGATGAAGTTTTTTTATATGGTTTTGTTTTCACCTTGCTAGTCTTGTAACTGGACAACCTGAGCTGACGCGCATCTAGATTTCCTCCACTGACTGTACAGTGGTCATCTAGGAATGTTGTGAAACGGGGATGAATAATAAAGGAGAAGGAAGAGAGTAGGTTATAGGGAAGGGTGGGAGCTGCACAAAGCTGAAATAGCATTCACATTTGATTTTGAGAAAGTTAATGAAAAATTCTGTAGACTAATCTTCTTTAAGTTAGTCATATACTCACCGAGCACCCAGATCTTGGTGTCTAACACTAATCTCCAGCAAAAAATCAAGAATCCTTAGAAAGATGTCTGATTCCAGGGTTCCAGGACTGGGGCAGGAAATACACAAGATGAGCCTGCAGCACCTTTGTGTGGCCAGAAAGTAGGGATGTGCCATTTAAAAACAAAAACACGATTGTGGGGATATGTTAAAGGGACAAAATTACCAACTGAAAAAAACTCCCAGTAGATGAAACTGCAACAAGGTAAAAAATAAGTGAAGTAGTATTGGATTATAAGCCAATCTAGAAAACATACGAGTTACTGCATATTACAAATAAATGATTGAACTCTAGTCTGTGGAAAAATTCAGCAAGGAAGTAGGGGGTTGGGAATGGTTGTTAATACATCCAGCACTTGGCGTCTGTTGTTACAAGATCATGCTTTTCCTCTGTTCCTATCATTCCTTGCAGGAGACTCTGGTATTTCACTTGCATTGGCTCTAATTCCCAAGGTATTTTTACGAGATGATGCTTCCAGCTGCGTTTAGTTGGTGCCTTCTATTATGTTCATCGAGCTGTTGTTCTGGGGAAAACCCAAAAAGCAAAACCCACGAAGCTGAGAAACTTCAGCTCACCAATTTTGACACCTAATTGGTGAACAGAGTAAGGGAGCACATTTTATTACACTAACCTGTAGAAAAGGGAGAACTTTTCTTTCCTCATGGAATTGGGCTTTTATAGATTAACAGAAGCCTCTGGTAAAGGTACTGATCATATTGGATTTGTGGGAGCTGTTTTCTGAAACTGAAGTGGAGGCATATATCAGAGAAACAGGAGAGTTTTATTAAGGATTCGGGGTAGACTATTTGAAGCTAGAATTCTTCAAAAGAGACATGGAGATCAGTTCATTCCACATGTGGCATAAAAGTGAAGAGCTTGGGCAGTGTATCCACATTGCCTGGACCGATCCCTGCTCTGCCAGGACTCCAGGACTGTGGCTTTGTGTTTTGATTAGTGTCTCAGTATTTTTGCACCTTAATTTGATCATCTGAAAAATGGGAAGTATAGCAATAGTAGCTCCCTGAGATGCTATGTGGATTGAGTTAATGCTTGTGGAGCTCTTACAACAGTGCCTGGCACTTAAAAAATATTGACCCTTGTCAATTAGCAGTAGTGTCAGTGTTACAAGAGAGTACAAAAGTGTCCTCATTACTTATATTATCATGTACTATGCATAGTATGTTTTCCGTCTTTCCTCCACCTTAAATGCTGTCAGTCAACTCTGTCTAGAAATATGAAGCTGCATCTTGCCTGTACTGTGAAGGCTTTTATACTTGTGTGTCTATATTTCCTCTCAAAGGTGAAATTTAAGCAGTAAAACTCATTCATTAGATATGGCTATAAAGCAGATTGACCTCAACTTCTGATTTTGCTTTCTAGGAAGAATGTAAACCCAGTGTACTCTGCTGACCTTTCCTCACTCACTTATGAAGGTTCTCATTTGCCCATCTGTCTGTATACGGCCGCTAATTGTCTTTATTGCTCCGGCACTTAGGGGTTAATTTATGGAATTAAAGTCCACTTATAGAGACTTTCTATTTTCATGAACTCACACACTTATGGGTGATATGAACATAGGGGTTCTTGGAGATTGCAGGTGTTTTGTATATCGGGGCAGATGTTTCTATGGGTTTTTTCTCTGTGTTCCGAGCACACTTAAAATCCACTTCCATTGTTTAATAACCATTTGATTATTTATTAAGAGTCTTAAGAGGCCTTTCCTTTGATAATAAGTGTGTACAGAGGAAACGTTTTTCAGACGTATCGAAAACAGAGATTCGAGGAACCAAAGAAAGAATAATACCCCATTGTTTTCAAAGTGGAGCATATTCTGTTTTGCTGTTTCACAAGTTTACTTCAAGTTTCTTTGTACTGAATAGTACCTACTAAATGGTGCGACTGTATTTCTGTTTGCTGACCTGGCAGTGTTGAAATAAGAGGAGAAATTATCAAGCAGATGTGAGACTAGACTTGTTATTCCCGCTTATCCTCTCCTTTGAATAAAGACCTCTTAAATAATTCCTGGTTGGGAGAAAGGTAATGACTTTCTCATTTATTCTAAAGAAAGCGTATAAATCTACTACCCAGCCTTAGGGTTTTAACCTCCACAAATGTCTCAGATTACTCTCCAGGGTAATTTTTGAGGGATCTAAATCTTAACCATCTGGGAGTCAGACTTAGGAGAATGCATACAAAATTACGAATAAGAAGTCAACTCTCGTTTTAGAATGAAAAAGAATTTATAACAAATTCCATGTTTATGGCTGCCAACAAATGCAAACATTGCAAATCCAGAAATACAACAGGATTGTTACTTACAAAATGCCTAAGGCACCTTCTGTCCTACTTTAATTGGCGGAGTACTCTTTGATTACATTCTGACAATTATTTTGTAATATCACTTTCTACAGGAAGAATGAAAAGACAATTCAGCCTTTCCTTAAACCTCATGTAAATATTTCAGTAAATCTAAACTGAAAGTATCCTTAGCTGGATCCAAAAGTGCTGGTGGCCACACCAGTGCTATTTGATCCAAAGGAAGGTATGTTTGGTAAATTGAAATAGAAAGAGGGGATGTAATAGACTCTGGCTAAAACGTTTTGATTTTGTGGATTTTTCAAAAATATATGACCATGTGAGCACCTTGACATAACCCCCCCGGACCTTGAAAGAGGGCTGTGCAATTGAAGAGCCTTGAAGCTTTAACTTTCATAATTAACTCCCCTCTGCTTGAGGAACAACGTAGTGAGAGCAAACCGACCCTTCCTTTCACAAACAAAGAGACATACTATTTTATCCATGTGGTTTACTCTCTTGAAGACTCCTAATTATTCTGTGGCATTATTATGCTAAGATAAGGGTAAGAAGTTGTTTTCATTAAAAAGTAATGATTCTAGCCACAAGTTTTAAAAGTTTATTTGTTCTTCAAACCAGACATTTAACCAAGGTCTAGTGTGCACTACATATGAAGTCTAAATTACCAGTGTAGGCCCAGGAAGAACTGTGAAAATGTACATGAATTATTTACTCACACACTTCAAACAGGCTGAATGAGTGTTTGTTTTTATCTAATCAGTTATGTTTTGATTAGAGACTGGTGACCTTGAACTTGGGAAACTTTTTCTTTTATAAGAACATTTGAATTTCCTAAGTCTTATATTATACATTAGGAGACAGAATCAATCAGCATATTAATATAGAAATCACTCTAAGCTTTGAAATATATCTTAGGCAAACAAACAAACAAACAAAAAAAATGAATCCATTGGAGGCGAATTCTGTAGAAGGGGTAGATTATTAATGGCCAGTTTTTCTTCCCTGAAGTCGGGAAGTCAGACTTAGCCATAATATCACTGACACGCTGGACTTCAAAGAATCCTGCAGCTGGCATCAGTGTTACTTATATATAAAAAGACTGTGGTTTATGATGGTAGCTATCTTCAGTGGAGACCCTACCCCTTACTGGCAGCATAAAGGAAGCCCAGAGTATCAATTCCCAAGTCAGGTCATATTGCAGACTCTGGCCTAGCTATTTACTACCTATGTCAATTTTGGGTGAAAGAAAAATAACTTCTGATCTTCAGCTTCCTCTCTATAAATGGCAATAGAAGAGCTGTAAGAATAATTTAGAGTAATAAAGTACCTAGCTCTCTTTCTGACATGGCCGCTTGATAAATGTTAGTCCTCTTTTTCTTGCTTTTTGTCCTGTTTCCTTGCCAAGTGAGCGCACATCTTTATTCATAAATCACTTTACTCACCCAGAAAATACTTGTGATCATCCACTATGTACCAGGGCTTTTGCCAAGTGCAGAGGATTTGCAAAAAAGCTCAGTAAGACTTGGGGCCCTGCCCCAGGAGTACATACAGGGCTGTGGGGATGGGATGGATTGGGGTGGGCAATAAAAACTAACCAGAGTGTAATGTGATAAATGTTGCCACAGGGTGTTCAGAATGTTCAGAATGAGAGATCCCTTTCTTGTCTGCTGCATGACCAAGCTCTGTCTTGCTTTTATTTGCAAGCATTCATTTCATGCGACATCATTTCATGCATTTCTATTTCAGTATATCCGTCTTGTGTGTCTGTTACCTGATCCGTTCACTCGAGTTCCTCACTTCCATTCTCCACACCGAAGCTGCCTGCTTTTATTCACTTTTTTTTCCATGCAGTGTAATAAAAATTGGACTAGTAGCCTCAAAACATATTTGACTGTGCTTTCTCAATTTAAAAAAATAGAATAAATAGGCCATGCAATCCAATGAAAATATGGTATTTATTTACTTATCTGTTATACATTTTGTTAATGTATTCTAATTATAAAACATACAGATTTTTTTAAAAGATTGGATGATTAAATTAGGCATTCCACTGTTAAGCTCCATATGCATTCATAAAAAACATCTGTGGTTTGCAATATTGCTTAATAAAAACACTAAAGCTTGAGTTTCCCCATTAGAATTAGGAAGAGATCACTTGAAACCTAACGAAATTTGGCAATGGAGCACAAACAAGAATGAGAAGAATCTTCATATCAAATCTCTGCAGGCATTATCACCTAGCATCACTTTCAGACAGTCAGGCCTTTGCAGCCTTGAATCCTAGGTTTGCTTCTTCCTTTGAGATGTGGGTATGGAAGGGTACCTGCTTCTAATAGGGACTGTTTTCACCAAAATTAAAAATCTTATCCCAAGTGTGGGCTTTCTCTTTAACCTACTGTTTTAAGTGAGTGGGCATGTCTTAGGTGGTTTCTATAACTGCATTTGCACCTTAGCCTTTTGGAAAGTTGAGAAGTTCTTACAGTTCCTAAATAAGCCACTATTGGAAGCAAGCCCCTCTGTAGATTTTCAGTTACCTTCTTAAGGTTTTCAACTGTTGCTAAGGCTTTCTCTTTGATTGTGAGAGAGCTGATGCCTGGTTATTTTAAAACATTAACTTCTAGTATAAGTCATGTATGAACCAAAATATTATTATATCTTACTGATATCACTTCTCTGTGAGGAAGTTCGTGTCAAAGAAACATAGAGAGCAAGAGATGGTATTTTAAAAATACAGACTTTATCTATGAATAGTACAAAGATATTTTAATTTAAATGAAAGAGATGACTTTAATATATGGCATTATTTTTCCACAGTCTTTAACACTTTATAAAAGTGATTATTCTGGTAACCATTATAACTGAGATCAGTTATCACACAAAGGCAGAATATCCATGCTGTGCAATTAACACACGCCCAGGATAAGGTCTGTCAGCAAAATTAGCAGGTGTGTATATGTTTCAAATAATCTTGTTCTATTTTCACAGTTTTTAAACTTCTTCTTGTCAGACCCCACTGAATTGTTCCATCTTATAAATTACCTGATGGAATTGGCTTGTGCTTGAATTATCAGTGTTGTCTTTAATCCTTGGTTTCTTGAAAAGAATCTTTTTAAGCCACCTCTTCATTTCATGAGCACTAGTTTCATAAAAATGATGCTGTAATCCATCACTTCAGTGAACCACTTTCCTGGAAACCGCAATATATTCAATAATCTCAAAGCTCAAATGCAGTTCTAAGATTTCTGCTCTTAATTCCTGTGCCTTGTGAAACTCCTCTTCCATCAAGAGTCTGCATCCTCAGTAGGCAAAACTGACCATCTGGCATACGCACTAAGCTGAAGCCTCAGGGTCCCCCACAGGTTAAACATTACTAATATTGGGATCTCTTTATTTTCTTCTATGGAAATAATATAAGATCAAGTTGTAATGCTTTCATCCAGCATCCAGTGGTCATCATGCCCAGCCCCTCTGACCATCAGCTCTCAGGGCAATGGAGAGCATATAACCGCGCTGGTACCTGACTAGCCTGTAAAGCCTCCCCATTTGTGCCCTTGTTTTATCCTTGCATGAAAAGCGCGGTTTATAGAAGTTCTGGCATGATATAAGACAATAGTGGTATGCCTTTTGGTCAAAATATTACTCAAGATACATGTTAAAGAATAGTAAGGCAGATTTTCTTCTAGGGGACTATCTCCATAGATAGATGGACCACCTCAGCAGGCTTTTGCAATGGAGGAGAGAGATTGGAGTCAACTCTGAATATGGCAAGGAAAAGTAGGAATTTATAGCCAAGGAAGAGGGGGAAACTGAATAGAAAATTACTAAGAGGAAAAATCAAGGGTGAGGGAGGGTTCTGGCTAAACTGACCTAACAGGATTCTTGCTAAAAGTAGGCTAGGGTGATCAGACAACGCATAGGGCCTGCTGGAGAACAAGGACCCCATCAGGTTTCAAGGGTGGGGAGTCTGGCTAGACAGACTGAGCAGGATTCTTGCTCAGTCTGGACAATGCAGAGACAAATGGAAGTTCAAACACTGGGATGTAATTTAAAAGAGAGTTCAGAGGAGCCTGAGTAAAGTTGGGTCAAAGTAAAGACTCTCTTTCAGTTTGCAGTCAGTCTAATCCTAACATTCCTCGTTGGACCTTTCCTTTTACCCATAAAAAGAATAACATTTGCACACTACTGTATGTTAAGTGGATAGGTAACAGAGACCTGCTGTATAGCACAGGGAAATCCACTCAGTATTCTATAATAACCTTTATGGGAAAAAAGAATGGATATATGTATGACTGATTCACTTTGCTGTACACCTGAAACTAATACAAAATTGTAAGTCAGCTATACTCCTACAATTTAAAAACAACACTAGGGGCTGACCTGAATTTGAGGTTGATCTACTTTGTTAACTACTACATTATTATTAGATTCAGTCTTCGTGTAAATCTTCAGTTATATATGCTATTTCTCTGTTCCAGCTATCTCTCTCTACATATATATATCGTCTTTCTTTCTGTTTTTCTCATGACTGTTACAAAATATGGTAGCTCATTAAAACGCCTTTTAAATATTTGCAGTCTATTATCCCGAGATGGATTTTTGTTGTTGTTTTATTGTATATCTGCTACTTAATGCAGGGTGGTATAGAAAAAGCAAAAATGAGTAATAAGTGTAGGTATCTGTTTTGAGATGAAAATTTATTTATTTATTTATTTATTTATTTATTTATTTATTTTGCCTTTTGTCATTTTATGGCCGCACCCGCGGCATGTGGAGGTTCCCAGGCTAGGGGTCTAATCGGAGCTGTGGCCACTGGCCTGCGCCGCAGCCACAGCAACGCGGGATCCGAGCCGCGTCTGCAACCTACACCACAGCTCACGGCAACGCCGGATCGTTAACCCACTGAGCAAGGGCAGGGATCGAATCCGCAACTTCATGGTTCCTAGTCGGATTCGTTAACCACTGCGCCACGACGGGAACTCCTGAGATGAAAATTTAAGAGCCCAGGCGCACATTTCATCCTATCTAAATATAGTGAAATTAAATACAGGCAAATTATTCAAGATGTTTTATGTTTGACTAAGAATTTCATAAATTCCTTAAGAAAATTTATTAAATGTGCCCAAATGATATGGAGTGTGATGCATTTACATTTACTAGGGAAAGAAAAGTTTGGTCCATGATTGTGAAAACAAGACAATACAAGAATACAGTTATAAGAACTGATAGTTAAATACTAGCTTAATGCATAACTCAGGGTTTTATACACTTTATTTGATGTTAAAATGGTTAAGAAGTAACCCTATTTTGTAGCTAATTAAAATGCAACACGGAATACATGAAAGAAAAAATATCTTCATAATGTCTAGCTAAATTTTTCTTATATCTAGTAAGTCTGTTATTTCAATTGATTCCAAGTACTCAAGGAAGCTTATTTTATTCCCTTTATTTTTTAAGTGTGCACATATAATAGATGTGTGTGTGTGTGTGTGTGCTTTTGATGCCGTAAAATTCTCTTGAAAGACCAATTTGCATCTTTTTTAGTTGAAAGTGAAGTACAGTGTGCAAGTGAATGAGGTGAGAATTTCCTGATAAAGATTTCAGGAAGACTATGTGTCCAGTTTTTTAAAGACAAATAGCCATAGCAATTGTACAGCCTACATTTATCTATATTATAGAAGAGGCAGTTAATTTTTTTAAAGTTGCAACTATTATCAATTCTATTGGGTCCATCATCTTTTAAGACTGAGGAGAAAAATTCTACATTAAGACCCCTATTAATAAACGTTAAGACCCTATTAATAAACAATAGTAATTCAGTTCATCAATAGACAGGCCCAGATGATATTTTTAGTCAATTTTGAAGTGGCATTTAACTGCACATATATTTTAAAAATTCTGTATTGGTGTTTTTTTACATTTTATCTTGAAAGACTGGAAGACTGGAGTTCCTGCTGTGGTGCAGTGAGTAAAGAATCGGACTGCAGCAGCTAAGTTCATTGCAGAGGTGGGGGTTTGACCCCCCAGCCCAACACAGTGGATTAAAGGATCTGGCATTGCCACAGCTGTGGCATAGGTTGCACCTGCTTTATTATATATATATATATGTATTTATTATATATATTATATATTTTTATTATGTACATATATATATAATATATATGGCTTTTCATTTCTGATCTTGCATAATCCATGTGTTTCATTTTAAAAGTCCAAAGTATTTGTTATCATAGAGCATTTCACTATCTTGAAGCTCCTCCAGTTGTATCCCTTAAGAGGTTAATAAAAAAGTAATTTTTAAGTTTTTTCCCTTCTCTCCAATATAACTTCGCTCTTACATTATGTCCATTTTCTCTACAACCTTGAATTTTTCTCATTTGACCAAGCTCTATGATATAAGATACCTCCTTTATGAAAGCATTGAAGAAACATATAAAAATGTAGAACGAAAAATTGACATGGCACTCAGTCTCCACCAGCAATTCAACCGAGTAAGGTATCAAATGTTTCAGTGCTTGTGGAAATATTGCAAAGGATAGCTGCTGAGTAAAGGCAGTGGGATTTTACCTTTAAAACATTAAGAAGTAGAACATATACATATATATGTTTTATAGGAACATAGTAACTATGTCTAGTAGTGAGGAAAGTATTTTATTTGGCTTTTTTGCATAAAATATCAACATTATGATCTTGCTCAATGTGTTTTCTCTGACAATTAACCAGTAAAACTGTGTTCCATGGACGTGTAAGTTGTATTACGTTAATTCTGAAAATTACTCTTTGGGAATTTTTTTTTTTTTTACAGTGAAGATACAGTTTGTTTGAGACCAACACATTGCCTACATTTATGTGTCTCAGAGATTTGTTATGATCACCAGGTAGCTGTTATATATTTATATAAATGCAACAAATGATACTGACCAAGAAAAGTGTACATTTACAAATCAGAGAAATTATCATCTAGTTCTAATAGGATTCTAATAGCAAAAATAAATATAAACTTCAAGCACCATAATTATTTTGGCTTGCTTTTATTCTGTCAAACATCTTAGTGCGATTACTTATACTGGCACTTAGATGTTTTTCATCCTGTGAAATTATGAGCCATCAAAACTACAAATAACATATTTTAAGTAGTTCCCTTTGTGACTCAGTTGTTAATGAACCCAACTGGTATCCATGAGGACACGGGTTCAATCCCTGGCCTCACTCAGTGGATTAAGGATCTGGCATTGCTGTGGCTGTGGCGTAGGCCAGCAGCTGCAGGTCCTATTCGACTCTTAGCCTGAGAACCTCCATATGCCACAGGTGCGGCCTGATAAAGACAAAAAATAAATTAAAAATAAAAATAACATTTTAAAAATATGACTATTAATTATAAATATAAAAATAATTGAAAAATAACATAAAATGGTACTGTGCTAAAGATAGTAACCAACATAGCAAAATAATATGATAAAATTAAATAATTTGGGGAGCAGTATGTTTGTACATTTTATTTATTTTATAATTGTTAACCTTGCCATTGTGTTTATACATTAAAAAACAAAACGAAACAAACAAAAAAAGGCAAGGGAAGAACAGTTTGTCCAGGAATTTTTACATGATTTACGCTAATCCCTGGGGTAAGTTTTCCTTCATCCCCTCAAGTCTTCATTATTCCACAGTGACATTGCAATTTCAAGGAATTGTCCATTTGGTAAGATCTTACCATGCAAATCAGTGGTAATTGCACCTTCAGTTCTCTGAACATGTATTTACAACCTGCGAAAACAAACCCAGAGTTCTCAGTGTCCTAAGTGCACCAGGCTTCTTTTCAGGTCTGATTCTGTTTGTACTAGAAGCTCCACTGTCAGGTTTATGATCAGTGTAGAGCACAGTTCATGACAAGCTGGTATAGAAGCTTCATTTCTCCCTTCATAATATGTACCAATTTTTTGTAATTTCTTTATTTTTCTACATGTCAGTAAATACATATTTTTAAGACTTTATTGTTTAGAGCAGTTTTAGATTTACAAACCAATTAAGGTGAAGGTAGAAATCCCCATCTGCTCCTCTCCCACTCGCATAGCCTACCTGTGACCAACATCATTCACCAGAAAAGTATATTTTAACCAAGGAAGGAACCTCTGTTGACAAGAGAACTTCTTTTTAATTATCTTCGATCATATGTAATACATTCTGCTCAGCTGAAGACTGCCCTATTTATCTGACTTGCTGAGCAGTTTAATTCTGTGAAAATCAGACTTGCTTGATGGGAAATGGCACACAACACATAAACATGGTGGTCTTTGCCAACAGTGACCGCCTGCCTCCAAATCCCACAGCAATATCTGTCATGAGCGGGGAATGAAGTCTGCATTCTACTGAATATAATCAGTGTCATAAATGCTTTGGTAACTTTTCAATTCAAAGAAAACATGAAAGATTGTAGCCTTAGATGAATAAATAAGGCTATATATTAAAGGCCTGCAGTGAATTGTTGTAAAATGTAGTACTCACTTCTTTCCCCTTAATCATGATTCAGAATGGTTAATTTTGGAAATTTCAGTTCGGTTTGTGCTTTGAATAAAGTAGTTTGGATACTATTCACAGGGAGTAATTAACCTAGACAGGGAGCTAGATAGGTTTGGGTTACAAGCCTATGTCTAGCACTTGTTTAGTTGTGTGAGTTCGAGGGGAAAAAAGTGTTGAATCTCAGTTTCTTCTTCTTTAAAATGTGCAAATATTAGTATCGTAAGATTATTGTGAAAATTAGAGGGCAAAGCTCTTAGTCTCTAGTAAGTGTTTAATCAGCAGTCTTTCTTTCCCATTTTTGTTCTATGAGTCTGTTTCATCCTTAGACCCACCTGGTAATTAAGATGACATCATTAGAAGTTGGGAAATCTAACTCTAACTCTACTACTAACTAGTTGCATGACTTTGGCCAGTTCGTTAAACCTTTTTATTCCCTGGTTTCTGATCTGTAAAGTGAAAAATATGAATACAATAATCTTCATGGTTCTTTTGAATACTATTTTTTATTTCTATATATTGAACTATTTCGGTGAAATGAACCAGGATGGAAAAGATAGAAACTTTAAATAAGTGGGATTTAAGTTCCTAAAAAATTAAGCTTATGAATTTTATACCTTAATAAAATGTGCAAAACAGTTTGAACACTTAGTGTGTGCCAGGCACTTTGTGAAATGTAACAGCAAAGATAAGTAAGACACAGCCTTTATCTAAACAAGGGTTCAGGTGTAATGCCTGACAGTTTCTAAGAGGCCAGAACTCATTGGGTAGGTGAAGACAGATCTGGGACCCGGCATAATTCCTACAATTGGCGCCACACAAGGCAGATCCAGCTGATCACCAGCATAGTGCATCAAGGTGCAGCATCTGCTTGTTTGGCCAAGGGATTAAGGAAGAATTCTGCAAAGATTTCCTAAGAGAATGTAGGGAGTTCCTAATAGATGGCTAGAATATAGCAGCAGAGTGTGCAAAGGAACAGTGCAGGTGTCAAAAGGCAGGCCAGAATCAGCATATGATTATCTAAACCCCAGTGATTGGAATGAGGTCCTGGAATAAGACTGGAGTCTCCAGTGAGAGTCAAACAGGAACCAAAGCAAGTTTTGCCCAGAGCAGACTGGAGACCAGACTACTGGGCAAAACACATCTCAGGACTGCACAGCACAGCACAGCACAGAATGCCTTGCACTGCAGCTGCTGAGGCAGAAAGACCTTGCTGAACTGACCCAGATTGGTGAGGAAAGACATGGAGGATACTTAAATGCCCCCTGCCCTGTGTTGGATGATCTAGGTCAAATAAGCAGGAATAGTTTTAGAAAGTAAGGGGTGTAAAGATGGAGCCGAGAGGGAGACTGTCACCTGTCCCCTTTCTAAGCTTATCTTTGAGTAGGAGGGAGGTCTACATACAAAGAAAAATTTGGTAAGGATCATTGGAAATTTGCAAGAAGAGGAACTTCAAAGATGGAAGGGACACATGTGACTGAAATGTCTATAAATGAGGTTTGAAAAAAGGAGAGAACTTGCATAGATTTTTGTGTTTTTTGACCTTGGTTGACTATTGGAATCAGGTGGATTACCTGCCCTGGCTTGTAAGAGGTGTTATACTGTGGCTCCTCTCCTTTCTCTAAGATGCAACTGAGGTTGAAGAAACACTGTGATAAGAGACTCTTCCAGCTAGTGGGAAAGCCATGAGTAAAGACCCAAAGACAAAAAAAAAAAAAAAAAACAGAACTTATTCAGGGGCCAAAGTCATCTCGTTTTGCTTAATGCAGGTGCTAGGGTTAACTAGCTGGGATGTTACACTGGGGCAAGGAAAGTAATGTATCATTATACAAAGAGAGAGGTCCAAATGCCTTGAGAAACTAGCCAAACTAGGAGAAATGAAGGAGCCAAGATAGTACAAGTTCTGGGAGCCAAGCATGGTGAGAGTTTAGGGGAAAATTATATGGCCATATAGTGAAAATCCAAACACACAAATAGGCAGAAGTGAGGAAAATGCAGCACAGATTGAGAAGGCATACAATCTTTCTTTCCTGCATTTCAGTCTTATATGATTAAGTCAACTAAAACTGCTCGTTCTAGTTTTTTTGTATGTTTCATGCATGTTTAGTGAAAAACATCTGTGCCTCCATTTCTTTATTTACAAAGGAGAGATTTCAACAACAAAAATCCTTGCCCACTTAAACTCCCGTGGTTGTTTTGAGGACAGATGTGTGAAAGCTTTGTTTATAGCATCTATTCTCAAAAAAAGTAAATAATGGTTAAATCTGGAGTTAGAACCTAGAGGTTAAGTTTACTTGATAATAACATATGACTTAGTATTCATTTCATCATTAACACTCTCAGCTTACCTAACCATTACTTAGTAAATTGGCAATTACAATTTATTTTCTGTAACCTAGTTTTCAAAGAGGTTTTGCTCAAACTTTTCAAGCAAATCCCTCTTAGGTCCTATCTGATCTTAGGAGATTTCAGTTCATTCCAACAAGAAATGGTGAAAAGTTAGTGAGGGAAAAAATGTCATGCCTGTTTTGACTTTAAAGACCATGGGGACAGTAAGCCACTTCAAAGCCTGTCTTTTAATCTTCTCATTGTTGAGCCCTTTGTTGTGAGGGGACAAGGGGGTGTGATTTTTATCCCTGTAATCAGTTTCTGTCAAGACAAGCTTTCTAAACATTTGTTAAGGGGGAGTTACAGAAGTATTATGTGTGGTCACTGGTCTCTCACCCTTAGCTGATAAAAGGGGAGATGAGTGTCAAGTCAGCAAACCTCCAGCCTGGGTTAGCGTTCCTCTGGAAGTCTAGAAACTAACTTACTTTAAAGAAGAAAGATTGAATTAGAAACTGTCAAGTTGTGGAATGTTTTGACTTTCTTCTAGAAAATATGGAAGGTAATAATCATTGATTTTTTCTTCCTTTTTATATTTGGAAGCCTTGCTGAAGAAAGCTTGAGAAATGGAGGTGGGAGGGTTGAGTGAGGAGAGACATAGTTCCATCGACTAAAATTGTTATTTTTAAAGTCTTATTAGATATGCTATCTGTGCCTTCACATATAAATAGCGTATCTAAATATAGTCTCTTTGCTACTTTCTATGCAAATAACTATGGTGAAAGTGGGTTTGGAAATGTAGGTTCTTTATGTCTGCTAAGAAATACAAAGGAACTTTAAGAGTAACCTGAAGTCGTCAGATAGAAACAAACACAGAATAAAGTGAGACTTGAGAGTATTTTTTTAATATAAGGCAAATAACCTTTCTTTAGATTTATTCATTATTAGCCAATTCATTGTAAGAAAACATTTTAGGATTTGGTATCTTTAGGTACTGATTAAATTATTATGACTCCTCTTGCAGAGTTTAATGTTTTAAGTTAAGTGCTATATAACTCCCTAGGCTCTTAGTTTTGTAATCCACATTGACAACTTAATTTAGGCATATATTTGCCTCTGGAAATTTAGTGTCCATGTATAGATTTTTAAGTACATGTTTTTACTTATATGCCTTTTTAGTTGTGCTCTGCAAGTAAAGACCAGTTTTAGAAATTCTGAATTCACAGTACATTTTCTATAGAAATCTAAATAACCAAAAATGCTTACCCATTTTGAGGGTTGTGTTAACTTCCTCAGAGTAACCATAATACACTTTTAGAATTTTCAAGGTCTTTTTGTAAGGTTATTTAATGTCTCTGAAATATAAGAACTTGGAAATATAACAAAAACACTGTTGATCATGCACTATGTGGTTTGAATTGTAAAGTAATAGGCAGTGCTATACATTTTCAATACCTTTATCTTTTTGAGTTTTCTCTAATAATGTAGGGAGACAGTAGTTCTTATCAGGCCTTTTATATGCTTCCAAATATTTGATTATCTCTCATGTGTGAAACCATATGGAAAACTCAAGTACTGAGTTGTTATGGTTAGTAGAGAGGTCATTTCTCTTAACATCCAGGCTCCTTAACTGTATCTCTTAACTTGGAGAGAGTGAATTATATTGGTTAATATTTCATCGATTGTCTTTTGTGCCTCAGAGAGTAAAATTCTTGTAATTAATGCACTGTCTAGAATGAGGATCCCTCAGAGAAATTTGAAATGGAGTGTCATAATCAGTTTCATTGTTGGACTCGTTCAGTAAATTAAAGATAAACATTCATCAAAGTTGCATTATCACTATTCTAGTGTTGTAGAGAATTTTGAATCATGCCAATTCAGAACGCCCTTAGAAGGTTGTGTCCAGATTCATCTTTAATTTAGCAATAGCTGGACTCAGAAAGTAATTCACTGTTTATAAGGGCCCAAGATACTCTTTAGCAAACCATGTTTTTAGAAAAGCTTGAAAATCACCAATGCCCATTTTCTGACAACATAATTGACTTACTGTAATATGCTAAACTTCACAGAATAAAGCGAATTTACTAAATGAAATAGAAATTATAGTTTGGGATACTTAAAAAGATTCGTATACAGCAGTGAAGTGTCCCCACAGATAGAGTATATGTTCCGTTTTTAGTTTTTATCCTCACACCAGTTTAACATTTCTATGACATAGAAAGGTGAGCACTTCATAGAGGAACAATCAGTGCTCTAGAAGGTGGTCTTGCAAGTATTAAGCCTTATCATCATGCACCAAGATGTATGATGTCTTGGTGTCTCTTCTAAAATCATTGCTAAAATAGACTCTTGAGTTTATTCTACTAAAACTGATGGTGAGATAGGGAATGATAAACAGCCATTTGGTGTTTATTTTCTGAATAGCTCTTCAAAATTGATTGTATTCCTAGAGCTTTGAAAGGATTACATATGAGTCATAATCTTGCTTGCATCATATAATACATGTTGTCAGGCCTGAATGCTGCATTATGATAGATACTGTCTCTGTCTACAGTCGATTTTATCTGGGACTTAGAGGAAGAATGTCCCCCCCCCAACTTTCTTCGTGTAAACCAATTGCCTCTCTTTCTATTCTCTAACTTCTTTATCTTTCACTTCCCTTCTCTTTGTATGGGCACAAGATAGTCTACATTTTGTCATTTCATATATTTTCAAAAAGCTATGTATCTCCTTTTTGATTTTAAAAAGTTGGTGTATAATGTGTTTTTTAAAAGGTAGTCTCCCTGAATATAATATGATAAATCTTACTTTTTTGTATGATTTATTATTTTTTTTTTACTTATGAAACCCTCATAAGTAAAAAAAGTTGAAATTTTTGGTATGTTTCATTGGTCTGGGTTTAAGTAAGTTCTATTTTTTAATATTTATGAATGATTTTTTATAGCTTCAGATGTATTTTTCTTGCCTTAATTGCTCTGAGCAGCAATGGTTTTAGTATTTGTTTAAGAGGATGGATAGCCTATACAATTCATTAAGAAAATGCCAGTGTTTTAATTAAACAAAGTAAGTTCTGTGTGGATGTAGAGTAATACTATAACAAGAATCTCATTCCTACTGCAAAAGTGTTTAGATGGGTAGTCGCCTGAGAGATGGAAATAGAGGCAGAATTCTCACATTTATTCAATGTCTCACCTGTTTGTGCCGAATGCAGGTAAACTGCAAATGTATTATCAGCCTTCCTACTTAGCAAAACTGTAATCAACATTAGTATTTCTAGATAAAATAAATACTTAGGGAAACATCTCAATAAATGCCAGGGATCATTGTTTCCTTTTTAGTAGGAAACCTCTTGAAATTCAAGTGAAAAATAAAAACACCTTTTATTCTGTTGTCTGCCAGGCTTAGCTGCATATGATAGTATACACGGTGGTTCTGTAGTTGGAATGTCAGAGAACTTTGATAGCCACATGTCTTCATTCAGTGGCTCCTTAGCTGCTTGTCTACTGGTGTTTACGGAGCAAAATGGATGGAAAGCCCAGAGAAAACACAAAGTATCTGATGGGTTAAGATACTGCACATTCAATCCCCTGAAGTTTACACAGCAATTGAAACGGCCTCTTCTGTAAATAATGCCAGGCTTCCTGGTATTTCTATCATTTACAGTTTATAGTAGCAAGAGCAGCCTCAGCACAATATTTCTTAATCCCTCCAAATGCCTCATCCATACATAAATCATTGGAGTCCTGGCAGAATCTTCCACTGACCCTCCCAGACTTTTATTGCCGTTTCATTCATCTTTTATTGCCTCTTCTTTCTTCTTCGTTTTTTATTGCCTAAATCCATGAGCTGAAAGGGAGGTTATAATTTTCATTTTCTTGTGAGTGATGTATATATAGTTTCTTCCTCATCAGGCTGTCAGAGTTGTAGGAAAGCAAAGCTTCCCTGTTATGAAAAGCCAGCTGAAGCAAATGAATCATTAGACTGATGAAAGGTCTGTTGGGGACAATCAGTGTCTTTGCTCTTAGCTGTCAGCTAACAATGACACCTAATCCTTAGCACTTACTGAGTGTAAAATAAAGGTAGTTAGCTATTTTATTACCATTACTTTCATCCCTGAAGACTTCCTTACTTTTTGTTCACTATTTCCCTCCTTTTTCATTTCTTCTCTTTTTTTTCTGGTTTGTTTGTTTTTTGGTTTTGGTCATTAACAAGCCCTTACTGAGTTCTTATCATGGCAGAAGTTTTACTTTGCTAGGGGCTCACAATTCAAACATATAGTTAAGGAACTGACAGCCTAGTAGGGGTGCCAGAGATGCAAGAAAGAATGGTGATGTCCTGTGAATATGGGTGATGATAAAAGGCACGAACAAACATAGCCACAAAGGAGGCATCAGTTAAAATCCGGCTAGGACCGTGAAGATAACTTTACTGAAAGTGAACATTTCTAGCTAGGTCTTAAAGTTTGAGTAGTTCATTTCAGAAGTAAATAAAAAGGGATGGGGGAAATACGTAAATAAAAGTGTGTTCAAGCAATGGAAGCTAGAATAGTCTGACTGCAAAAACAGAGTGAGAAGAGTGAGGTTGCAATTGAAAAGAGGACTAGAAATGTTTTTGAAGCCAGATCCTTAAGGGAACCTTATTCTCTGAATGAGGTTCAAAGAATTGGGAACCTTATTCTCTGATGATGGATTGTTAGCAAAGATTTTTAATCAGAGGAAGTATCAAATTAAAGCTATGACAGTAGCACATAAAATCCAGGAGAACAGAAACTTTGTTTCATTCATCTCTAAATCCCTAGATCAGTAAGTACACACTTAACAAATGATGGTCATAAAGGTCGCATGGGGCCAACGTGGCAGTGGAATCACTGATAGAAGACATCAGAAATAGGGGCACTGCAAGGAGATGGTGTAGTGACCTAGGTGAGAGAGAATGACAGCCTGAACTAGGGAAGTGAACGTCAGTTTGCTGAGAGAGGCAAACTGGAGAGGTGAAGGGACTTTGGGGGCAGTATTGACAGCGCTAAGTGACTGATAAGGTCTAAGACATCAGTGGGGGAGATTTAAAGAGTTGTACGTGGGACCAGAGTAACTTCCAAACAAGAAAGGCAAAAGAAAATGCAGATTTGGGGGCAGTGAAATTGCTGATTCTTATTTGGGGATGTTCTGTGTATAGTAGAGTACAGTGAAGTCAGTACAGCACATTTCTCATTTACATGAAAGATGAAGATGTAAAATTAAGAACCGTCACACCATGTTAATGGCCAAGCTTATGGAAGCAAATAAGATTCCTCAGAAAAAGCCTCACACCAGAAGGTCGCTATTTATGGGGAAGACGAAGTTACTCAAAAGGAAAGGAGGGGGAGAAACAGCCAGAATAATAAAGGAGCGGTTCCAAGAAAGGTGCCTGTAGTCTACCCTCTTCTCTTCTGTGACTAAAATTCTTTTCTTTGGTTTTTGAAGAGGCAGCAGAAGCATCCACACCAGACAAGGTGATTGATGGTGGAAATTTCGTGCATCTTCCTTTGTCAACTCCAGTCCAAGTTGAATCACTTAGGGATTTAATGACAGTGCATGGCCAAACCCCACATTATTCATTAAAATATTTACCAGGCAGGAGACAAAACAAAGAATTGGTGAAGGAATCAAAATGGAGGGCATAATTTAGTTATTTATTACTGCCAGCTTCTGTACCTGCCATGAAGAAGTTTACACTGTGGAGTTTAGAACCAGAACTGGCACAGCCTGTGGAAATGTATCTGTGCTAGGACTCGTTTCTCATGTTAAAGGCATTCATCCCAAAGAAGGTCACCTGGGCTCCCGCCAGCAGGACGCTCATGAGAGACAAACATATAAGTAACCATGGAATTCGTCCCATGTGCTGTGAGCATCTGGGTTTTCCATCCTTTGTGTTTGTTTTCCTGAGAGAAACTCTTTGTGGGAGAGATGTCTTTTTTTTAGTTTTTGTTTTTTTACAGCTGTGGACGTGGGACGTTCTGTATCAGTGTTTTATGGCAGAATTCATGGTTCCAATTCCAAATCCCTTAATATTTATCCAGCCTGACTTCTATCTGTGCCATTTTTGAAATCAGAGTTGATTCAAAACACAAAGGGAACAATGTATGGACAAAGAGTGTTACGTGGGAAATGTGCTTAACAGACATTTGGACAACTAATGATCAACAAACCAGCGTTAAAAAGCTTAGTGCTAGACCGTTCACATTTTATTTCTTAGTATTCTGATATTGTGTCTAGGCTGCCTGCCTGATAACATGGAAATTTAATGCTGGTTCCCAAAACCTGCCTGAAATATGTATCGGTCATTTCTCACTTCCAGTGGTTGTATACGCATCTCCCAGTCTATGATGATCAATTACCTTAATTCCATAGTAGAGAGTACTTCAATGCAAAGTTAATGGCCTCCGTGACTAAATCTATGATAATAAGTACCTTATTGAAACCAAAACACAAGAACAGAAAAAGCTAAGTAAGCTTGTGCTTCTTGATATCAGATGTAGCTAAATAAATAGAATATTTGGGGGGATATTTAAACCAAGTTTCTGTTTGAATGAAGTGATAAAAATGTAATAGGAATATTTGCTATTTATTTTGTTGACATAAGGTAATCAACATCATTTTGCAACTGTCAGGTTAATATTACTTTCTTTTAGATTTACTACCATTTCTTAATTACTTTCGTACTATTGTTCTTTCTAAACTAATTTTCTCCCTCTATCTCAAATAAGCATCCATCTGTTTCTCTTGTGGCCACCTCCTACAGAGAAACAATATTTCTCTTATTTGAACCTTTCTTCCCCAGTCCCATGCTGGGAATTCTAGCCTCCTCAGGTCTCCTCAATAGTATTAATGTAGAACTTCTTTGTAAAAGTGGTTCATGAAGGAGTTCCCATTGTGGCTCAGTGGAAATGAATCTGACTAAGTATCTATGAAGATGCTGGTTTGATCCCTGACCCCACTCAGTGGGTTAAGGACTCGGTGTTGCCTTGAGCTGTGGCATAGGTGACAGATGTGGCTAGATCTGGTGCTGCTGTGGCTGTGGTGTAGCTGGCTCTGATTCAACCCCTTAGCCTGGGAATTTCCATATGCCCCACCTGCAGCCACCACCCGCCCCCAAAAAAAGGCAGCTCATGGATAGAATGTTTTGAAGTGGGTGCCAGATTTGTCTTAAGTTTCTTTTGCATAGTAAGCATAGTGCATTCATTTGTTTATCTGTTTGTTTGGGGTCAGAGGGTTTAAGTTCCTCTACCCCAATACATTTTGCCCCTTTATCATCTCCTTCTATTGATGCTCAGAGGCCATAGCAGTGTTTCATGCTTGCCCTCTCAATTGTCCTTTCAGACCCCAATGTTGCAATTGTCATGAATGGCACTTAATTGCAGTGCTCTATCTCATTTCTCTGTTCCGAAACAGAATTCTCTGGATTGCTGCTCAAGAAATGATATTCTCTTCATGACCTATCATGATCCAATATTAGAGTGAATACTTTATACCCCGTGAGTGTTGGATGCAATTCTAAAAAGTGTTATGAAGTACACTTTGAACTCTCAAAGTCTTTCATGGAGTTTGGTGAAAACATCTCTTGGAGGTTTTATTTTGTCTTTATTGAAACCCGTCAGCCTTAGACATGGCTGATGTGCCATCCTGAGGACAGTGTGATCATGAGACACTGGACACTACCGCACGTGATGCTCTCTCCTCTTCAGCAGTTACCCATTCCCATGGGCAGATGGGATGTCTCAGTCTTTCTTCCCACAGAGTAAGTTCATGAAAGGATGCAAAGTGACACACCAAATCAATCTCCACTCCGCCATACTCTCAGTTTGAATGCTCATGTAAACATGGATCAATTTTCAAGCAGAAGCACCACCCACTTCAAGTTAATATTCATTCAGAAGGCACATGTAATGAAAAACCATGATATACAGTGCAGGAAAATTGCCTTTTTTTTTTTTTTCTTATTTAGGTGTGTGTTTGTATGCCTTACTTGAGGGATATGTATGTACTGGTTTTTCTTCACCCACATTGATCATAGCGGTAAAGGTGACCCCGAGATGTTATCAGGTTAAGTCATCTGTCTATATCCCAATGTTAAAGAATCATAGATTACTGTCTTTATTATAATTATTCCTAATTTTTTAAAAATTCTTTTTATGGCCACACATGTGGCATATGAAGTTCCCAGGCCAGGGATTGAATCCAATCCTCAGTCGAGATCTACTCTCCAGCTGCAGCAACACCAGATCCTTTAACCCACTGCACCATGCTGGGGATTGAACCCTCACCTCCGCAGTGATCCGAGCCACTGCAGTCGGATTCTTAATCCACTGTGCCATGGCGGGAACTCTAAGAGGTAACTGACTTTATGATGCAAGCCAGGTAATTTACCAACACTCAAATATCTAAAGAAATAGAAGCAAGAATTTCGCAGAGAATCAAAAGGGTGATTAACCAATGACAAATGACAAAACTAAAACAACTGAGTAATCAGTTTGAAGTCCTTTATTCAGGGGAGAAGCACCCATGAGTTGGGGAAGTGCCAAGCAGTGTTCCTCACAAGCAGCCGAACACTGTTCCAACTGCAGAGAGCTGGAGAAACTGCAGTGCTGGAATAGGGAGTGACTGGCCAGGAGGTTAAGGATTTCCTTATAAGGCCGGTAGTCCCGTTGTCTAAGGTAAACTGAGTGGGAGGATTGTGATTAGTTAGATTTCTGTGGCCTTGACCATGAGGCATTACCGATGAGTGAAGGCTAACTTTGTTTTGAATTGTGACTTGGGCCGGACCACTTGGCAGGTCACCATCCTGTGGGTTCCGATACACAAATTAATGTTATCACCGTATTAACACCGAAGCCAGCAGCTTTCCACCTTGCTCTCCCAGTGACTCTCATCTTACTGCCTTTCTTATTCCTTTGGCTTCCTCTCCACCCCATTCGTACAGTTATTCTTTCTCCTTTACCTTCCTTCTTTATGATATTCTCATCATTTATTCTTCTTCTTGTGGTTTTTCAGTTTTCTTCCTTTATTTTGGAACTTGAAAAGGAGCCAAATTGATAGGCAGAGCCAAGACAAGTGATGGAGGGAAAGAAATGCTCGGGAGGGGGAAAGATAAAGGTTTTTTGTGTGTATATGTGTGTATCTGCCGTCATTGGGGGGCTGAAGATGGGGCAGGCATAGAACACGCTTGCCATGTAGCAATTTACTGCTCATATTTTTGTTGTTGTTGTTGGTTAGGTTTTTTTTGTTTGTTGTTTTGGGGATTATTTTTTAGTGGAAGAGGTTGTGGTTTGGTTCATTTTGGGGTTTTTTTTTTTGGTTTTAGGAAAGGTCTCAATGAAATTGGGCCCCCAAATATCAAATTGTTACCATCTCTCTCAAAATACCTTCTTTTTAACTATTGTTAATATTGTTATTATCATTATTAAGCCAATCTCTATACTCTTGTATGAAAAACTATCAATTGAAAAAAACTGTTTCCATCTAACACATGAAGAAAGGAGGCTTAAGGAGTTTTACCAGTTTCCACAGTCATGGATGACTGCTGGACACAGGACTGTCTGATAAAACTTCAACACGATTTGCTTGACTTGACAACAACATTTTATTCCTGGGCCCTTTGTGCAGATCACTAGCAGCTTCATGTCTAAACATGGGTGCACGTACTCTTCTGTATGTATTTATAACCACAGGGTCACACTCTTTTCACTGATTAAAGAACAAGATGACTGCCTCAGGCTGGAGCTGATGAGATACCCTTTCTGAGCAGAGTTAGCCTGGGATACATGTAAGATCAAAAGATGCATTAGGAAAAGCATTAAAAAAGAATGTCAGAATGTGGACTTGAATGTAGACCAATAAATTTTCAAAATCATCAAACCAGGATAGTGGAACTGCTCGCAAAGATGAGCTCTTGTTGCTTCACCACTTCTCTTAAGAAAATGTAAACAGGAGTTCCCTGGCAGCCTAGGGGTTAAGGATCCAATGTTGTCACTGCTGTGGCTTGATCCCTGGCCTGGGAACTTCTGCATGCCACAGGTGTGCCCAAAGGAACAAAGAAAGAGAGAGAAAATACAAACATCCAGAAAGATATAAAATAGTTATTCCAACCACTCTTAGAGGGATTTAATATGTGTGTTAGCTTTTTAATGGCTTAAAGTATAACTGTGTTGAATCCTGTGTTGATTCTTTAAAAAGATAATCAGATAACTTCTGGAAATGTTTAAAGCACAAGCTTATTAGTAAATGTGTTTAAAGTTAGAACTGCTTTTTTGCTTAATTTGGGGAAGTCTCTATTTTGTGAAGAAAAAATCTCTAGAGGGAATAAAAGTTTCTACACTAGATAGATAGCTTGAAATTTATTTATAGAATGCAAATAAGAAGAGAACAAAACCATGTTAGTAACTAAAATAGAATTTTACCTCCCTTGCATTTGTGACAAGGTCAGTTAATCAGTAAATGGCTTTGGCTGTGTTACAAGCACTGTTCTGTAGGACCTTTCAGTTCCTATCTTTACTTCATCTGCATACTTTCAGAGGTCATTATTTCTTTTCTTTACTTGTATGACAATTTCCATTATGTAGAAACAGAATAAACAAGGAAAAACAAGATGGAAAAAATATTTTTTGAAGGTGAAAGAGTATTAAGAGACTATCCAGTGATAAAGAAATAAGGCTGATATCGTAGCCTATTAAATAAGGAAAAAATAATCAGTTCTGGAAACAAAATATACTTTGAGATATCATCTGGTCAGTTCTCAGGTAAAATTAAATTTAAATCAAATGGTAAATTAAAAGTCTAAATTCTTTCCAATACTCTCCAAAATCCCAAAATATCTTTGAACTTCAGTATCTCCATCTGTACTATATAATACTATTTAAAGCAGTCCATATCCATGAAGATCATATTTTTAAAATGTGACAAATTTCACTTGATACATATTCACAGAATAATTAAAATCATAAAGATATTAATATAGGACTATCTACTAAGTTCTATAATATTAAAATGGCTATTATAACAACAACAACAAAAAAAAAGAACAAAAAGAATGTGTATAATGGAGTTCCCATGTGGCTCAGTAGGTTAAGGATCCAGCACTGTCATTGCAGTTGCTCAGGTCACCTCTGTGGCATGGGTTCAATCCCTGGCCCAGGAACTTCCACATACCACAGGTGCTCCTCCCCACAAAAAGGAATGTGTATATTAAAATGTTTATGCTTTCAACCTATGGTGCAAAGCAAAATTGGAGAAAACACAGAAATTAGTGAATACAAAACTTATTCTAGAGATCTATAAGAGCTGTTTGACCATGTCCACCTGCTAATCTATATATTTACATATTCTACATATCAAATACTTCCGTCTTTCTATCAGTATATTTTCTTTTCTTAACTCTTCAGGATGGATCTGGCATTTCAGGATTGCCTGATCATCTCCACTGAGTTTGGAAAGAAGCAGAGTATGCAGCAAGCACAATTAAAATGCATTTACATGCAAAATTAAGTGATGTGAGGAATTTAAAACTGTCTTATTCTCCAGATCATTTTTAACACTTTCTTCATATAGAAGAAACACTTTCATATAGCCAGGAACACATTCTGGCACCACAAGGTCATGAGATTCTCCTGGGGCCCAGCAGTGCTGAGCCTGGCTTCCAGACCTGATGCCTTTGTATTAAACAAAATCAGTCTTTCGAATTCCATTCATGTTTGAACTCCACACTGTTGATTTTTCTCTTGCAATAGAGAAAATGACAGCTTCCTTTAGAAAGAATAGCAGGTACCTATAAGATAAATTTGAGTAATATCATGGCCATACAATTAATATAATATTTCCCACCACGTTTAGACTGGTAGTTTGTTTAATTACTCCCCTTAAAAATTTGGTTGGCCTGTTTTATAGGACTATTGTTTCTTATATTACCAAATGTGTAACTGAGCCTCCAACAAAATAATGATGACTAAGAGACTTGAAGCAGTTGATCAAATATATAGTTCTTTACCAGATCCAAAAAAATTTTTGGTTAAAGCAGGGAACTGTGAAACAAGACACACATATCAATTTATAACATTTCAATTGCATATCAGTTTATAACATTTAAGGGTATGTGCATTAGCCAGTTTTGATGTGAGGCCGAGCTCTTTTCTTTGAGTAGGAGTTGAATGATTGGTTTTATTCTTGTCTTTTTTGTGTAAGTTGCTTTTATAATTTACCACTTACAATTTTCATGTTCAGTTTCTGTACAAATACACTTGCAAAGTAGTGTGAACTCAGAACCCTTCTGGATTGCCATGACTTGTTTTTAGAGTCAGGGAGGTATATTGCGGTGTGATTTTTTTTAAAAAAAACAATATTTTCTTTTGTCTTGCTCACATCTAATAGTAATTTTATTTTATGTCAATCCTATACAGCAAATCATTAAACCAGTTTTCATGGAAACGCCTCTCCTTGTTTTGTTTTTTGCATCCATATTTGAACCCTTCATATTTATACACTACAAAATAATATTTATGAAACTTGGTTCCTCAGTTAGGTAATAGAGGGGAGTCAGTGTTTTCAGATCAAGTAAGTTCAGGAGATGCTAGTGTATAGCAAGTTATGCACGTTTCTTGACCGAATAGCATTTTAATGGCATTTGCAACAAATCTGACTTAACATACATGTGTTTGGCAACAAACACAATTTACCCAGCTGGTGGGAGCAGAAGAAAACAGATATATAAGAAAGGGATTAGCTGCAAAACTTAGGGTCCTTTGAGTAACAGTGAACCTGTTTTATAGAAGGAAATGGGAGACCATTGGTTACCAAAGGTATTGAGATAAAAGCTAGTGAATAAGCGATCTTTAGGTTTTATTATGTCAAACCTGAGAAAACTTTTGTTTCATAGGTGTATCTGTTGAGAAATATATAATTGTCCTCATCCATAAACTGCAGAGTAAATACTCCAGAATCACTCTTTCCTGGATGGTGTACAACCATCCTCAAGGTCTCATCTAGCTCTTTTCTCTCTCTTTATTTCTGTTTCTCTTCTTTCTCTTTTACTCTTTTTCTCACCAGATCGGGCAAAGTTTTGTCTATAACTACATTTTCAGTGTTCATGATTAAGCCTTCTGGCCTTAGAGATGGTATCTTCTTAGGGGTACTCAAGGCAATGATGTTGCTAATCTTCTAGGGAAAGTACAATAAATTTTGCTCCCAAGAGGAGCAAGGGTAGTTGCTACATGATTCCAAACTTTCTATGCAGCAGCATGTTCTGCTAATACAAAAACTGTGATGAATGAATTACTTAACCACTCGTCTCTCTACCAAGTCATCTAAGGGCAGTGTTAATGTTGGCATTCAGACAAGTGTATGTTGTGGTCTTACTCTTAGGTAAGACTATTTTGTGTCTGCAGATTTAAACTCTTCATATGTATGTAATCCGAAGTATTAGTTCTTATGAAACTGAGTTCCTCAGATCATTTGTCCATGTTTAAAGGGGAGCAGATGTTCTTAGATCAATTAAGTTTAGAAAATGCCAAATGTAACCTAGTTATTCAAGCTGCTTGAATGAATTGCTTTTCAAAGTTTTCAATATACTGATGTATGTCTTGCATCTCTTAAAAGGTAGGATGTTACACATTTCCCAAATTTACTTCATCTGCAACTCTTTTTTTCCTGGATTACTTACTACATTCTTAGAAATAAGGAAAAATTAAAGCATCCAAGCAATTGACTAAGGAGAGAAGAGTCATAAGTATCATGAGAAGAGTTATGAGTGGGGGTGCCTTAGTTGTAGCAAGTTACACTTTTGGGGTTTGGGAAGGAAGAAGGAAAGGTCAAGAATGGAGCAAGAGTTGTAAAGGAAGAATTTGTGGTATTCAGAGTGGTTGAGAAGGAGAAACCAAAGAAAAATTGCATCTGAACAAAATTAAGTTTCCGCTGCCTTCTTTGAAATGTGTTTCCTACAAATTGTTACTAGGAACAAACCTAAGATTACATGGACCTATCCATAAAACTCACCACTTATTTAAAACAAGGGAGGCATGAAGAATAGTCTAAGTTTCAGTTATGGAGAAAAAGGAGCACAGTGAATATCAGTGCTTTGCCCAATAACAAATGACTTTTGCATGTCAATGAAGTACCCAAGTGTTTCTGAACCTCAGTTATCTCATCTGTGTAATAGACATTCTTAAACCTCCATTGTAGAATTATTGCCAGAATTAAATAAAGTAAAATGTGTGACAATGTCAAACACAGTACTTGACAGGTATGTGTCTGTGTACATAAATATTACTTTTCTCTTTTGTTTACACTCTCCATGTGCCGTCTTAGCTGCAACAGTGGCCTGCATTCTTAAAGGCAAAGTTAGCCTTTTACTATTTACATATACTTTAACTTGCTAAGTGCAGTCACCTTATTTTCCCTTGATAAAAGAAATCTTGTCAGGGCCAATTACTTAACTTTGTCTAAGGAGGTCATACTTTCTCATTTGTTTTTATTACTAGAAAACACATCAGAAAAAAAGAAAAATAAATGATTTACCAATCTGAGTTGTACATCGGTCAAAGGCAGTTATTTATGTCACATCATGGAGACCTGTCTTCATTTTAACTTGCTGTTATTCCTTCATATTGAAAGAGGAGAAGTAGGAAGGAAGTTATGGTGATTTGTTTCTTATCAGGATTCGTTATGAGACACCAAGGAGCAAAAAAATAATTGACAAGAACCTTGAAACTATAAGAAATCTTTTTCCTCACACTTCAATTGCCTGTCACACAGTAAACTAGACATGGTATAAAATTTGATAGGCAAGCAGATTTTTAATCAGTGTTTTAGGATCCTAAAAATAATATAACATATTGAAAACCGAAGTAGGATCAATAACATTTGTTAGATGATAGTTTGCCATCTTGGGAAGTTCATTTTATTTATTCAACAAGCAACTTGAGAACATTCATGGGAAAGTAATTAAGCCAAAAAACTTACCAGTTGCTTTAACAACTTTTCTGTAATACTCTTCCTTCCAGAAGTTCAGCTTGCAGCGAGGGAGCAATTTGTTTGCCAAACTGTAAATATTTATGTGTGCCTACTAACCAGAAGAGACAGTTCATCCATTGGCAATCTATTTACCAATGGCATTTGGGTTATACTGACTGAATCCTACTCTTCAGGGTGTACTTAATGTGTAACACTTCCATTGTGGTAGAGATTCCTGCAGATATTTAAAGTCTTTGTCAACTCAGACAGCACACAAAGTCAACAACTGAACCCTACTGGTCTGTCTAATGTAGAGATTATGATATTGTCTTTCCGGGGAAGTTTTGTTTCCCAATGGTTCCATTGGCTGGATCTAGTGCCTTTCCGCTTGTACATTCCAATGGAGGTTGATACAATACCAGGGTTCCCTGTCTCAAATAACCTTGCAGCTTTTAACTGGCTACTTACTTTTAAGGCTGGCTGAGAGAAGAAAATAAAACCTCCATGGTCTGATAATCATGGCCTCGTAATCATGGGTTGCCCTTACTTGTGACATGTTCCCCTTGGGCTGAGTCACAAATCCGCTTTAAAAAGCTGATCAGTATTGTCTGGAACACAGTGTCAATCAGATGTGACCAGAGTTTTGAAATTTGTTGAAAACTTAACACTTTCTAGTTGAAATTGATCTGGGCTTTGGTGAAGGGTGTCATTGCTCTGTCTCACGTCTATTTGTTGTTGTTGTTGTTGTTGCCATTTTTCCCTGTAGGAAACAGGTTATTTTCATGCATGTTTTAAGAATAATCAACTGAGCGTTTATGGGAAAACATTTCTCCTTCTGATTCACTGAAAAGATCAAAAACATTGTTTAACTTTTTCTTAAATGAGAAACTTTATATATATCTGTACTCCAGGTGAGAGGGGGAACAAGGTCAAAGACTTTTTCTAATTAACTGAGTACTTTGATCTTTGGTCAAAAGCATCTAAAATCTGAAAATTTCTGATATATGCTGAGCCTGTGGCAATGCTAAGAGCGATGGTAAACACTAGATTTGCTTTTACTGCAACTATGCTGTTGCAACTTAAAAGTGAACTTTTCATTTCACTTCTTACTAAAAATCACATAATTTGTTCACCTCAGGATTCTTGTATGATAGAGCCATAATATTTTGGTGGATTCTTTCTGTACTTCAATAAGTAACAATTATACTAAGTTAACTATACAAAGAGATATATTTGAAAACTTCCACTGTTAGTAATGTGAAGCCACTGCAATGTACAACTTCAGGACTTAAAAACTGCTTGCTTTTTGAAGGATTCTTTAAAAAACAAGCCAAACCAAAGCAAACAAATAAAACAAAAACCCAGGGTATTTTAAACATCGAAATTGCCCTAGTAGCTTTTTAAAAAATACGGATTTTCAGGCTGCTGCTCAAAGATTCTGATTCACTTGCTCTTGTTTGGACCTAGTTACCCCAGTTGTTTAAAACACTTCCCAGATGATTCTTGTTTGTCCTCTAGACCCCAGTATAGTATGGTGACTAAAAAAACAATGTTTTCTAAGGTATATTACATAAAGTCCCATCTTAAATCCCTTGAGGTGACTCGAAAAGAAAAATTTCTACAGGCAAGTATGGTGGGGATACTCTGCATATTAACCTTTCTTAGAATTTTTGTAGAACATTTGTAAATATTAAGACTCTGAGAAGCCCTGCAGAAATTACATCTGTTTAACTTAGTGTATTCTGTGGTTTCTCAGATGGATCTGATCCTGTATAACTTTTCATCACCAGGCACCTCTGGACTTGCTACTAAGTGGCAAGATCCAAATTGTTATTGACATCAGTGCTGCTTTTCAGTGCAATGTGATTATGGCATCTTTGAGAATGTACAATATTCGAAGCTATTGAGAATTGTTTTACCTTTGTTTAAACTTATGAATGAAATATTTTTATTTCCTAACATGACATCTGGAAATTATATACTACAGAGTCACACTATTTTTGTATGATTTATTTGCTGATTACATGAAACAATCAGGAAGAAAGCAAATAAATAAACGTGTATGTAATAGGTTTGTTTCAGTGACTTAGGTGGCCATTCCTTGAAAGGAATAATGGTTCTGTGAAGTTAAACTACTAAGAGTACCCTTGTCAACATACAATTAAATATCTGCTGAATTGAAATTTGGAAGCAAACACATTTTGTGGGTTAGTGATCCTTTTCAAATCACAAGATTTTACAAATAGACTGGTAAAAAAAAAACCAAATTACAAATGCTTAATTATTACCTTTAATTGTAGGCTCAAACCTAAAATTATGGTCAGAGGTCAGGGGACAGAGACTTCATCAAAATTAGTTACTTGATTTTTTAAAATTTAACATTGTATGCTCAAAAGAAGTTTGAATTATATTTAATTTGCGTTTTTGGTCCATTAGGAAAAAATACTAGAGAAATTGTGGATTTGAGGGTAGAGATAAAGTCATAATAATACTATGAAAGAAAGTGTTGGAAAATATTGAAAAGAAAGGAAGACGAAGGATTAGTTTTACCTTCCAGACAAGGAGAGAAAAGAGGGTGATTTGTTAAAATCTTCAGGCCATGTGGACTCACTAAACTAGGCACATAGGTACATTACCTCATTGAAGTAGAAGAAATTTTCTCTAAAGCCTTTTTACTTCAGAAAAGATAATCTGTTGTTTGGAGTTATTAAAAAAAACAGTTGTGATAATGGGCTTTTACAACTATATGTATATTTACACCATACACTCCCTTTTCTCCATTCTTCTGTCGCCTGCCCCGTCTCTTCTTGTTCCCAATTCTTTCTTCCCTTTTAGAAAATGACCCTGTGCTCTTTACCCAGTGAATCTGATTGAAGATGTTAAGCAAGTAAATGGAGAGCTTTGCTTCCATGTGTTTGCGTGAAGAGAAGCCTCCCTTATGTTTATTTTATTTTATTTTATTTGTCTTTTTGCCTTTATGTAGAGCCGCACCCATGGCATATGGAGGTTCCCAGGCTAGGGGTCTAACAGGAGCTGTAGCCGCCGGCCTTCGCCACAGCCACAGCAACGTGGGATCCATCCGAGCTGCGTCTGCAACCTACACCACACGGCAACGCCGGATCCTTAACCCACTGAGCAAGGCCAGGGATCGAACACGCAACCTCATGGTTCCTAGTCGGATTTGTTAACCACTGAGCCACGAAGGGAACTCCAGAAGCCTCACTTACGTTTAGTTTCCACTGAACATCAGTCCTTTGTGGAACATAAGCTCATTGTTGCCACTTATTCCTACATGAACACCGAGAGCATTGTGCTTTAAATTATCATGACAGCAGGACCATCAGAAGCAGTCAATTTTCCCCTTAAAGCAAAGGAGAATAGAGCTTCATATGCCTGGTTTCATGTAGATGATCTGAAATTATGTCCGTGGGTTACTTCTCACATTTAATTCCCCCCTGGTTGGCTTCATGATGCTGTCACCTGGGTGCCAATTAGTACACTGGACATCTGCCAAGAAGGAACCGAAATCAGGCCATCGGCTCGTTTCATCTTGGCACCAGGGTCATTGCTGAGCTGTATTTAACCTGGTGTTAGAGGCCAAAGATATTGTTTAGTCCAGGGGCTGTATTATATGCAGGAGCTTTATAATAAACTATGCAGGCATTGTTTTTCATTTTCATTCTTCTCAGAGAAGATCGTGAAAGCCTATCACAAATATTTCAGAATTATGGCAACCACGCCTAGCATACAAAGTGCCCATTATAGATTTTTCCATCATACTAAAACCCATCATTTATATAAAGAAGCTGCTTTTATCACTCTCTGCTGTTTCTCAGAGTCAAATAAATAATGACGACACATCATCTGGAAGGCAGGGAGTATGCTTACTTGGCAGAAATGGGGGTTTAGAAAGAAAGTACTAATCGGGGTTGATAATATTCAAACTAATAAGGCCAGGATCAGTGATAGTGACATTGGAACCTAAGGCAAAAAGGAAAATCAGTAATAGTGACCCTGCTTTTATTCTGATATTTCACTCATGATACATTTTTATGTTGATCTGTTTCTATCAAACATGTTAATAAAATATGATATTACTGAGTATTTTGGTGCTCCTTAAATTTTGTACCATTTTAATCTTGACTCTTACAAACTAACATATGCTGAAAACTCAAAAGGTCTCTGGAAAATTGTGGGAAAAAAATCACCACATTGTCCCCACATTTCATATAATTAAGTGATAATCTCAAATTTCATCAAGTATTTGAGAATGTTTAGTGCCGAATATTGAACAGGAAAGTTTTCAGCATTGTTTGACATCAGTAACAGGTTGATTCACAGCCAAAATTTCATGAGGAGCAGGATAAGGCAGATGGTGGCTGAGCTTCATGAAATGTGTGATCTCCTGAATAGGTTCATTCTTCCTATTCAAGGCAGACTTCCCTCACCCACTAGTTCACCTCCTTCTTTATGAATCAGAGTTTTTTTATTATTTCTATTTTAAGTAAAGGAGAAGGTTAAAGTCCTGGTAGGAGGGCACATATTGATAAAAATGTAGACTGAATATGCAAGGAAGTGACTGATTTTTTTATATTCATTATAGATGCAAAATGAAAAAAAATGATTTGCACGAAATATTGCTTGCTCAGACATCTTACTGTGGAATCAGGATTCAGCCTTGACCAAATTCTGAGCCCCCTTTTTTTTTGATTTTCAAGTTCCACTTTGTTTCTTTGTAGTTGTTAATTTATTCCTAGTGTTAATACGCTCCCAAGTTCTAGGAAAAAGAGAAAGCCCCCCTGTGGCCAGTTTATCATTTGGTATTCCTGTAGCTGCCAACTTAATATTGGAAAGCCAAACAAATCTAGTTTATTTTATTTAAAATTATACATGTATTTAAATGTTTAATATATTTCTCACCTAAATCCCTTTATGAAAACTAAGTAGATGCATCCACATGAATTCAGTTAAAAGAAGTATTATTTGATACTTATCAAGGATGCTGTACTTCTTACTCTTTTTGAAATTGA
Organism: Catagonus wagneri; assembly: GCA_004024745.2. NCBI lineage: Eukaryota > Metazoa > Chordata > Mammalia > Artiodactyla > Tayassuidae > Catagonus > Catagonus wagneri. The sequence continues at coordinate 8,415,850 of PVHT020000886.1, read as the reverse complement.
TTTCCTGAATGATTTTAACATTATGTATTTTCTCTTTTATCTTTATATGCAAATGAATTCCTGTCTGACACATTGTTATTACCAGCAAAAGTGTCAGCGTGTGGGCAAGTGTATATATGAGTGTATGTATGTTTTTGTATGTATGTAAGCATTGTATTTACTCACATGCCCCTGCTTTTACGAAGGGTAAAAAGTAGATATTCCTATACTTCTTAATTTCCCCTACTAGAAGACACACTACTAATGAACAAGAAACATGACCTATTCATCTTTGTATCTGACCTAGTTTGGTACCTGCCATGTCATGTTGCTTATGATGATTTCATCCAAAAATTGACACCTTGTTGCTACTCTCTCTAGCTTAGGAACCTTCTAATAATGGGGCAGTTATTTGCAAACAGTGAACCTGGAAAATGAGGGCAATATACAGGAAGAACTAAGGAAGGCTCAAGAAAATGGGACAAAAATAAAAGACTCTTGTAGGGGCTGAGGAGATTCTCAGAGTTCAGACGTAGGCTGGAGGAAATCCAGAGCATGCGAAAGCCAACTCAGTCTCAGACAACTTCACTGCAGAAGTGCCATCCCAGCCAGGTCTTCAGACACACTGGGCCACACACACACTTACATTCCCTCCCTGTCTGCAGTACCACCTCAACTTTGAGAATGTTTATCAAAGCACTTTTCAAAATCCTCTGCTTTCAGAACATTCTTCCTAAGAAGTGAATATTTATTTATTGCTTTCTTATTAAATGATACATTTTATTCTCTGTATCAGAAACGATCGCACCTGACTGTGTTCAGTTCATGCTTTCTATATAATTTTCTTCCATTTCATGTTTTGTCTCCTTAATGAGATTATAATGTGCTGGTGGAGACAGCATATCATAAGTTCTTTTCTGTACTCTTCACAGTGCCTTGGCAATCCTGAAATTATATGTAATTTAAGTACGTGTGACACTAAATTAATTGTAAGTTCATTGTTTTTCTTTTGCACTGAAATTGCTACCTAGGCTTTTTAAAATGAAGAGAATGCTGTGATTTAAAAGGTACAAAGTGCATCACTTACTTAAACATAAGCAATGCATTTTACGTTTCATCAGGGCCCAGCCATTTCTCCAGGTCCCAGCCATTTCTCCAGGTCCCAACTGAAATTACGTTTCATCCGGTCCCAATCAAAAAAGGTGACAAACTCAAATTAGAATAATTTGAAGAAGGTTTTATACAAAGATATTACATAAAAAGTGTGAAAAGGATGTGGGGGGGATTACAAACAGTAGAGAAATAAGCTGGGTCTGACAATAGTGAAGGAGCCTTTCTAGTCTGAGGTCTAAGGGGCAATGGCAGAGAGGTCTCAGTCGAACTCTGAAGAAGACTGCCAAGTAGAAGAATCTTCTAGGGGCCAGTAGTGATTTTGGTCAAAGCACAGAGCCTACCCAAGGCAACCCCAGAGCTAGGGAGCCAGGGAACTAAATACCCTGATCTCACACTTCTTTCTCCTCCTCTCTCCTGCCACTGCTGTCTATGGGCCAGACTCAATGGACAGCTATGAGGATGGGAACGCAGTACTGCTATCCATTCAAGTTAGTTTCCCTGGGCAGAAATATGGGTGGAGAAGTACAGAGTGTATATGATGGGGCATGTGGAAGATATTTGGCACATTATCTCTTAATGGAACTTTCCCTGCTACTGAAAAATTTGTGCCATTAAGGGTATTATTTTCTTTTAAAAAATTAGTGATAAACACATATTTGAATTCAGTAAGTCAAATGCCTATGTGATGCCATTCCACTTTAATTGCAAAATAATGTTACATGTGCTATCCCAGAGATACATAGAAAGTTCTATGGAAGTCAGAGTGGGAAGGGCCAACCTAACTTGGAAAGCCAGCAGGGTCTCATTTGGGTAAGACCTTTAAAGGTCGTAATGAAGAGAGGAAGAAGGAAATGCTAGGCAGTAAGCTCAGGGTGAGTCATAGCGTGACTCTGACGAAACCGAGATCTTGGGAAAAGGCGATTCACTTTTGGGGTCAAACTGAAACCTGTTCAAACCCCAGCTCTTCCATTTATTAGCTATGCAGTGTTGGCAAATAAAATTTCTCGGATGTTCAGTTTTATCAACTGTAAAATGAGCACGGCAATTCTTAACTCACAGATTATTTTTACTGATTAAATGAGATAAATGTATAAAAAGTACCAATAATTATGTCCAGTTCTTAGGGGTACTCTCTTGAGACTATTCAAATTCTCATTCCACCTTACAGAATAATAACCTGTTATTAGGCTGAGAAACTGTAGAGGAAAAGGTAAACAAACAAATCATCTATAATTAGCTTTCTAGCTTGAGTTCATATGGTAATTTTCATCTTGGGTGGTGGATCACTTGTAATAGTTGGTAAGCAGTCCCACTGTTTACTGTTTATGGTTCTCTAATTTTGATATCTAATTTTGATAGTGAGTAATTTCACCTTTTTTTTTGCTCACTTCTTCCTTTGTTGTATGTTGCAAACCATCAAGAGGTCTTCCACATGGGTTTCAGTATATTTTAGGTCAATCTTTTGTGCATGTTTCAGAGCAACAAATAATAAAGTTCAATGAATAGAGTCAAAAAATTCTCCAATCCTCTATTCACATATCCAAGAAAGATCTTTCCACAACTATCACAGCAGTTCAGGCTTGCTTTCTTCACATCTCCTGCATAGGTTCAGGTTTTTCTATTACCTAAAGTATTGTTTGCTAACTTTGGTGTTTATGGACTCTGCTGAAGGGAAACTCAATGACTTTGATGTAATCTTGCTGTCACTACAAAACATTCTTCTTCAGTATCTAACTGGCTTCATAGCCCTTTCTTCTTTTTTTTATCTTGGTACATATGTGCAAACATGTATGTCTGTCTGTTCATGTTATGCCCTTGCCCCCATGTCCCACTCACCACAAAACAGAGATCAGGAAAGATGGCCTATATCTATTACCTCTTTGGTGGCTTTCTTAAGTTATATTTTGAAAAAGTATTCTATTAGTTCTTGTTGGGATTTTTTTTAGGAATCTTGCCTCTATAACAATATGCCCATTGATCTGCCAGTCTGTATTCAGAGTTGTCCCAGATTTAAGTTGGTAATTAGATATGAATTAGACTACATGCCCCCAAACAGCAGCTGGTTTACTGACTTCTAATGCTACCGCAGACACCCACGGGTATTCATTAAATGTTAATTAATGATGGTATGCTGAGTTGAATTGACTTGTGGATTCTGGCTGATTGCTCTTGAATTTAAAATTATGAGATACACGGCATGAATCTATCAGCAGGCAGGATCAAATTTGAATTTATTGCATGTGTCTAAAAAATTGCAGAGCTTTAGGAATTCAAAGAAGTAGATATTTGTGCTAGATATGAAAGATAATGCATAACAAAAATGAATACAATGTAGAAGGTCTGACAGCTTTTTCAGGGGCTTTTTCTTGCCTTTGTTTCTCTTTAAGAAGTTTTTATTTGGACTTAACTATCCAAAATTCATGTAAAGGCTAGGTGGTTTTTTAAATTTTTAGCACATTTGTGGCTAAGTGGATAATTATGAGAACTTGGAACATTCTGTTATTGCCCTAACTGGACATTATACTTCTCTTTGCAAAGGACAGTCAATATTTTTTAATGTTTTGGAAGTAGTGGCAGATTATTTTGAAAAGTAGAAAGGAATTCTTGAAATATTTTAGGTCCTGTTTTTTAGCTTTATGATGGCTCTCTTAAGACTGTTCTCATTTGGAGGTCCCTTGATAGCTCAGCAGGTTCAGAACCCGACTAGTATCCGTGAGGAAGCAGATTCCATCCCTGACTTCACTCAGTAGATTAAGGATCTGGCTTTGCTGTGAGTTGTGTAGGTGGCAGATGTAGCTCCAGATCTGACGTTGCTGTGGCTGTGGTGTAGGCCAGCAGCTGCAGTTCCCATTTGATTCCTGGCCTGGGAACTTCCATATGCCACAGGTGCAGCTCTAAAAAGCCAAAAAAGAAGATGGCTCTCATTTGTTGTAAGTGATTTTTAAATAATACTCCATATTTATGTTTCCAGATGGCAAATGATTATGAAGAGTCAGAGTTTTAAGGGAGAATTTTGGATTTTCATTCATTTGCTTATTTAGTATTATCTAAAATATAACTTTTTCAAAAGCCCAAGAAAACCCTTCTATAATAATTCTGATATAATTAATCAGATTGATTCCAATTTGAAATAAAAAGAAAGAAGTTTGGTCTTCTAGTAAGATGGATTTAATGTATTTCTGAGCATTAAAATTAATCTGTGTCCAGTAAGGATTTTCTTAAATTATTTATGGGGAGTGTTTTTGTTAGACATTCCTCAACTATAGTTATTAGTATTGTATATCATATACTCTATTTAAATTTTACTGTATTTAATATCATATACTCTATTTAAATTAATATTCCATTAATTAAAGATTAAAAGGCTAGAGTCTTCAGAGCCTTCAATTGTAGTTCCAGTTTTTCTTGTCTATAGGTAAATCTAGTGAATTATATTTTATGATTAAAAAATAGCTTTTATTTGTTTTTGGTTAAAGCTCAGTAAACATGTATTTGACAAATTAGATTTCTCTAAATATTTAAACATTTTCTATACATTAATAATTGAAATCCCTGAATCTTTTTAAACTGTATATTTAATTCTCATAAGCACTTCCATCACCCTCCAAGGCAGACATAGAGATCTACCAAAATCTCTCCAAGTAGGACATGAGTACTTGGCAACCTATTATGTTCAAGCATTTAGACGTCATAAATATCCTTCTGCCCACACATATTCTCCTTGGTTTTAAACCATCTTTTCATCAGCTGATTTGCATTGAAGTGATACTGCTCCTACTTTTTGTAATAATATTTCTTACCTGACTTATTAACCCTCATTGTATGGTCATTGTGATATCGAAAGTTGATGGACAAACTGATCATAAGTAGTGAAATATTTTAATTCCAGAAATTTTGAAAGGAAATTCAGCTTTTTGAAATGGGTAAGACTGAATTAAGAAGTCTTGTCTACAAGGAGTTATGTTTTAAAGATCAAGTGATCTATAATGAATCACAATGCAGTTATGTGTATGTATTCACATGTGTTTATTTTTAAAGAAAACACCCTAAAAATGTGTTCATATCACCAATAGGAGAACTAAAGAGAGAAAGTCAGCATTGCATAGCATAGTGCTTCTGGCATTGTTAACCATTCTAAATTTGGATTAAGAAACAGATATGGCAAAGTATTCTTTGTAGGAACTTCTATGTCTGTAGTCAATTTGGGAGCGACATACGACCTTCTGACCCTACTCCTTCTGTAGGCTCTTGGAATTAATTGTAATTAGAATGGGACAGTTAGGTGAGACCCTTTAGCCCAGACACAGGATGAGGAATGAACAGTGTGTATATAGAGACTTTTTTCAACATTTATGGAGGAAATAACTTAGACTTGAGAAAATCATAGGGTTAGCATCTAATGTGATCATATCAAGCAAGTTAGGAAAATATTCCCAAGTATCCTTACTAGTTGAAGTGATAATAGTTCTGAAACACCAATAATCCTGCCAGTTTAGGTTTTTGACACATTATACAAGTGTGTGCTCTGTGAAGTAATGTGCTTTTACCTGAAAGGCTCAGTTTAAATTCCAGATCCCTAAGACAAATTTTATATCTTACCTTCCCAAACCCATGAAACTCAGAAAATTCATGAACTATGGGAGACAAAGCACAATGTACAGTTGAGTGGTTCTGATTGCAAAGTTATTCATAATTGCTTAAGAGAACAAAATTAAACCTAAGTCAAAGAGTTATTCTTAATTCTACATTATCACGATGATTACTCATTGCCATTTGTGGAGCGGAATAATTTAATTTTGAGCTATGTATCATAGAGTTTTATTTTAAAACATCAATTCTTTTCTACATACCAAACACATTTTATATAACTGCTGCCATGTAAAATTGGATAATTACCATCTGTGGCAATTAAAACTAATAGTGTATAAAGAAAATTATTCCAATTAAATTAAGTTGCCAGAAGTTTCCTATTGAGCAGATACCTAAAAGTTGTGTTCAAATAAAGCTAGTAAAATTTAACTTAAAAAAAATTAAAAAAATGATTTATCAACCTAACCTTGGTCCTATCTTATGTTGCCCCCAGACAGAGCTGCAAAGAAACAGCAACTTGATGTTACTTGTTTTTCTTTCAATGATCCTCTTCTAAATGTTTTACATATTTTGAAAGTAGTAAACTTTGGAGGAAATCAGTTATATTAATGGTCAGATCTTATTAAAGATACTGAGGAGAATGAGAAACTTTGAGCACAACTTTAAAGAAAATACGGATGAGTCTTTAAACCTCCACTCTGCTACATCCTCAATTTTTCCCTCTCCAGGGAGTAATTCCCATAATAATATTCTGCAGTATTTCTCATCTTAAATCCCCTCGTCCTCACAAACCCCCTACCCGGCCTTAGTGCGCCCATGTCTGCGCTCCTCTGTGCATTAAAATGCCTAGAAAAGTTGTTCATGCTGGCTGTTCCCCAATTTTATGAATACATTCCAACGATGATTTTATTTGTGCTGGCCTGGTTGATCTTTCAAGGTCGCCAATAATCTCCATGTCGCTTAATCCTGTGGCCCCTGCTTCCCCTAATTTATGGATCTGTATTTAGTCCTCATTTGCTTTAACCCCCTCAACAGCATTGGACTCATCTGATCACTTTCTCTATTCCGCCTCTCTTGTTTCCCTTCGCGCCTTCTCAGTTCCACTTTGCTGATTCCTTTTGTTTTCTCAGTCTCTAAAAGTCGGCGTTCCCTTGAACTTCATGTGCTCTAGTCTAGCTACAGTATTCCCTGGGGGTTTCGTCAAGTTCTGTGTCTTTATATACTGTCATGCTGATGACTTCCAAATCTACACTTTCAGTGCAGACCTCAACCCCTGAACTCCAGCCTTTGTCTTGTTCCCTGCTATATCCTCACAACTCAGAAGAGTGACTGGCAAGATACAGGGGCTCAATAAATATGCATTGAATAAAGGAATGAATGTTCTGCTTTACTTCTCAGGGTTATTGTAGAAACCAGGTAAAATAAGAGCTGAGAAAGTAATTTACCCTGCAATTGTCAATTGATATTTTTATTAATCTTGGTATTTTGCACCATTCAAAAACAATAAAAGTGGGATATGAGAGGATTTTTTAAAATGTATTTCAACATTCTAATCTAGTTCGTCAAAAATGGTGTGTCTACCCAAATTCAGTGCCCTATTTCATTCATCAAACTCTCACCATCAAGGAAAGAGGTATAATGAATCTGTATTCAAGTACAAAAATAAATGCTCTAACATTTGCTCTGATAAAACTATGGTATCTTTAATGCATGAGGCCCACAAATTTGTTAGACTCGGTAATCCCAACTTGAATGACATGTCCTTGCAAAACTAGTTGCAGAGTGTTAATCATTTACAATGCAAATAAGCAATTAGATAAGTTATATGATTCATAGATTCAAAGCTTAGTACTTTCTGGCTGAATGGCTGTCAGTGAAAGAATAAGACATGGATACAAGCTAATAGGATGAATGTGGTTGAAATACAAAAATTCTAAAATTATAGCCTCTGCCCATTATAACAAATTCTCTTACAAGTTATTGGTTCTCAACCTTAGGATCTTCTGACAGGCAGATATTACCGGGTCCCACCACCACAGTTTCTGATTCAGTTGGGCTTGGGCCCAAGCATTTACATTTCTAACAAGTTCTTATTTCTTCCTCTCCTCTTGGACATATACAAGAGTTTCATCTCATTTTGAAAAACACCACAATAAAAGGTTTATTGTTGTGTTCACGGGGAATATAAAGTTCAGTATAACTCCAAAACATTTCTCCAAAATTTTCCAGTATTCCCCAATATTAAAGTCATCATTTATACTATTAAGGGACCTCCTGTTAAAAAATACTTTTAATTTTAGATCCATCCAAGGCAACAAACTGTCTGCCTTGCTTCTTTAACTGTGAATGGCATTCCATTTGCTACAGGTTGTAGATGATGTCATTAGGACTTGCTTCCATTTGTAACTTCTGCCTGTAACATCGCTGTTGGTGTTTAACACTGATCTGAATGTACAGGTCATCATTCTAGCCACCTTCCTTCTATAAGATGTTAAATTCATTGATCTCCTAAACCAAACCAAGCTAAGTTAGAAGACATGAATTCTAGGTACTTTGGCTCTTCCAAGGAAATGTTCTATTTTTATTTCTCAGAAGTTTTAATCAGAAGTATTTAATTAGATGCTGAGAAAGAAGTGACTAGGTTCTAGGCCTCTACCATAAGTGAAATTCAAATATATTGTTGGATTTAACCTGAGATCCTGTTGGCTGGCTACTCAATGCAATATGGGAAACAGCTATTCAAAATGTAATAAATCATATCATTTTTATAGTTAATGTGCTCAGTACAAATAGATTTTTTGAAAAAGTAAGTCCAAGAAGTGAAAAATTAGTGAAAATATAAACCATGCCTATTTAAGGCTCAAAATTTTTCATTAGTCCTTTAAAAGTAAATGTATTGCAATTGTACTTTTTTAAAAACGTGACTAATATGAAAATCAATATTTACTTTCCTATAAAAAGACTTTTCTTAACAAATATATTCAGAATACTTTTCTAAAAGTAGGCTACTTTCCTGCATTTTTAAAGGGTTCAAATTATCAATATTTAATTTATTAAAAATTTTAGGATCAAAGTTATGATACATGGCGGTAACAATAACAGCAGAGCATCCTTTGTCCCAAACACTATACAGAACATTTGGTGGTATTATTCATCCAAGTAATTCACAGCAACACTTTAAGGCAAGTACTCTTATCACCCTCAGTTAAAGCAGAGGGATCACACAGCTAGTCAATGATTAATATGAACATGAGAAGTCTGGCTTCACTGTCCTAACTCTTAACCATTTTTCAGTACCTCTTTATAAGCACGTATTTGTTTCTGCATCTTGATCCAGGCAGCACTCTGCTCTGATAGTCACATATTAGGGAAATTTGCAGAAATGCAATCAGAAATAATTTGTAGAGTATAGGAGGTTAGTGCTTTCTATATCTGTAGCTGTGTGGACAGATTCCCAATCACTCATTTCTAAATTTAATTATTAGAAATCTACCATAATAAATGCCAATCTATGATTTCTTAATAAATGTGCAATATATAGCTACTCTTAGATTAAACATAATCTTGCTCTATGTTATAGGAGGATTCCTTCTTATAAAGAGATTGTGACCAAGCAAGGGCTATGAGAAATATGTAAAACAGTATTATAAGGTATTCATAAAATTAAAAGGCAGCGTTAATATTATTAAATGTAATACTACATCTAGTAATGTGTTTGTTGTATACTGACTACAAACGGAATGATGGTTACAGCCACTGGTCCTTAATTAATTCTCATTTTCTGGTTTAAGGGTTTTAAATTTTAAAATCTCGTTAAAGATTAATTTAACTTTTCTGTTGACAAATTGCACTGAAATTTTGCTGCTGTGATATTTGTTAAATTAACCTTTGAGGGAGAAATACTTGGAAAAAACTTGATTAGCAAACATACCAAAACTCTTAATTTTAATATAACAATATCTCTATAATACACAAAAAATATGAAAAAATTAAATACAATATTTAATAAGGCTCATTTGTTTTCTGGCCTTATTTTGTAAATTATGTGCTGTTTTATTACTTTTGTTGTTGTTTTTAAGAGGTGATAGTATCCATAGAAACCTATAATTTGTTACTTGTACTTCATGTAACATTGGCTGTTTTCCAAGTGTCAGTCTCCATAAAAGAGAAGAAATGTTTTTCTATCCCTGTAATTTTCCACTGATATCCTTCAGCATCGACTTTATATATTACAATTTATCATTAGTGGTCTTCTAATAATAAAGACTCAAACTAAGTTTTGAAGAAAGTAATTATTAAAAAATTAAGACCTTGCAGTTGCATAGTAAAAATTAATAGTCATAATTAGAACATTAAAATATTCTCTGTAAGCCCTAATTACATGGATAGTACAAAAGGTCTAGTTTTGACCTGATTTGTAAGGGTGAATGAGGAAACATTTTGCCCTTGAAATTATTAACAGTTTCAGAGGTTGTTCACTGAAATGTCCTTAATGTTCATGTCATGAACTTTGCTTGGAAACCAAACCCAGATGTCAGTGACCACAGTTTCCCTTCAGCAACTTGTTTTAAAGTTTAAGTACAAACAAGTAATTCATTGTGCATCTTTAAATGTTTGTTTAGTTAAGATGATACACGTATAATACCTCACTTCTGATTATTTTTCTTTTTAGTTCATAACTTTGACAATTTACAATTATTTTTCTCCAAGGAAAAAAGATCTACCCTGGTGACTTTTTTGGGGAAATTTCCACACAATAAACTCAATAAAGTATTTCTTTAAATATATTCTTTAAGAAAGGTAGCGGTCCCTTTCTCTGAGAAAGTCCTAGTTACATGACTAGCTGTACTTTGAGCAGTGCTGGTCTCCTGACCCACATCTTTCCACGGGAATGTATCCAAGGATGTATTTAGGGAAAGAGGGAGAAGAGGTTATAGCTATAGGTATATCAGAATTCAAAATCGAACAATGTTAAGCAACACTTAGTAAGTGGTGATTACCTTCTAGCTCACCTTAGCTTTTTATGGATTAGTGCTTTCATGACCGTACAATTCTTACCATTCATTCTTTTCAATTTTTTTGGTGATAAAATAATACATGGTAGAACATCTAAAATAATACCTATATTATAAAGCAACATATGGTTGAAATGGAAAATACAGAAAAATGTGAAAGGAGAGCAAAAAATTTTCTAATCCTAGCTGACACAGACCATCATTTTTAAAATTACTGTGTATTTCAATCTAAGATCTTGGAGTTCCTTTGTGGTTCAGCAGTAAACCTGATTAGTATCCATGAGGATCCAAGTTCAATCCCTGGCCTCACTCAGTGAGGTAAGGATCTATCATAGCCCTGAGCTGTGGTGTAGGTCACAGATGTGGCTAGGATCTGGGATTGTTGTTTTTGTGGAGTAGGACAGTGGCTATAACTCGTATTTTGATTCCTAGCCTGGGAACTTGCATGTGCTGCAGGTGCAGCCCTAAAAAGACAGAAAAAAGTTAAAAATTTTAAAAATAATAATATCTTGTTTATCTGACTTTCTACCTATAGAGATAATATATTTGTAATTTTTATATTTCCTTGTATATAATAAAATGCATATTAATATCTTGTATATAAAAACATATTAATAAGTATTCTTCAAAATCCTATTTTAGTGACTGCATCATAAGGCATATTAACCATACCGCTGTAAGCACTGAGCATTTTGTTGGCATAGCCCCAATATTTCTCTTAAATATTTGAAAATTATTTGCAAAGTTCTTCATTAAAAGCACTATTTTTTTTTTGAGTTTTCTTGTAGCCCACCAGGTTAAGGATCCGGTGTTGTCACTGCAGTGGTTTGGGTTGCTATTTTGGCATGGGTTTGATCCCGGGCCTGGGAATTTCCACATGCCGCAGGCATGACCCGCCCCCCCAAATTATCTTTTTATTTTATACTTATACGAGGAGTTGAAGTTTTCACGTGGTAAATATTTGTATTTCTTTTTTGAATTAACGGCGCATCTACTTTAATGTATATTTTTTAACCTATTTTTAAATTTTACATTAAGCTTTTCCTTGGTCTATTGAGTTCACTAGGATTTTCTTAATCTACTTTTGAATTTTTGCAAAAGTTAATCATGACAAGTATTTTATTTCAGAGAATTTATTTCTGGGAAGGAAAAAAATTCACATCAAATGCAAATACATAGGCAATCCCAGTGAAAGGTGGATAGATACTTTCACATACTTTCAGTTACATATAAACAAGTAAAATTGAATGATGTGACCTACTTGGTAAACTTAAAATCACAAGCACTTGAAGTATTGACACTAGCACTAAAGCATTGCTATTAATCCAAGTTAGCATCTAAAAGGCATATACAATTTACTTTTAATACATTGAGTTCTGTAAGACGTGTGCAAATTCACCATCATCATTGTATTAAACAATAAAAATGAAAAGTAAAACTGCATAAATATTTATGTTCAAGCAAAATTTAAGAATGGAGAATGTGTACTGGTTATAAACTGTATACATCTATATATACACATATATATGGATTGAGATGACGATGACTATGATAATCCAGTGATAATTACATCTTTTTTTTTGTCTTTTTGCCTTATTTAGGGCCGCACTCGCGGCATATGGAGGTTCCCAGGCTAGGGGTCTAATCGGAGCCGTAGCCGCCGGTCTTCACCACAGCCACAGCAACACGGGATCCGAGCCGCGTCTGCGACCTACACCACAGCTCACGGCAACGCCGGATCCTTAATCCACTGAGCGAGGCCAGGGATCGAACCTGCAACCTCATGGTTCCTAGTTGGATTCGTTAACCACTGAGCTACAATGGAAACTGATAATTACATCTTAAGGCTGCTTTTTAAAATTTCACCTTTTGAGAGAATTTTAGATTCACAGATAGTTAAATGGGGGAACATTAAGCCCCTTAAAGGATTAAGAAACAGAGTGAAACTTGATCTGCATGGTTGAAACTCAAAATTAAATTTTTACATTTATCAAATCATACATTTAATAAATTGTCTGTGAAACCTGTCAATTGGAAGGCACAGTACCAGGCCCTAAGAATTAAAAGGTTGTGAATTAGAGTAGATAGCATCTCCAGTTAGAAATCATATAACTTTAGTACAGAGAATTTGATTCATGGCTATATAAAAATCTCTAATTGTTGTAATCACATTCTTAGCAATCAGTCTATTATTTCCACCGAGATTCGAGATTCGTAGAAAAAGTTTTTCTAAGCCTTCTCCCCCTCTTGCTAACTCACTGAGGAATCAAGATTTATATCCGTAGGTGCAATTCACAGATGGGATTTCATGTCTCTGATTGGCAATGGAAATGAGATTCAGGGTCAGACACATAGCATCAATTTTAGAGATAGAGAATCAAATGAAAAGTCAGGGGATAATGGCCAGTTGTGTTTATCATCCTCTTTGTCCCCTGCTTTTAGGCAGAAACACACTCCAGAGGCTGTCACTCACTCTTATTACTAGGGCTGTTTCTGCTGAGGCTGGTAGTGACACAGCAGGATATTGCTGTCTGAATTGCTAAGCATCCTCCAGGCAAGGACAATAATTAAAATATTCTGATTTCAAAATGGTAATTTTTTATAAGTGAATCTGAATACAGAATACATTTTTAGTACTGTGCCATACCAAATGAAGCATTTTTCAATTTGTCACTTAATTCTTTCTTCCACTTATATGTGATATAGACATACGTGTGCATATTAAAGTGTCGCAAATTATACATGTACAATGGACAATTTTAATGTGCATTGTTATGTGTAAAAGAAAGTCAGTCTATTAAAGAATTCCCATGTATGAGTATCATTGACTAATTTTTCCCAAGTACTTACTAGCATACTGTACTGGGTGTATATCTCTGAAGTTGAATTTAATGTAATATGTCCTTTTTTCATTTGTAGGTGTGGGAGGCAGTTAAATGAGACTGCATTAATATTTACAGAGTTTCTCTTTTAACCTAACACAGTGCTAGTATTTTAACTTACTTTATTTCATTTAATTCTCACCAAGATTTACTATATAGGGATTATTATTTCTAAAGCCTGACTAAAGGTATTGAGTTTCCAATATTTTATGATTTCCCAGAAGTCATACAGCTAATATAAAAGCGATTGTGCTTTCAGCTCAGTTTTCTCTGACTTCCTGAACCTATGCTTTTTCAGATACAAGTTGTTTCAAGTGGTGATTGATCTAGGATAGACCTAGAGGTGCAAGAGGGTCATTGTTTCCCTAATAGTGGGATATTCTCTTTAATGTGAGAAGGCTCATCTTGTTTATTCAGGAGGTGTGTAAATATTAGGAAACTGATTTGATGTGATCCCTAGCCCACCCCACCCCAAATCCAGTTGTATTGATCTATAAAACACCACTGCTGGTTGTTCACCTGGTTGGCTTAAAGTTACTGCACTTTTCTGACCTCCACCTGTTGTATGAATTTGTATCAATGCTAGAGGAGTTGTATTTCTCAACCTAGGTTGTGTGTATAAAATTCTGAGGTCACAAACCCAAATGCCTAGAGTTGTCAGTTTTGTGAATGAGGTTGGATGTGAAAGAATAGGGAGTGGTGAGGCCCGTTGTAAATTGAAAGGTGCAAGCTCCTTGTAAGGTCCCTGTTTTTGAGCCCCTTCAGTGGCAAGGTACTGGACCCAGCTCTAAGAACTGAAGGGTTATGAATTAGAACAGATGGCATCCGGGGTCACCTTAAAAAGAAACAAACAACTACAATGTCTCCAACAAACAAAAACAGTTGGAAGTGAATTAACCCAACCCAAAGCTACAAGGTTACAGCACTGGATGAAAATTAAATTGTTCATAAATTATCTGAGCACCTTAGAAGTTACTGTAATACTGAAATATTATCAGAATTCAATTAAGTGCTTTAATTGTCTGTTTTCTTAATGATTCCTTCTGCGAACAACACTAATTATGTTCAAAGAGATTGAAGCAGAGCAGTCACTGATACTTGTCCACAGAAATCCTCCTTTAAACATAAAAATGCTTTAAAGCATTTCAGCATTTCAAAGTTGATATTAGAAATTATGAAGATTTTAAAATGTATAAGTTGATTTGGGGGGTGGGAGTCGGCGGAGTAGGAGATACTACCAAGCAGGGAAGCACTGCTGGGATTTCCTAAAGCTCAGCCTTAGATGCCAGGGCCATCTAGGTGTTGATTTTGCCACTGTGACTGGCCAGGCAGATGTCTTCTTTTGTTTTTTCAAGAGTGGCTTTTCTCACTTTCCTGGAACTCCCTTACTCAGCCTTGATGTCCCAGTGGCCTCAATGTGTGAGCAGAGTCAGACTCTTCACACTTGCTTCAGCTGGAAACTCCGGCTCTGTGGTCCACTTCTCCATCTTTCACATGGCTTTGGCTGTTTTTCCCTATTCAGCAGTGCAGTGTGAATAAGTTGGATTATGAGTTAATGCAGGTCTATGGATTGTTGCTAGGACCAACGAACAGCGAGGCTTTGTGTGGGGAATGACATTTGTTTGCTGGCTTTCTCCTGGAAACAGAAGAGCCTTTCCTTGTTAAGCAGGTCTTTTTTTTTCCCCCACATTGAAACCATGGTAAATATTTCCGATTCCTTGGTTAGAACCTAGTGCTAGCTGCATTAGGTACAGTCTGTATTCTGGAGGCTGCTGACGGGCCATCTTCCACTGAGCACACACTCAAGTGTTACTGTTACTGTTAATGTTATAGGAGGTGATCGAGATCGAATGACAGCAAATCATGAGAGCTACCTCCTTATGGCGAGCACCCAGAATGATATGGAAGACTGGGTCAAGTCCATACGCCGAGTCATATGGGGACCATTTGGAGGAGGTGAGTATATTTTAAAATCACAGAAAAACAGAAAGGTAGGCCAACCCTGTTCATCTTTCCACCAGCCAGTGTCACTATCAGCTCCTACTTTCAAATGGATGAATGTTAACATAAAGAGTAAACTATTCATTTACCTTTAGACTCATATCTAAATAACTCCTGGTAATTTAATTTAGGTCAAATATCATGAATAACCAAGCTTCTCCCATGAATATGAATTGTAAAAAGGGGTAATATCTTTCTTTTTTAATTAGTTTATTATTTTTTAAATGATTTTTATTTTTTTCCATTATACTTGGTTTGAATATTTTTCTTTTATTTTGGATTTTTCTATTTTATTAATAATACATACTTATGAGCCTGATACTATAAATACAGATAAGTTAATAACATGTAGATGTGTAGCAAAAAACATTCTGACTATTAGTTTTGGAAGAGATTTCAGCCCCTAGATGCTCAGCGGTATCAATGATGAGTAGCAAAGCATTGGGTGACAATCTGCTGACTATCAGATTAAAAAAAGAGAGGCTTTACAATTTGGAAAATATTTGTGGATTGAGGGTTTTTTTTAATATTATTTAATACAGTGTAGACAATGAATCATATGAAGAATATGCTACGTGGTGCTATGAATAGAACTAAAAGGAGGAAGGAAGGATAAAAGACATGATCTTTTTTCTATTAAAGAATACAAAATAGAATCATATAAATAAAAAAAAATTCAAAAAAATTCAGTATGTGGAACCAAATAAATAAGGACCTCAACATATTCCACCTATAACCAACCTGTATTTACAAAACTTAAAACCTAATTATTTTATGTTGCTGTAGTTAAAATTGATGGTATAAAGTCAAATTCATATTTAGTAAAGCAATCACAACATTCATACTTATTTTGTATTCGCTTTTGTGTGTTGTCAGCATCCTGATTTCAGAAGAGATTTTTTTTTCCTCTTAACATATTAGATGCTTCTTAGACTGACTGATCACCTTACATTTTAGAATAACTTCAAAAGTTCAGTTTAAAAATTTGAAGTGTTAAAATAGTAAAGATGCATGGAAGACATGTTGATATTTTACAAGAGCAGTGATATGTGTCTAGATGTTGTTCTTTAGTAGCATCTCCTGTTGGGAAGGGAGAGGTTCCTGCCCCGGGCAACCGTTCATCCCAGATTGCCTGGTAACAGTCTGGTTAACAACTGTTACCTCAGGCTAATTATTGATAGTGCTACTTTTTGCTCTCACGGTGTCCTAGTTTGAGTGACAGCTTACACGGTCAGCCTGTTCATAAGCTAAAATGTCTACATCAAATGTTTGAAGAGGCTGGTGGGCTGAGATCCCAACCCAGTACCTTAGCAGAGGATTCCTCATGATTATGCATAAGTGACACATACTCAATAGCTAGAGATTTGCTGTTACCTTCAGGGTCAAGGATTTATGGGGAAGCCTAAGGGTATGCCATTTCAAAGTTCTTGTTGTTTCTGAAGATCTGTTTCCCTCTGTTAGCAGATTTCCGGGGCTTCTGAGTTCAGGAGGATTCTCAATATCTGCTAAAAGTAATACTTTTCTTTCCATCACGGGTGCTGTGTTCCCCCTTTCTTCCTCTTCCATCTGTCCTTTTCTCAAGGAAAATGAGTGAGATTCAGTTCATGCCACCAAATCACTGGCCACAAGAAATCCTGTCAGCCCAGGGATATCACAAGTGATCTCAGTGGAACAGTGCAAGGGCTATGTATTAATCTGCAAATTTATGAACCTGGAAGGGATACTCTAGTGCTTGATTGGTTTATATGCTTTATCTTATGGAATATGCTTCAGGGATTTCACAAATGCTTGATTCAAATTTACTTTTAAAGAGATATATTTTAGCACAGAGCACTTAAAATAGAAGCAATACTCTGAAGAATAAATCTTCTGCCCTCTGTGTTTAACTGAAGAGTGTTATGAGATTTTATGGCACGCTCTTAAAGTACTCCTTCAACTTGCAAGAAATTCTTTGTGGTTCATCTGAACATTAGAATTTTCTAATGTTTTTACAGATTGAATGCTGGCCCTGATAGAAGATTACAAACATTACCCATAATCTTGTGTTTTAAATATTTGCATTAATATACCCTCTCTATACTTATTGATTGAATTTTAAAGAAATTCGAGTTGTAGATAATAAATGTATATGACTGAGAAACCTTTGTCTATCTTAGGTATTAGGGTTCCAATTAACATTTCATTGAAAATAAGTTTTTCACCACCTAAGAATATTTTAAAAGCACCCTATTAGTTCAGCCTCACATTTTTTAGATTAGGCCATTAAGACCTGAGAGAATGAGGATTTGCCAAGTGTAGCACTGTGAATAACATAAGCAGGAAGAAAACCATGTCTTCTGACTTGTGAGCTTCTTCCTGCTTTATAGCCCAAGAGTGTGATCTGTTACTTCTACTGTGAGAGTGAAAAACCCTCAATTACAAGTCTATGCCTTATTGATAGTCTGTTCTTCAGTACAGGAAAAAAAAAAAACCTTTAAAAGTGTGATAAGTAGAATATAGTTGAGCCCTTCAGAATACCTAAATACCATTAAGAAAGTGAAAAGATAACCCATAGAATGGAAGTATTTTCAGATCATTTATCTGATTTTGGACTTGTATCCAGAATATATAAATAACTCTTACAACTCAAAAAATAAAGACAAATAAAAATTTTGACCCAATTAGAATCAATCAAAAAATGGACAAAGAATCTGACTAAATGTTTCTGCAAGGAAAATATACAAATGGCCAGTAAGCACATGAAAAGATGCTCAGTGTTACTAGTCATCAGGCAAATGCAAATGATACGCACGAGATACCAGTTTATGCACACCAGGACTGGTACAATCAAAAAGTGCAGTAATAACAAGGAGTGGTGAGGATGTAGAGAAATCAAAACCCACCTATATTGCTGATGGAAATGTAAAATGTAGCTGCTTCAGAAAACAGTCTGACAGTTCTTCAAATGATTAAACATAGAGTTACCATATGACCCCAAATTTGTACTCCTAGGAGGATATCCAAGAGAAATGAAAAATGTTACGTCCACACAGAAAATTGTATATCAACATTTACAGCAGCACTATTCCTATTAAGCAAAAAGTGCAACACCCAAATGTCCATCAGTGGACAAATGGATAAACAGAAAATGGTATATTCATACAATGGATTATTGAGCCAGAAAAAGAATAAGGTATGGATACAGGCTACAACATGAATGAACCTTGAAAACATTATGCTAGGTAGAAGACGCTGTCACAGAAGACCATATATATATTATTCTATTTATATGATAGTACACAACAGAGAACTCTAGAGCAACAGAAAGTAGATTAGTAATTGCTTAGGGCTGGGGTAGGGGAATAAGGGGTTCAGAAGGGGATGATAGCCAAAACATATGAGATCTCTTTTTTAGATGAAGTGTTCTAAAATTATCTGAGAACCGTTGCATATATCTGAGTATACTAAAAACTGTTACTAAAATCTATTGACTTGTGTACTTTAAGCAGGAGATTTCCGTGAGATGTAAATTATAGCTCGGTAAAGCTGTTAAAAAATTCCTGAATCACCATAATTGCTTTCCTATCGTAGTCATAGAATCTGAGACTGTTAATTCTCAATAAAGAGCTATTGGTTTCCAGCCTCCTTCCCATTGCTCAAAGATTGTCATGGTCATTGATGAAATGGCATCTGTCAAGATATATCAACTGATTTATCAAGTTCTGTATACCCCCCTCTGGGTGCATTTTAAATGTGTTCATTACAGAGGAGGAGCTTCATCGTCTATACTGCAGTTTTACAACCTGAGTTTTTAAATAGCTAAAGTTTTTCATGAGGTGCTGAAGCTTATCTTTGCTCAGGTTGTTCATACGTGTAAAATAGTCCCTCTTTACTATTTCAGTATTAGACAATTGATTAAAATATGGGAGATAGCTGAAGAGTTTGCCTAGCTTTTCAATATTTAGAAATTAAAAACTGTTAGGTGAAAGTCATAAAATATAGAACTTGGATATTTCTTTTTTATGAGACAAGGAAAACTTACAACAAATACTCAGATAAAGGAAAGGAACCAGTGGAAATGCAAAAAGTAGACATCCTCTGTTAACAACCTAAAACCTGAGCCTGATAACCAAGTTCAGTATTGAATCTAAATACCTCAACTTTTGTTATCTTCTTAACCTGCACCCCCATAAACTTTAGTCGCTTCCCTATTACCAGTGCTGAGAAGCAGCACATGGTTTCTGCTTAAAAGTCCAATCCAAAAGTTGGGATGTCAAAATATATGTTTAACTTTGGAAGAGTTCAGGGGTTTGTTTTGTTTTTTTTTGTTTACGTTTGTCTTTTTCACTGGGTTTCTTTTTGACTGTTTTTGAAGCAGTGTATGTGGAAGTACCCAGCCCAGGATCTGGAAAGTGAGAATTCTTTCATTGTTCATCAGCTCTAAGTGCATAGCCTGACCTTAGCTGTGAGCAAAACCAGGTCTTCCTGTATATTTCTGCCTCCTTATGAAAAGAGTTGAGTCAGAGACTTATCAAGGCAGTAAAAATACTAAATGGGAATAATCCTCATGATGAATAATTAGCACGTGGGCAAGCAGGGGTTAATTAAGAGGCTATGGGTTCCTGCCTCTGACATAGACCACTGAGTGATCCTGCATAAGTGGAATTACCACCCTCACCTTTTGTCTCCTTACTTGTGTAATAAGAACACTGGACAAAATTGTTTTCGCTAAGATTCATTCCACCTCCAGAGTCCTGTGATCACATGTGTTCCTTTCATGCCAGTGCTCAGATGAGTGACGTTTTCAGTCGGCCAAGGAGCCTCGCATCCAGCACCACTGTGTCTTGGTAGGACTGAGTGATACCTCATGGTTTCTTATTTTCCTAGCAGCACGCTGTGAAACAAAAAGTAAAAACCATGTTTGAACCCTGAGGCAGAAATAACTCATAATGGTTCCCTCAGTGACAAAATGTCATGTATCTGGGCACGCTAGTCAGAGTAATGATGTTTCTAAGGGAGTATCTTTTTCGTGCTCTTCACAGGTTTTCTAATGCTGCTCCTGCAGTGTGGTTAGGAAGGTACCCAGAGGCCTTGGGGGTCAGTTAGGGTTGAAGCACTAGCATTCCAGATCTGCTCATG
Source organism: Catagonus wagneri (assembly GCA_004024745.2). Classification (NCBI taxonomy): domain Eukaryota; kingdom Metazoa; phylum Chordata; class Mammalia; order Artiodactyla; family Tayassuidae; genus Catagonus; species Catagonus wagneri. The sequence continues at coordinate 8,395,152 of PVHT020000886.1, read as the reverse complement.
GAACAGCCAGGTGGATAAATGATTAACCCAGTGAGTAAATTGTTCAGTGAGTGGGACAGATTGGGTTGGTAGACATGGGGGCTGGGGTACAGTGGGTGCATGCAAGCGCAGGCGAGAAAATTGAAAACAGGACTGGTTTTCCAGCCATAGCCAGAGAAATATACGTGTATAAGAGGTAGAAACACACGCACCCACGAGTTAACTTGTTTTGTAGTTATACCTGCAGATCCTTTGTGGTTAAAAGTTGGACTATTTTGCTATTTCACACACACGTAAATACAAAGGCACACGTGTTTTATCTAACAATATGCACATTTGAATCAGCACCCACAAATAGCTGCAATTGCGAAGTATCTCAAAAAAAAAAAACGGAAAAGAAAAAGGAAAGAAGGAGAATAAGTGCAGAAAGGAAGGGGTCAAAAGTTGACCCTTTCAGGGTTGGTTTGGGGCTGTGTGGTTTCTGGAGTGACTGAGGCAGCCAGCTGTAAAGGTGGCTTACAAGACAAGAGCAGGCAGCAGAGTCAACACAAAGTCAGAGGAAGAAACGAGGGGTTTTTGGGTCTTCAGGGCCGTGTGGCAGCCCCCCCTTCATCCCCGCCCCTCACACTGTTGTGACTGCACCTGCTGCATGTGACCGCGGGCACTGAAGGCAGCCGCAGCCACAGCGTGGTGACGAGGCAGCTGCAGCCCTGCCAGCTCCCTCCCAGCTCTCATGGAGAAAAGGGGGAGCAGGAGCGGGACGAGGGGGAGGAGAAGCTCCCCGCAGAGCTGCCCCACCGCGGATCCGAGGCACCTCCTGGAACTGGCAGCCGACCGACTGTTCTGACGTGGCGATTCCCTCGGGAGCCCCGGGAGTTTGAAGACCGCAGGGAGAAGCCCGCAGAGAGCAGCAAAGGATGAGGGGTGCAATCCAAGGAACAGGGGAGTTCTCTGAAAAGAATCTGGCGTGCACCGAAATGCTTTCTGGAGAAAGTGCCATTATTTGCCTGCCCTTTTACTCAGATGAAAGGAGCCAGCAAGGACGGTTCTGAAGTATCCCTCAGGGGCCTTTTGGCCATTGTTCCTCTTTCCCCCTGCTCATGGCTATTTGCTGACCTTTGCAGAAGAGTCTCAGTCCTCCCAGTTCCAGCTGAGAAGACAGTTCTTAATAATAATAATAATAATAATAAAAATTCCTGCTGTTTGAATGGGAGGTGCAGCTTGCTTTCTGAGGTTCTTTTTGCTGTGACATTTTGGAATGTCAGCAAAAACTTAAAAAAAAAAAACCTTAAAAACTACCTGGATTAGTCAAGAGAAAAGGAAGTTTTTGCTAAAAAGAAGTGAGTGAGAGGTGGTAACTTAACCCTGATCCAGGACCTGGATGATCAAAATCTTCAAGTTCTAAGAAACAGCACTTCAGACCTAACAAATAAACTAGCATGGGAAGGAGTGGCTGTGGGGTACCGGTGCCATGCAGAGGCAGGTTTTAAACGAAGCCTGAAACTGGTTCTGAACTTCGGGCCTGTATGATGCCTGAAGACCGAAATCCCAGGGGGCGCCCCTCAGGTGCCCTGGTGTCAAGTCCTTTCATTCCTAAAACTACATACAGAAGAATCAAACGGTGTTTTAGTTTTCGGAAAGGTAGGTAGATGATGTGTTCATGTCCTTTTAAAAAGTGTACATATGCTGTCTGATGCTCTGAGGTCAGTGTATGCTCAGATACAATAAGGATTTGGAAACTAAGAGTGGTTTCTATGTGTCTTTGCTTGTCTATACTTATTTCTCTAGGCTCATATTGATCTGTTTGTTATTGTCTGAGAATGGGCCAGGTAGGTGGGGCTTAAAGAATGGTGGTCCTATAGGACACCTTGACAGCTGGAGAACAAGAAAGCTGGCCTGACTGTGCTGAGAGGAGGGGCCAAGGCTACCTTGGGCTGTTCCCAGACCCAAGCCAGGCAGCCATGTTGTTCCACCTTGAAATCCCTTTTCTGTGCTCCCAGCGCATGGCACCGGTGTGGTTCTGGCTGCCTACGCTTGTCTCACCTCTCCTACTGAGAAAATTTTAATAATCAGATTATCTGTGGGGATCCCTTTTCAGGAGGCTTTCAACTGCATTGATTAACACGGATTAGAAAGAGGAGTCACCTTGACTTTCCAAATATATCATAAGGTGGCATTGGGAGAGGGCAAAGATAGGCACTAGCAGCAACAAGGGGTGGGAAAATATGTTTATGATCAATAACGGAAACTAAGTATTTCAGAATTGATTTGTGTAGGGGGAGTTAAAGGTATAATGTAGGTGAAATAAAATATCTCTAGAAAATGTTTCTGTATCAAAATAGTTTTAAATGCCCTTTTGCTTTAAAATGAGAATAATGAACTCAAGTGATTATTTAACTTGGAACTAGGTAATTATAACTCATGTACAGTAAATTAATAATTTAACCAGGAGCTGATTTGAGTAACATCTAAGGTCATTCCTTCTCTCCTTTTTCTTTGATTTTTTCCACCTATTAACATTCTCTAGTAATCAACAAAAAAAATGAGAAGAAAATAAAAAATGTATATTTAAAGCAAGAAATTGTGAGAACTTTTAAAAACTAAATCGTGTTCCTTCTGAGTCGTTTCCTTTGAGTAGTTAACATCTGGCTATGCTCATTATTTATTATAAGCGAGGAATTCAGGTGTTAATTTATATTCCTCTCTCATCCACAAAGATAATTAAATGAGAGATACATGTCTCATGTTTTACAGACCTTTAGAGATTTCGTGGTCACTGTCAGATTGCCTCACCAGTAGAGAAATGGGCAATGAGAAAAACTGAAAAAGACTGGAGACTAATTGCTTAAAGGACACCCCCTATCCTAGTCCCCCTACCCCTCAGCAACTAAATTGGGTTTATCCAAATATGTAGAAAAGATTTACATATTTTTTCCCGGTTATTGCTGTTCACTTGTAACATGAGATATCCTGGGGATAATTAATTTATCTTCGAAACATACAGCAAAATGTTTTTTACATGTTTCACCTTCTCTCCTCCCAGAGCGGAGTACAGCGTATTTTGGAGAATCCTGGCCAACGCTGCTGTTCTCCTCTCTCCTTAAATATCAATGAGGGAAGGCAGTGCTGCAAAAAAATTTCCCGTGGGCTGGCAAATGGCAACCACGGAGCGGGGAACAGCTTCCATCTATCAGCTCCTGTGGGCTATTTTTAAACTAATGTCCTTGCCTCTGCAAAGTCTTTAGTAATCTGAGGAATGTTCAGCATTTGAGTCAAGGATTAGCAGATTTTTAATTTACAAAGCTGCGTTCTGGTTACTGTCAGAGAGGAGGTGCAGGAAGCCTTCAGCTGTTCCCTTCTCCCCTTCCGTGGAGCACCACGTGCCAGCCTCTCAGGTCCCTGGCTGCGCGGCCAGTTAGGCAGTGAGGCTCGGGAAGGAGGTGGCGGCTGCCGCCGCCGGGCTGTTTCTGTGCAGCACAAGCCATTCCTGTCGGGAAGCACAGGGTCTTAGATCAAGAATGAACTTTTCTTTCAACCCCAAATTCCCAAACCAGGCTGCCTTAAGAAGAGAGTGTCCTTTGGTGCTTTGTCTAATCCCCTCGGTGCTCGATAGTTCCAGAAGCAGATGGGGTTTTCCTGAGTTCCTCTCCCAGGCCTGTTGGTGAGCATCTGCTAGAGTTCTTTCAATGAAAGCAAAACAAACGGAGGGTGCAGGAATCATGGAAAGGCGCCCAGAAGTGAAAAACGTTGAGGTGTCTGCTTTTCCTGATCCAGATTAAACACATACTTTGTACTGTTGTCCAGGATAGGCCAACAAAAAGAAGCGACTCACCACTTTAGAAAAAAATCTCAGAACAGAAAGGGGAGCTGAGTTAACTTCCTTCCAGAGGCCTAGTGGGATTGGAGCTCGCAGGCTGTGCCAGCCAGAGGTCCCTTCTCAGTGTTCCTTTCTCTCTCAGACCTCTTCTGTGCTTTACTGTCCTCTTCATTCCTCTCTTTCTTTGTTTAGTTACTAGTAAAGGTCACTGAACATGTTTCCCCAGTGGTTTTCTTTCTTTATTTTTTTAAAGTTTGTGATTTTTATTTTTTCCATTAGAGTTGATTTACAGTGGTCTGCCAGTTTCAACTGTACAGCAAAGTGACCCAGTCATATACATATATAAAAGAATAATCTTTTAAATATATAAAAGAATATATATATTTTTCATATTATCCCTTTTCTCACATTATCCTTCATCATGTTCCTTCACAAGTGAGTAGATATAGTTCCCTGTGCTATACAGCAGAATTTCATGGCTTATCCACTCCAAATACAACATTTTGCATCTATTAACCCCAAACTCCCAGTCCATCCCATTCCGTCCCCTCTCCCCTTTGGCAACCACAGTTCTGTTCTCCAAGTCCATGAGTTTCTTTTCTGTGAAAAGGTTCATTTGTGGATTCCAGGTATAAGTGATATCATATAGTATTTGTCTTTAGCTTTCTGACTTACTTCACTTAGCATAAGAGTCTCTGGTTCCATCCATGTTGCTGCAAATGGCACTATTTTGTTCTTTTTTATGGCTGAGTAGTAGTCCATTGTGTATATATACCACATCTTCTTAATCCATTCATCTGTCAATGGACATTTAGGTTGTTTCCATATCTTGGCTATTGTGAATAGTGCTGCAATGAACATATGGGTGAATGTGTCTTTTTCAAGGAAATTTTTGTCTGGATATATGCCTAAGAGTGAGATTGCTCGGTCATGTGGTAGATCCATATTTAGTTTTCTGAGGTACCTCAATGCTGTTTGCCACAGTGGTTGTACCAATTTACATTCCCACCAACAGTGTAAAAGGGTTCCCTTTTCTCCACACCCTCTCCAGCATTTGTTATTTGTTGACTTGTTAATAATGGCCATTCTGACTAGTGTGAGGTGGTACCTCATAGTAGTTTTGCTTTGCATTTCTCTAATAATTAGTGAAGTTTAGCATTTTGTCATATGCTTGTTGGCCATCTGTATATCTTCTTTGGAGAAATGTCTATTCAGGTCTTTTGCCCATTTTTCAATTGGGTTGTTGGTTTTTTTACTGTTGAGTTGTATAAGTTGTTTGTATATTTTAGAGATTAAGCCCTTGTCAGTTACATCATTTGAAACTATTGCTCCCATTTCGTGGGTTGTCTTTTTTTTTTTTATGGTTTCCTTTGCTGTGCAAAAGCTTGTCAATTTGATTAGGTTTCATTGGTTTATTTTTGCTTTTATATTTGTTGCCTTGGGAGCCTGACCTAAGAAAAGATATGTATGGTTGATGTCTGAGAATGTTTTGCCTATGTTCTCTTCTAGGACCCAGTGGTTTTAAAAATCTAGGCACTGTGAAACATATATTGGGCAGGAAGCTGGGGAGAGTGGTACTTTGGGTTTATGTTCTGGTGAGATAAAGATTACAATGTGTTTTTTAACCTTTTGATTCCAAAGCTATGTTTACTTATTTTTTTTTTTTTACCTGAATAAGGCTATTATCTGATATGCAGAGCATAACCAATCTTTTGATGACCTGGAGATGCATAACACTTTGAGTCCTGATGTCAGTGTTAAATTATGAGTCAGAATAAGCTAGCTGGTTTAAGATTGTTGTGACCACAGGACATACGGAAGTAAATTTTTAAACCCTAACTTTATCTTGTATTTTTCTTGAGTTGCTCTCTTCTTGGAGATAAGTCATGATCAATTCCCCAGTGCTTTTTCTCCCCCTACACTATAACCACTCTATGGTCATGCCCCATTGTTCCTTCCTTCTTTATGTACATCCAGCTCCATTTCTGTTTCCATCACCTTAGTGGTCTGTGCCTTTATTACTTTACGCACATCACTTCCTTTAATTTTAGAAGTGGCTCTTCAAGACAGCATCCAGCCTCACCTCTTTCCATCCCCAGTACTCATCCCAAATTCCTGCCACACACAATTCATTTGTAAAGCATCATCCAATCCATATTCCTGAAACAGTACTATCAAGCAAGCTCCACAGTCCAAAAAATTTTTATAAGTTCCTATTGCTCCCAGGAGGAAGTCCTAACTGTTTCATGTGATATCAAGGCTTTCTAAGCAATTCCAACGATTCCCAATTCCCCAGATGGCCCCACTCTTTCTCCTGCCACCACCGCTTTGCTTCTGCTCAGGGCCCCTCTGCAGTGATGCTCACTCTCCTGTTTTCTGTCCACACTTTACATTTTCTTCAAGTCATTGTTGGCTCGCATTTCTTCATCAAGCCTTCTCTTTCCCGCCCATATACTTCTTATTCTTTTAGCCCTTATATTTCTTATATGCTACCACCCAGCCACCGTATCTTCATAGCTGTCTTCAAGTGCTTTCATACACATTTGTGATAGAATATATGTATAAGTATTTATTCTCAAATTTCAGAGTGGTAATTAATCTATTCAATCAAAGATTCGAGTCTTATTACCTATCTTTTTCTGCTAGATCACAGACAATAATGAATCAAAGTAGGGCATCTTTATAGTGGTGATAGATAAAAATCAACATTTTCTTTAAAGTTTACTGTATGCTGTATGTGCTGTAATCACATTTATTGAAATTGATTTGTCCAACAGAATACTACTATCCAAACCCATACATTTTAAAATGATGCTATAAATGAGTAGTTCATTAATTCACATATCAACATTTTATGGAACATCCACCAAGTGATACTGGGAATGAAAATGCAAACAAAAGAGGTTGCATGGAATCTAAATGTTCACCAACTCCTTGAGGTTAAAGGAACATAAATAGTAAGCAATTACTTATTCTGTAATAAGCACTACAACAAATTCTGTATGAAGTCTGAGGAGCTTATGAATAAAAGACTGACCATAGCCTCATTGGCAAAGGCAGCGATCTGAGCTACACAAAATCAGATTTGGTCTTTGGAAGTTATGGAAAGACATTATCTCTTCTATGATCCTGAGACTGGTCAAGATCCCTATTGGGGGGGGGGTGTCTGAACTGAAATAACAGAACATAGTGGAAAAGGAAGACTTTTAGAATCATACAGATCTGTGTTTAGACCCCAGATCTACCACTTTCTAGATGTGTGACTTCAGGTCACCCAGCATCTCTGAATCAGTTTGTAGAAAGGAGATGTCCTTGCAGAAATCTCTTTCAAATAAGAAAATACAGAGAGTTTCCATTGTGGCTCAGTAGAAACGAGTCCAACCAGTAACCATTACGTTGCTGATTCGATCCCTGACCTTGCTCAGTGGGTTTGGGATCCGATGCTGCCATGAGCTGTGGTGAAGGTCACGGATGCAGCTCAGATCTGGCATTGCTGTGGCTGTGGTATAGACCGGCAACTGCAACCCCAATTAGACCCCTAGCCCGGGAACTTCTGTAGGCCTTGGATGCAGCCCTAAAAAGACAAAAAAAAAATAAAATTTCTTTTAAAATAAAAAGAGAATACAATATACTTTGTGGCTTGGAAGTGGATGTAAATGGTGGGTATAACGCGTCTGTTGGTCCAAGGCAAATGCTACTGGGTCACTATTTTCACATTATTACACTTTCTTAATTTTCCCAGGCCTTTCTTTTTCTCCCTCCTTTTCCATTCTGATTACAAGGAGAGTTGAGATTTTTCCAAACATTTATTGGTTATTATAGTTCTGAGCTTCTTGAATTAAAAGTTTTCTATCCATATAAGTTGCCTACCTAGAAATTTCTGGTGACAGACCGAAGTAAGGTTTGGCTGTTTTTGTTTCTTAGTTCCGTACCAACAAGACTTATTCTACTAACAGTGTTGCAATAAACAGAAGGATAAGTAAAAGCAAATTTTCTGTATGGTTTAGCATGTAATCTGTGGCACAGAGGGACAGGGAACTCTGAAAAATAACTGATAGTAGAAAATTTAAGTAACAAGCAAAAAAGTTGTTTAACTTCTGCTTTCTCGTCAACAAAACAAAGATTTTTTTCCATTCTGTACATAGTGTCTTCAGGTATCTATAGAAATCAGTGCTAGAACCTTAGAACTGCTGATGAGGTTCATTTACCTTGGAACTATTCATTTATTTCCTATAATTGAGGAGGTGAAGGTTTTTGTTTTAATACAAATGATTATGAAACACTCAGTCTGTACCCACATTGGTATTAAGTTCCAGGGAGATAAAGAGTTTGCCCATGTGTCTCAGTCCATTCCGGCTGCTATAACAAAATGCCGTAGACTGAGTGGCTTCTAAACAACAGAAGTATACTTCTCAGAGTTCTGGAGCCTGGAAGTCTGAGATCACGGTTGGGTTGGGTTCTGATGAGAGCCCCCTCTGGGTCGCAGACTATCTGTCCACTTCTTGTTATATTCTCAAGAAGGGGAGGGAGTGAGAGAGAGCTCTGAGATCCTTTTTTTTTTTTTTTTGTCTTTTTTGTCCTTTAATGTCTGCACCCACGGCATATGGAGGTTCCCAGGCTAGGGGTCTAATTGGAGCTGTAGCTGCTGGCCACAGCCACAGCCACAGCCACAGCAACGCGGGATCCGAACCGCGTCTGCGACCTACACCACAGCTCATGGCAATGGCGGATCCTTAATCCACTGAGCGAGGCCAGGGATCAAACCCGCAAACTTATGGTTCCTAGTCGGATTCGTTTCCACTGCATTACGACTGGAACTCCTGGGATCCCTTTTATGAAGATGCTCATCCCACTCACGAGGGCTCTGCAGTTGTGACCTAATCACCTCTCAAAGGCTACACCTCCTAAAATCATCACCATAGGCATTAGACTTTCAGCATAGGAATTTGGAAGGGACATAAACGTTCAGACCACGGCACTGTGGCAGAACAGAATGTGAGCCTCAGAGTCCTTCGCATCTGGCACCAGTCCCAGTTCAGTCCTCGTGTCTGCAGCACCTCAGGAAATTTACCTTGCCTCCTTAATTTTATGGGATAAATGTGTAATATAAACTGTTATCTAGTATCATTTATAATAATAACAATAAATGTAAAATGACTTTTATTATAATAATTGTGAAAGTACAATCCTCTTTTAACTGATGTGGGACTAGCCTAGCATAGACAGGCATCATTTAGATGATCACAAAGTAACATGTTAAGAAATCAAAGAAGAAACATACCAGATTTCGTGTCTGGGATGGGGGTGAGGGAATGTTCATAAAGACTGAACGTAGCATATGGTATGAGTTGAATCTTGCAGGATAAATTTTCTTAGGCTGGCTCCTTATGCAGGACCTACCTTCTAGAAGGAAGCCAGAAGATGTAAGTTGTAATACATTTAGGAAACAACAAATAGTTCGGTATGGGTGTTCGGTATGTTGCTTGTGAGGAAGCAGCAGCAATGAGGGTGGGTATGGCACAGTACCTGGCGTACAGTGTGTGCTACTTGAACACTTGTTGAATGGTGGATGAAAAAGCAGAGATCATATTGTGGAGAGTTTGTATTTCATGAAAAGGAGTGGTTGGCCAGTGGGCACCATTGAAGAAATGAATCAAAAGAGTAGCATCTTCTGACTTAAATATTATCAAGATCTCTATGGCAGTACTTACCTGAATTGGGAACTGCTCATAAAAGTCATTTAAGAAATATTGAGGATCCAGCCACTACAGTGGCAATGAGTTTGGAAGGGACTGATGTGGTGATTAAATGAGAGTTGTGAAGGAATCCACTTTGGCTCTCACGTGGCCCTTCAAGTATTTGGGGGAGTACCTAGTAACTAGTATAACCAAAATCAGGATTATAGGAATTACAACAGGTTTTGAAGAAAAATGACTCCGCCAGTTTTTAAGTTAAGTTTGAGCCAGTTTGAGTTTGGGAATGTTTTGAGCTATCCATGTTGAAGGGCCTAATGGGCACTTAGAAATCCAGTGCAAGAGGGGCCTAAATTGAGATACAAATCTGGGAATAATTGTTATACAGTGAGATTAAATATAATCCAGCAAAGAAATTGTGTCGAGTAAGGTGAAAAGAGAGCCGAGGACCGAATCCAGAGGACCAGCAAATTTGTAAGAAGTGTGTGGTGGGTAGCATAGTCAAGGAGACTGAGAAGAGAATTCTGGAAGGCAATTATTACATACCATGTGAGAAGTGTCAGGAACAAGAGTGAGACTGGTTGTTTTAAAGGGAGTGAGCCATAAGTTAATGCAAAAAATAAATTTGTCTGCCAGTGATTTGGCAACTAGGTAGTTATGGTAATTATCAAATAATCTCTTATCATGGAATGCTGACGTCAGAGGCCACACTGTAACAGGTTGGCAAGAAGATAGAAAGTGATGAAATGGAGCTAGAGTTATACCTAGTTGGGAATAAAGGAGCAAAGTGAAAATTGCAAGGCATGGAGAGTCCAAAAATATTTGGTTTTGTATGTGTTTATTTTTTAGGACAGGTAGAACTTCAATTCATTTTTCTGATCACACTCAATAAACATCACAGCTTGCCTCTAGCTATTGAAGGTATAAATCACACGTAAAAGAGGAACCTCAGAAATCCTAAAGATATTTAGGTTTTCTTTAGATTTTCTCTCTCTCTCTCCCTCAGTTGAAGCAGCCTCGCACAGATATAATAAAATCACCTGCGTGATTTACTTTCTCAGCCTAATGAAAAGTCACGTCCTGAGTGATGTTTTATGACACCATCAGGGTACTTCCAGGGGAAGTGTGCATGACATACCGTTGTCACCCAGAAATTCCGAGGATGGTTTTGTCGATGAGTGTGAAACCTCCCTGGGAATTTAAATGGACATAACTGGAACTGTTTGCCTGACTCACACCACAGGCAAATTCTTGTTAATAACCCACTAATTAATCAGTGTGTCCTTTTCTCCATGCTGAGGATACCTCATGACCTTTGTGTTTTTTTGTTGTTGTTGTTAATTTTAAAATTTGAAGTTCCAGTGCTCCCTCAAAGAAAATTCTAGCCAGAGCAGCTTTTTAAAAAAGAATCCCACCTCCAACTTGCCATGCAAAAAATACCCCCATCAGGGAAGTTGTCGTCATCTATCTTTGTAAGTCAGGGACATTTGGGGCGTTCTATTTCCAATGCCAAGGAATGGAAGATTACATCTAATCATTCCCTAATTCTTTGCAAGACCATATAAACAGCAGAAAATTACTGTTTTTCCAGAGGAATTTCTATGCATATGTACCTGTCCTCTACATTTTTAACTCATTTACATGTTATAGTGCCAAACGTGCTTGGATCTTTATCTTAAGGAAATAATTTTGTTGGGCAGGAAGCTCACTAAATGTTCATAGATTTTCCCTTCTCCTTTTTTTCTGACTTACCCCCCAATTTGTGTTTTCTCACCCTCCTAGGGTGTTGGCAGGAATTGAGGTCAGAAAATTAGTATGAGGCTGGTTTCTCCCTTTGTAACTCAATTTTCAGCCCTTATGTGCACTACACACAGTGGCTCTGAAATTCAGCGCCTTCATCAAACCCTGGCTCCACCATTTACCAGCCGTGTGACTTTCAGCAAGTTACTTAATTGCTCTGTGCTTCAGTCTCCTCCTCAGTAAAATGGTAATGCCTAACTCATGGAATGCTGTGAGCATTAAATGAGAGAAACGCAGATAAACTGCTTGTACCCATGCCTGGCATACATACAGCTTAGCTGTTATCACTTTTTAAAACACAGAAAAGATGAGCTGGTTTCTTCACTTTTAGAATTTAATACTATTTTAAACTACTGCAAACTGAGGACACATGATAATTAAAATCAAAGAGAAAGAGGACAGGTATTCAGGAAGGAGCAGAGGTTTTAAGGCTGACCAAATGTGAATACAGACTTCCACTCTGTCACTTGGTGCTATAACCTTAGGTGATTTACTTAGTCCCTCTGAGCCCAATTTCCTCAGGTATAATAATATACATACATATATATATATACACACACACACGTGTGTGTGTGTGTGTATACACATACCTTATATGAAAATACCTTATATATTTATGAAAGTGAGAAAATGCATGTCAGGGACTTGGTACATATTAGGCACCTAATGCATGAAAGGATGTTAGGGCTTTGGGCTTTTGGTTTCTTGCAAGCCTATATATGTAAAAAGGGGGGGTAAAAAGAAAGAAAGAAAACAAGAGTGCCCATCCAAAGTGGTTCACTTAACTGGTTCACTTATCACCTCCATGAGTGTGGGAGAAAAGAAATGCTGAGAGTTTTAAGAGAAGGATGTTTGACTGGTTTTAATTACTGCATAAAACCACATCTTAGAAATTTGGTTCTTATTTGGAGCACATGTAGAGGTTGAACTGGAATATCTTTAGTAGATTTTCTGCTGGATTTAGGGAGAAACCTTGTGTAGTATATCAGTCAAAAACAATGAGTGAAAAATCAGAGATATAAGATTTATTCCCAAATGTTAACATTATTTCTTAATGGATAAGTGCCTTTGAAAGTCTATCTCCTTGGTTTTGGCAGGGTAGAATCCAAACATCCCAGACAAATAAACATCAAAGAAATTCATGGACAAAGAGTCAGTATTCTTCATTCATACCCAAGCTTGAGAAATTTTGATTGTCAAAATACTAGAAGAGCTTCAAAATCATTATCATCTCTTCATATAGAATTGATCACTGCTGCAAGTAACAGAAAACCTAGTGAACAGTGACTTATACAGAGGCTTTTTTTCGCATAACCAAAAAAAAAAAAAGTCTTCAAGAAGGTGCTGCTGGTTTTGAGTCAGTGGTTCAGTGATTTCAGCCCCGCTATCTCTGAATCTTTCAGCCTTTCCCGCGTGGTTGCTGCTTAATGATCAAATAATGACTCTTAGTTCGACAGGTAGCACATCCAAGTTCAAGATGGGAAACAGGAGTGATTGGCAATTCCTGCTGTATATTTCTCTTTCATCAAGAGAAGTCTTCCTAGAGATTCCAGAAGAGTCCTGGGAAGTAGGAGAAATACTTAATTTTCCAGCCTCTAAAATGAAAAGGACAAGAGAAAGTAGAGGGGTGAATATCTGTTGAGTTAGGGGACAATGTTTAACATACCATCGTTGAGAAACTGCTTGTTCCAAAGTCTACAAACTACCCTAATTTCTAATAATGTCTTACATGCACTTGAATATTTATATTAGGTCACCCAGCCTTTTTTCCTAAAAGAATAGATGTATTTTATTAATACTAGATTTGATACCAGGTGTGGAATAGTTTGATTTGTTGTTTTGTTATTGCTTCTACCTAATCTAAGGATGTTTTGTTTATTGCTTGCAATGTGATAGTTTTGCATTACTGAATCCATATGTAAATTATTTTACAGATAAGGCGGTAAAACATATGTTTGTATTGTTAAATCCTGAACCTAATGGTTTTAAAATAATTCTGTAAACATCCTGGAGTCTCACATAGTTTCAACATGCAACACTATTTTTTCTTCCCCTTTTATGAAACTCATTAGGCCAATAAAACCTTTTAGTAATATTCATCCCATCTGGGAACACTGGGGTCACATTTGCTTTGGCTCCTTTTTTCTCCCTCTTTCCTCATTGACTGATCGTTTTTCCAAGCTACCAACTGATATTAATATATTTTAGAGGCACTGTTTTTTAATCAGTGGGGTACCAAGGGGTGAAGAGTGGGGATGTTCAGCCCCAAGTGTGTGCACAAAGAAATGCATCATGTGTAGTATTTAAAAATCACTATTAAAATGGATCAAAATTGTTTCATTTTTATTACCTCCGTGTGCTGGCAATTCTCGACAATGTGTAGTGAAATCTGCCTCCCTGTTAAGGCAAACCACCATGATCCTGCCTCCTCGCTTTTGGTACGCACTGCTTTGCAATTCAAATTTTTCTCTTCCCAATAAATTAATAGTTTAAGATTTTAAAGAGCAAACGCTGTTGGAAATATTTTACGTAGATGAAAATTCTGCATTTCTTTTCATAGTTTTATCACCTTGATTATAATCATGACATCATCACTTGATTGAAAACTGTGAACAGAGAAATGAATAATATTTAAACGAAATGAATATTGGAAGGAGTGACACTTGTAACAAAAGTAGAATTTGACTACTATGTACAGAGTATTTCTGCTTTTAAGTTTTTGAATGCAGTTTCTTTCCCCAAAGGAAAAAAAATAAAACCTAAAACTGAAATTATGTTTATTGCAATATTTCTTATTTCAAATTGGATATTTCAAACTCCATATTTCCATTTTGGCTTTGGGCTAACTATGGAATGCAGGGGGAAAGGACAGCAATAAAGTAAAACCTTTTCATTGAAAGAACCGTACATAATGCATTTAATTCTGTAATAATGTGAAGTACTAAAAGTGAAATTTCTGCTAGCATTCCAAGGTTTGTTTTTCTCTTTCCTTTGAGTTTTAAAAGGAAGCAACAAAGTAGGAAGAGATGAATTTCTCGAATTCATTGTGGTTCTTTATTTCTCCAGGCATTTTTGGACAGAAATTGGAAGATACTGTCCGTTATGAGAAGAGATATGGAAACCGCCTGGCTCCAATGTTGGTGGAGCAGTGTGTGGACTTTATCCGACAAAGGGGGCTGAAGGAAGAGGGCCTGTTCCGACTGCCAGGCCAGGCCAATCTTGTCAAGGAGCTGCAGGATGCCTTTGACTGTGGAGAGAAGCCATCATTTGACAGGTAGATCTCAAGATTTTACTATCCTTCACTGAGACTCTCGAACTAAACTGAAAGGTTGCAGTGAGCTGAAATGACATAACTTTAATGGCTATCGTAACAGTTTAGAAGATGGATTACATAGCCCCACAAAGGTGGATTGTTTTTATTAAGCTACAGAATCAAAAATTTGATAGTTTAAGAGTTGCCTTGTGGTGCAACAGGTTAAGGATCCGGTGTTGTCACTGAAGGGGCTCGGTTCACTGGCCCGGGAGCCTTCATACACCTTGGCGCTTGGCCAAAAGGAAAAAGCAGGTACTTTAGATGTCTTTCTCTGCCACATGCCCCTAATACATTGTCAGGTACTTTAGATGTCTTTCTCTGCCACATGCCCCCTAATACATTGTCAGGTACTTTAGATGTCTTTCTCTGCCACATCCCCCCTTAATACATTGTCAGGTACTTTAGATATCTTTCTCTGCCACATCCCCCCTTAATACATTGTCAGGTACTTTAGATGTCTTTCTCTGCCACATCCCCCCCTTAATACATTGTCAGGTACTTTAGATATCTTTCTCTGCCACATCCCCCCTTAATACATTGTCAGGTACTTTAGATGTCTTTCTCTGCCACATCCCCCCTTAATACATTGTCAGGTACTTTAGATATCTTTCTCTGCCACATCCCCCCTTAATACATTG
Source organism: Catagonus wagneri (assembly GCA_004024745.2). Classification (NCBI taxonomy): domain Eukaryota; kingdom Metazoa; phylum Chordata; class Mammalia; order Artiodactyla; family Tayassuidae; genus Catagonus; species Catagonus wagneri. The sequence goes on along the minus strand of PVHT020000886.1, from coordinate 8,379,912 downwards.
TCATTTATTCTTTTCCTTTGGACCTAAATGAAAACTGTATTAAACCTTTACATCAGAGAAGTAAATTTTTAAAATAGGAGTTTTCTTTTGCTTGATGTTTCATTGAATTCTTTTAGCTAAGGGATAAATGTTGATAAACAGAGATTGGGGTATTGGCCGTGTAATTGAAAGCATTATGTTTTTAAATATATAGCTCCATCTTAATCTAGAATACATTTGCAGGGAAACAAGGAGTGAGATTCTCCCCTTTTTTATATTGTAAATTTGGTAAACATCTATTATTTTATAATCACAAATTTAATCAGAAAGGTCTTTTAATTAATTTCATGCTGCACAAAAATGTCTTTATCTTTTAATTCCTAACATGTATCTACAGAAACTCCTGGTTTACTAGAAAATCTATAGAAGAGAGTTGCAGAGATTATTTCAGCCTCAGACACAGTATGGTAACATTGCTAGCATACTTTGAGAAAAAGGAATGTCGTTCACTGTTTCAGGCTTCTACACTGGTATATTAAACCACCCTCAAACTATGGCATAAGCAATTGCAACCAATCATTTGTTCATAAATCAAGAATATAAACAGGACATGGCCAGGGTATGCTCTTTTCTCCTCCACATGGTATTGATGAATGTTGCTCAGTTAGGTCTGAATGATCCACTATGGCTTTACTCACATGCCTGGAGCCTTGTCTGAAGTGACTAAAGTGGCTAGAGGTTGCTTGCTCATTTTTTTTCTTTCTCTCTGTAGTCAACAGAGCTTTTCTTCATGCCAGCTTTATCTCTAGTAGTGACCCTGTGACAGGATGGCTCAGGGTTCCAAGAGAGTGGAAGCTGGTAAGCATGGTGTAGGTCCAAAGAAATCACCAAAGAGGGTCAGCCTAGATTCCAGAGGAAGGGAAATAAACTCCAGAACTGAATGGAAAGAAGGAGTAAGCGTATATAGAGAAGAATGGATTTGTGGGAGAGTATTTTAGGAGAAAATCACTACAGCTTTAAAGTCTAGAATCAAGTGGAGTAAATTTCCTAACTTTGTTCTTTCTCAAGATTGTTTTGTGCGTTCTAGGTCATTTACGTGTGTATAAAAACTAGTATAAGCTTGTCCATTTCTACAAATAAGCCAATTAGGATTTTGATAGAAACTTTAATGAATCTAGAAATCAATTAATAGGAAATCGGCATCTTAAAAATATGAAATTTTCTAATCCATGAGCTATGCCTATCTCCACGTCATTAGGATTTTTCATATTTCAGCAATATTTTGTAAATTTTAATGTAAGATCTTGCTCCATTTTGTTAAATTTATCCTCAAGTATTTAATGTTTATGAATGCTCTTATAAATAGTATTGTTTCTAACATTTAATTTTCTAATTTCTCACTGATATTACAAATATGATTTTTACATAGAGATCTTTTCCAATAAAATTTGGCAAATTTATTTATAAATTTAGAGGGATTTTTTTTAGATGTCTTAGGGTTCTCTGTACATGATCTTATTGACTGTGTATAATGAGAGTTTTATTTCTTCCTTATAAGCCTTGTATTCTTTTTTCTTGACTTTTTGCACATTCTAAGAACTATTCTACAATAATAGTAAGCAGACCTACTTTTCCTATATGTGGAGAGAAGATTTTAGTGTTTTGCTGTTACTCATGATGGTAGTTATAGCTTTTGTATAGATGCCCTTTAGCAGTTTTGGAAATGTTCTTTTATTTCTAGTGTCCTGACAATTTATTATTAAGTGAATGAGAATTGAATTTTATCAAATCCACTTTTTTTGGGCATTTATTGCAGAAATTATCTGATTCTTCTGTTTTATTATGTAAATGGGGTGAATTACATTGACTGATTATCAAATGTTAAACCAACATTCCTAGGATAAACGACATTTGGTTGTAATGTATTATCCTTTTAATATATTGCTGTATCTGACTTAGAAATAACTTGAAAATTTTTGGACCTATATCCATCAAGACAATAGACCTATCAGTTTCTCTTCTTGTAATCTCTTTAACTAGTTTCATTATCAAAGAAATTCTGGCCTCAAAATTAGGTGAAAAGTGTTCCATCTACCTCTATTTTCAGAAAGAATGTATGTAGTTTGTACTATTTCCTCCATAAATCTTGGGTAAAATTTACCAGTGAGCTCCTTGGAGATGAGGGCAAAGCGGCTGATCCTGTATGGGCCAGTAGGTTACAGTAAGAAATGTAGGTTGTCTTCTAAGTGAAATGGAAATCCATTGAAAGATACTTAACAAGCAATTGGAATCATTTCATTTACATGTTAAAAAGGAAAGGTCACTCTGTGAGGAAAAACTAATATTTTCTATTAGTCCACACACAGAACAATTCTGACACCAAATATGTGGGTTTTCCACAACAAGCAATTCTCCAGTACTTGATAGACATCCACTGAGTGTCCTACTGTTTAATCAATTCTGGCACTAACTACCCAGAGTCAGTGCAGACCCCACAGGTTAAGAGCTCATTTCGACAAGATTGCACCCACCTCACTTCAGGCACTATTCCAATCACCAGTCCAAGTTGTAAGCTGTACTTCTGACCAACCAGCCTCAGGTTCAATTACAGAACAGCTCATGGAACGCAGGAAAACCAGTTTATTTCCCAGATTACTGGTTTAGTATAAAAGGACACAGCTCAGCAACACAGATGAAAGGGATGCATAAGACAGACGTGGGGCAGGGTACAGAGCTTCCACGCCTTCTCCAGATGCACCACCCTCCTAGCACGTGGATGTGTTCACTAACCTAGAAGCTTTCTGAACCCCTTCAGTGAGGATAATTTTATGAAGATTTCATTATATGGGCGTGTTTGATTAAATCCGTGGTCATTGGCCATTGAACGGAATCTCCAGGCCCTCTCTCCTCTCCAGAGACTGAAAAGTGAGACTGAAGTTCCAGCCTTCTCATCATTTGACTGGTTCCTTCTACCCACTCAACCCCATTATCCTTAGGGGCATCCCAAAGTCGCCTCATGAACGTAAATTCAGAAGTGGTTGAAAGGGGCTCGTTATGAATAGCAAAGTCTTTCACCTTCCTCACTCCAGAACTGTTTTAGGAACTGGGGATAAAAAAGAAATATTATAACAAAAGATGCTTCTATTACTCTTTTAATTTAGGAAATTACAAGGTTTTTAGGAGCTCTGACCAGGAGCTAAAATGAAACCCCAAATATATCACAATAGCACACTCGGGCAATCTGAATATGCTTGTTTTAGTAAATAAATTGTCAAGTTCGAATCCCTCAAGGAGGTAGATGGGCAAATTACTGGATTTTGCCAGTTAAAAAAAAAAGAAAAAAAGGATTCCCAGATCCACAGACAGTGAAATAAAAGAGTAACATATTTGTGTCCAAATATAATTGTAAACTACGCTGGTAGGGAATAAGTAATCCATAATTTCCCAAGGGGAGTGAGATTATTTTTGGAAATGTGTCCAAGTGGAGTATTCCGCCCCATCCCCCTTTTTAGTTAATTGCTGCAAGAATTTAGAATTTCACGTGACTAAGTCCTAGCTCCAGTTTCAGTTTAGGGGATGTGAGGACAAACTGGGAACATTTGCTAGTTCAAGGTAATCTTGCCAGTGTTCACCACCAAAGCCATTTTGAAAAGAATGTAAATTGAAAAATACAGATAGTGCATAGTGTCTTGACTAGATATTAGGATATAAAGCAAAGAACAGAAATTTTTCTTTGAGAAATAAATATGTTAAAGAATGAAAATGAATAAGTATTTCCCTCTGTTTATTCTAATAAAGAGTTAACCAGATTTAGCTTTCATCTTTACATTTATTAAAATCTGGAAAGAGGAGTTCCCTTCGTGGCTCAGTAGTTAACGAATCCGACTAAGAACCATGAGGTTGCGGGTTCGATCCCTGGCCTTGCTCAGTGGGTTAAGGATCCGGCGTTGCCGTGAGCTGTGGTGTAGGTTGCAGACGAGGCTCGGATCCCGCGTTGCTGTGGCTGTGGCGAAGGCCGGCAGCTACAGCTCCAATTAGACCCCTAGCCTGGGAACCTCCATATGCCACGGGTGCGGCTCTACATAAAGGCAAAAAGACAAAAAAGAAAAAAATCTGGAAAGAAATCCTCATCGGAATTATGCACAGATAATCTCCAATTTTTATGTTAAGGCCTAATATTATTGTAGGTCCAACATTAAGCTCTAAAATTTGAATTTTAAAGTAAGCTTTTTAAATAACATTTTAAAATTATAAAAGTATAAAGTAGTTACTAAAATTTAATGTATTATTAAAATCATATTTTAAATACAATTAAGAATATAGAATATAAAAGGAAAGCTATGTAGAGATTTAAATATATAGATATGTGTAAATACAGATATTATATAAATAAATATTGGAACCGCACAGTTTTTACATCTTGCCCTTTTTTTTTTTTCTTAGGGCTGCACCCGTGGCATATGGAAGTTCCCAGGATATGGGCCCAATTGGAGCTGTGACTGCCACAGCAATGCCAGATCCGAGCCGCACCTGCAACCTACACCACAGCTCATGGCAGCGCTGCATCCTTAATCCACTGAACAAGGCCAGGGATGGAACCTGCGTCTTCATAGACGTTAATCAGATTCATTTCCTCTGAGCCATGACAGGAACACCACGTGTTGCCTTTTCTTATTAACATTATATCATAAATAGTTTGCCCTATCACTAAGTAACTTACACAAACGTAATTTCAAGGACAGTATAATAATTCATCATATCATTGTACTGATTTGTCTAATTCTGTTGTTGCTTTCAGTATTTTGCATGTATCAATCCTATGCTGGTGAGCATCTATGTCCATAAATTAGCCTGTGCTTTTGAAGCTATGGATCCATTTGGAAATTAATATTTCATATTTGAGTGAGAAGAAATATTTTGTGTTATGGGAGAAAAAAAGATGAAAAAGAAATTTGGAATATATATTACTTGAGATTGCAAGTGCATGTGCCAGCTCTTAGGAAATCATGCATTTTTTGCTCTTCTTTTATTATGTCAATACTATTTTCCCAGTTCCAGGGTTTAAGTTTAAGACTCTTATGTATGCATGACATTGTTCCTCCAGTTACATGACATATTTCCACAGACTCCTGGACCAAAGTGAATTCTGTAAGAAAGGACATTCATTGACCTGAAAGAATTTGGATTTAATCAGTTTGTCAACTGTAAAAAACAACAGATGTTGGCATTCCTAACCATTCTTTTCTTCATTATTTCTGTTTAGAAGTAAAAAAAAATAATTAAAATATAATATTTTATATTCCCTACTCTGAAGGGACAAAAATGAAATGCAGAATGTGTAAAATCAGATTAGAAGCCAAGTGTTATTTCATTTCTAAAGCTCTCCAGATGGTATCAGCTGTTAAAGAAGGCACAGTTTGGAAGAGCTGGGAAGGGAGGGTCAAAAATGGCCATGTGGGTGTCACCATCATAGCATCAATTGCTCAGCAACAGAATAGCTATGCACGTACAATGGTACTCAAGAACAAGGACAGAAACCTGGAGAAGCCAGGGGTTTTTAAACCCTCTGTCCAAGAATCCTGTAAAACAGTTGTGGTCCAAGGTACCCCGGCTGCCCTCCCTTGCCCTGAGGTCATTCTGCTCTCAGCCCTCCTCCTCCTCTCCTGTTTTGTTTATTTCTTTGGGTGTTTTGGTGACTGATTTAAGATTAGGGTACTAAACAAACAGCCAAGACTACAGATATAAAAAGGAAAAAAAAAAGCCTAAAATTTAAGTGGCAGAAAATCCAGACACATTTTAATTTTATCCTCTGGATAGCAATACGGCTTTGAGTGTCTCAGACCTGAGTTGTAAAAAGTGAACTTGAAAGGCGGAGCACTACAGACATAGTCAAACATTGTCAAACATTAGTTAAAAGAATGAACCAGAGAGAGATGTTAAGATTCAGGTGCCCAGACCCCTCTGGCTCTCATTCTGATTTAAAACCTTGGAGGATAGCCAGGAATCTGCATTTCAAACATATTCCCAGGTAATTCTTATATGCCTGGTGCTCTAACCACAACCTGGGAAGTAGTAGCTAGACTGCAGGAGGAACTGCTCATTTATATGAGAAAACTGCCTCAGTTTTCTCATTTATAAAATGGAATAAAATCAACCTCTTGGCACCATTGGAAACCACGCTGGCGCTGACTAGGCTAGGCAGGTCTTATGCTACTCCAAAAGATAAATTACTTTCTGGGGTACACAGTTTATGTGTAAAATGTAAAATTTCCTGTCTGCTAAAATGGGTCTGAAAGTTTAGAACCTGAAAAGTGTATCTTTGCACCTATGCTTTGAACCACATGAAAACTCAAAACACTGGGGCACTGGGTAACACACTACAGGTATAGAGCTTTTGTATCATCATGTGAATCAAAGATCTACAGGTTGGGTTTGATGAAGAAAAGTGAAGGAAGAAGTGGTAGCTTGAGGGCATGTGGATAGGTAAAGGGTTGGAAGAGCAAAGAACAGGCTCCTAGGAGTTTGCCTGAGGCAAGCCCTAAGTGGGTAAATGGCAAACTGGCTGCCTGTTTTCAGCAATCTAAGGGATTTTCTGAAATCTAGTCTGGGGCCAGCCCTCCAAAGTCCTGGGCAGCTGTTTGCTATGGTAACATTACTTTTTTTGTTATTTTTGTTTGTTTGTTTGTTTTCTCCTTTTAGGGCTGCACCCACAGCATATGGAAGTCCCCAGGCTAGGGGTCAAATTGGAGCTGCAGCTGCTGGCCTGCGCCACAGCAACACAGGATCCAAGCTGCATCTGCGACCTATACCACAGCTCACAGCAACGCAGGATTCCTGACCCACTGAGTGAGGCCAGGGATCGAACCTGTTTCTTCATGGATATTAGTCGGGTTTGTTACCACTGAGTCACGATGGGAACTCCAACATTACTATTTTTGATGCGGTTCTTAGATATTATGGTGGATTGACAAGATTATTGAGCATTGCTTTAGTATACTCGAACTTCCATCATTCTCGTAGGACCATCAAGATTTCAGCCATATTCTTATAACACCTGTATTTAATTTACTGATATTTCTTTTTAAATTTATTCAGTTTTTTTAAATCAATTTTGTTTCAAAAGGAATTTGTTATTTTTTTTAGTTGAAAACTAGCACCACTTGCCATAAATACAAGGTTAATATAGCATAAACACGGTGGCCACAAAGCATGTTATCAAATGCCATCCAAATACAGTGTCTTTGGGGAGACTCTGACCCTGGGAACTTCGGTTTTCTGATGACAGTGAAGACTGGCAGGCGCTAGGACTGCTTAAACAATTCTTTCATCCCCAACTGGTACTTCCTATTTGATATAATCAGTAGAAATGAAAGACAGTCGAGAATGGACTAGTGTTTCTACTGCGGGATTTTGTTCTCGTCTGGCTGTGGGGTAAGAACACTGAACCCTAACCACTAGAACACAGGGACCAACAGGTGTGATATAGATCCCCAGTCCTTGTCCCTTTGGAGAAAGAAGTCGGCAAAGGGACTGAGAGTAGTAAGGCAAATAAAGTGTTTATTAAAGAAGATGAGAAGATACGTACAGAGAAAGTACAGACAGACTCTAGTTGGGAGGGGCAGAGCAGAAAGAGAGACAGACAGACAGAGAAAAAGAGCAAGACAGAAAAGAGAGTGACTCGTGCTTTGGAGGTAGTTTAAATCACTTGTATGGGAGCAGTGCTTCTGGGCTGCTTCTGGCCGAACATCTTGCTTTATCCGGCCTTGAGTCCACATTTGGCCTAACTCAGGGCTGTCCCCTGTGCGCGCGCATCTTTTAGCCAGGATGGATTCCAGCACCAGAGTTTCTGGGAGGTTGACAGGATGTACTGTGGTCTGGTGCCCCTCCTTCCTCTGGCCCCTGAGGAGCATTTCTGTGCATGTATCCTTCCGGAAGGGCTCCTTGACCTCAAGAATGAGAAATATGTGGTCTCTTTATCTTTTATCTAGGCAGGATGCAGCTCCTCCTTGCTCCTGCCGTAATCTTTATCTTGAAGTATCAGTCCACAGGGGACAGATTCCAGTTGCTTAACCTGGGACCCCTCTATCTTCTGCTTCAATTTGATGTCTGTTAATATCCTGTCTGTGTAGCACCTGATTTGGAATAGGTGGCACTTTGGTAAATATCATCAGATTGTTCCTTGCCAGCACTTACAGGCTTACTTCCCTGAATGCTTGGCGTCTTACCTAGTTTGAATAATGGGTGTAATTTGCAAGGATTCCGTGAGACCCCCTTGTAAACATACTAAGGTCTGAAAAATTAATGAGCTTTAAGGTGAAATATTTCATGTGTGGAAATATTCACTCGAAGGGATACTCACTGAATATTTTATGTAGGACAGGTTGTTAGGTAGAAATCTGTTGTGTTCCATTGTGCTTCCTCTTTTGGAGACGTATCTAAAGAGCCAGTACGTCTGAAACCAAAGCCATGGACCTGAATTTCACTTTCCTTTCAATTTAGCTTTGAATAAACTTGAGCTCACTTCAACTGGAACCTGATGGAGTGATGAGTAAAAACAGCCCATTAACCAAGAAGCTTCCCAGCATTGGCATATCTATCAGCTGGCATTGTGAACTAATATTTTCAAGGAAGCAGCATAGAAATAAGAGCTCAGGCTTTGGAGAGAGGCAGGCACCATTAACTACCTATGTTAACAGTCAGAAACTTCTTAACTTCTCTAGACTCCTAGTTTCCTCACATGTATAATGGAAAGAATGCATAATACCCCCTCCCCAGAACTGTTGTATTCATGAACTTAAAAATAACACAGAATAGAACAAAAACACCAGGAGTAAATGGTGTAATGGGAATAAGTTACTTAGCACTTTTATTGTCATTGTGTCATAATGTTAATGATGATGATGATTTTAACATTTTATTTGGTAAGGAAAAGTAATATTCTTGAACCTTTATAATACAGAAACTAGTGCTTAACTATAAAATCATCTGTATTTTTAATCAAGGATATCTTCATTTCTGTTTTAAAACCTCCACATCAATTCCTACTGAAAGAAATAAGATACCTAGAAAGTGTTAAGTTCTGAAAGTGTGTTTTTGTGTGTCTTATAAGTCAGATTGTAAAGCCTTTTACATAAGCTTGGTGAAAGTACATCCCTTAAAGGTATATATTTTCTGAAATAAATTTTTTGAATCATACTTTACATATCTTGCAAGTCACCCATTTCAAGGGTACAATTCAATGATTTTTAACAAATTTACCAAGCTATGCAACCATTACCATATATCAGTTTTTTAACACCATTTTCATCACCTAAATAGCATCTCTTATGCCATTTACTGTTATTCCCAGCAGCCCTTCCTCCCCAGGCAACCACTAACATACTTTCTGTCTCTATAGATTTTCCCTTCTCTGGACATTTTTTATAAATAGAATTATTCAATATATGGTCTCTTGCATACAAGAGATTTTTTTTTTTCACTTAGCATAATGCTCTTGAGGTTCATCCACGCTAGAGCATATATCAGTAGTTTGTTGCTCTGTATTGATGGATAGATTTAACTTTGTGGATATACTAACAGTTTGTTTATTCATTCGTTGATTGGTAGATATTTCAGTTGTTTCTGCTTTTTGGCTTATATGAATAATGCTGCCAAGAATATGCCTGTACAAGTTTTTGTGTGGACATATGTTTCATTTCTCTGGGGTGCGTACCTAGAAATGCAGTTGCTAGATCATATCTACATTCAACATTTGAAGACTTGCTATTTCCACAGTGGCTGCAACATTTTATACTTCTACGAGCAATGTATGGATGTTCCCATTTTTTTTATCCTAGACATTCTAGAGAGTGTGAAAGGGTATCTTGTTTTTTTAGTTTGCATTTCCCTGATGATTACGGATGTTATGTATGTTTTTATTTGCTTATGAGTCATAGGGTTTTTAAATGTTTGAATTTTCTGGTTATCTTGATAATTTATTATAAGAAAATGGTTGAAAATTGCTAAATAATCAAAAATAATGTTCAGGGAATATGTATTTAGGATTGAAATAAATGTCTGTGATATCATGGGAGCATGTGTGTATATACTCATGAGGGTCTCACTGTAGATATTGATTTAAAACTCTTCATTCATAGAGTTCCCGTCATGGCTCAGTGGTTAACGAATCCGACTAGGAACCATGAGGTTGCGGGTTAGATCCCTGGCCTCGCTCAGTGGGTTAAGGAGCCGGCGTTGCCATGAGCTGTGGTGTAGGTTGCAGATGCAGCTCGGATCCCGCATTGCTGTGGCTGTGGCTCAGGCCAGCAGCTATAGCTCCTGTTAGACCCCTAGCCTGGGAACCTCCATATGCCATCCCAAGTGTGGCCCTAGAAAAGACAAAAATAAATAAATAAATAAAACTCTTCATTCGTAAGGTAAAACTCTAAATGTGTAACTGGAATATGAACTCAAGGAAAGCAGAGAATTTTATGACTCTTGATCACCTTTTTAATCCCTAGCAGCTAAAACAATATCTGACCCAAGGCGTTCATCAAATCTTTGTTGAATAAATGGATTCAAGAAGTATATTTCGAATGTACTTGGATAAAAGAATTAACTATTTCTGATAGCACAATAAGTGGACAACTCGTGCTTATTTTCATAGATTAGAATTCACGAAATTTGAAAATAGTCACACTTCAAAACAATTTCTAAAATTCTGTTAAAATATCATTTTGTCAACTAAAAATGCCTCCTGATGTTAAAGTCATAAGCGTACGAATGAGAATACAATTTCATAACAACCATAGGTCTTAATTAAAACCAGTACCTTTGTTTTGTACCCTAGAAATGCTCCATGAATATGGATGCACTATATTTTCAAAGCGAACTAGATTTTGATTCATAACAAAACAAAAGCAACAAAACAAAAAAGTAAAAACAGAACCCCTAACTTCTCAGTACAGTTTTGCTTGTCTCTCTTCCCACTTACACTGACCTCTCCTAAAAATAGTCCAGGCAGACAATAACACTAATGTAACGTATATCTGTATATGTGATAGCAAAGTATCCTTTTCAATAAAGAGCATAACAGCATTTTAGTATGAGATCCACAGTAAATACATAATTGAATTCTTTTAAAGCTTTTTATCCTTTTCCCCAATATGTACATACATGCATTAATAAACTGGAATGGTATCATTTAGCTCATACGTGGAGAATGCTTTTGTGTTGTAATAAAAGACTGTCGAAGTGTTCAGAGAAGGAACAAGTTTTGTGTAGCCTCAAACAGTTTAGGTGCTGATCTGTAAACTCACCTGAATATACCAGAAAATCCTCTTAAGTTCCCTCTCACACCAACTGTTAGAGATTCAACAGTGTAAAACTAGGCTATTTGCTCATTTCCTTTATAAGGCACAAAGGTTTTGTTTCCTACCTTATTGACTTTATTGGAAGAAAATAAGTTTTCTAGAAAAGAATTTTTGCATCCCTTATTGTTTATCCTAGAATCGGATAATCAAACTTTTCCAAACTTTGATAGATATGAAAAGAAATGGGTAGCATGTAAAAGGTTCAGTGTTAGGAGTTCCTGCTGTAGTGTAGCACGTTAAGGATCTGGTAGTGCTGCAGCTGTGGCACAGGTCACAGCAGCCGCTTGGATTCAGTCCCTGGCCTGGGAACTTACATATGCCACGGGTGTGGCCAAAAAAGGTGGGGGGGGGGGAGTCGGTGTTAAAGACACATCAATAAGGAAAAAAAGATATATTAAGGAAATTTTGGTTGCTGTTTAGTTTTCATAAACTAGAAAAATTATCTGTGAATTTAACTGTTTTATTTAAAAAAGGAAATATTAAATTATGTATATGGATTTTAAATGCTATTGGGGAGGTTTTAAAATATATTTATATCCACCTGTAAAATGGGCCATCTGAATAGACAATAGTCTTCTAATTTTTTTAATCATTCATGCATTTCCTGGCATATATTTTATTTATTTTTATTTTATTTTTTTTTTCTTTTTGCCTTTTCTAGGGCTGCAGCCACAGCATATGGGGGTTCTCAGGCTAGGGGTCTAATCGGAGCTGTAGCCACCAGCCTACACCACAGCCACAGCAATGCAGGATCCGAGCCACGTCTGCAGCCTACACCACAGCTCAGGGCAACACCGGATCCTTAACCCACTGAGCGAGGCCAGGGATCGAACCCGCAACCTTATGGTTCCTAGTCGGATTCATTAACCACTGAGCCACGATGGGAACTCTGCTGGCATATATTTTATACTTTGTGAATTTAGGAAATTATGTTTCACAGAACAGCCAGAGAAAGTGTTAGTGCATGGGTATTACTCCATCATGACTCCCAACCTAGATTAGGGATTCCTGTTTTTAAAAATCATGAGCTGGAGTTCCCTTCGTGGCTCAGTGGTTAACGAATCCGACTAGGAACGATGAGGTTGCGGGTTCGATCCCTGGCCTTGCTCAGTGGGTTAAGGATCCGGCGTTGACCTGAGCTGTGGTGTAGGTCGCAGACGCGGCTGGGATCCCGCGTTGCTGTGGCTGTGGTGAAGGCCGGCGGCTACAGCTCCTGTTAGACCCCTAGCCTGGGAACCTCCATATGCCACGAGTGCGGCTCTACATAAAGGCAAAAAGACAAAAAAAAAAAAAAATCATGAGCCAACTAACCATTTCTTCCACTGGCACCTGTGGATACTCTTTGGAACCTCAAAGGCTTGAGCTTTCTCCTGAGACAGCTATGAATAAATGTAATAAATATCTGCTGACACTGAGAGTGAATAAAGTCCAACATGCACAGTCAGTCAAGGAGAGCCTTGATTCATTTTCTACATACCGTAAAACCAACTGGATATGTTTTCAAAGATTCTACAAATAACAAACTACATAGTATATGTGTGTAGTACTTATGTGTGTGCACATAGTGTATGTATACATGTATACATAATGTGTAGATACACACACTTATAACGCAATTTCTGCAGTTTGCAAATAGGCTGTCTCTAATCTCTTTACTGTTGGTGACTTTTAAATAATTCCATAGGTCGATACTTGTTCTAAACAATTATATATTATGGATACAAATAGGATCTTAGTTTAAATAAGAAAATCCTTGCGGCTCCATTAACCTCAGATTTCTTTTGCATAGGAAAACTTTATGGGAAAATGTTTTTCAAAACATGGGTCTTAAGAGGTTAGGCAATATCAGTGTTACTCATAGTACAAGAACGCGTCATGTGTGTTTGAATGTTACTTCTAAGTTAAATTTGGATGTAACATTGAACTTCGGGTCCCAAGTCACCAGGGCCATACTAATTCATTTTAATAGCCATGTCAATTAATTTTGTAATTGACAGCACTTATTTTTAATTGTTATCTTTATTGATATATAATTGACATACACCATTCTGTAATTTTAAAGTATTTGGTGTGTTGGCTCCATATATTTATATATTGCAGTATGATTGCCAGTATAGTGTGGATGCACATCTCTATGCAGTCACATAATTCTAATTTCTATTTTGTGGGAGAGTAATTCAGATCTCGTCTTTTAGCAGCTTTGACATTTATAATACAGTATCGTTGACCGTATTCACTATGCTGTGTGTTAGATCTCCAGAACTTATTTATCTACTATTTGCAACTTAAGGTTTTAATTAGGTTTGTTGTTATTGTTGTTTTTGGAATCAAATGCATATACATGTACAGGTAGCCTGTTAAAATAGAGATATGCTGGTATAATATTGCTTTAAGGACACTTTTCTGAATAATCTACATCAAGCCTTCTAAGTTTTTCAATTCAATTAGCCTTTCCACTCCAGTGATATCACCTTGGTACTGTAATGGAAAAAGTCATATTTAATTTTTATTCTTTGGTCTAAACTTTTTATTCATTTAGACAAATTAGAGTGTGGTTATTATTAAAGCAAATCAATGCTTTCCAACATACCAGTCCACACTAACTTGTGTCACCTTTAATGACTATTCTATAAAATAAGATATATATTTCTATGTGATGTATAATTATCTGTATATGTTGAAACATTTGCCCTTCGTGTTCAAAGGTAGTACTTAAAAGCTACACAACAAGTTATTTTACTTGTCATTTATATTTATTTGTTACTAGTAATTACCACCCTTTTGTGTAGGTTCAGGGATCTAGTATGGGAAGACGTATGTAGCAGAAAGACTAGCGAAAATGCTGTTATATTAGTGGAATTAGGTGATACGAACTTGAACTTGAGTGGTGTCAATGAGACTGCTGAGAAGGTAATGGATTCATAAGGCTTAAATCAGAAAATATAGGATCCAGCCATCCTTTAAAAGTATTTTTTAAAACTTTCCAGGTGATTCCAATGGGTGGCTCAGTCTAAGAATCACTAGTCACTGTTAAATTTAGAATCACAGGAAAAGCAAAATTTAGGTTGACTTCTAGTTTTCTTGCTTGTTTGTGTGAATGGTGATTTATGGTTGAGAAAATGGCAAAGCAGGAATAATTGCACTATTGCAAGATTGTTGTTGCTCAGGTTTGTTTATATGAAATTCAGAGTATGTATGTATGAATATCTAAGAATCCAATGGAAAGATCCTGTGTAGAAATGTGTACTTTGTAGTTAGTCACTGTAGAAAAGTGATAGTTGAACTCACAGATTTGGCCAGGGTGTGTACATAAAGTCAAAGAAAATAAGAGTTAGAAGCCAACAGAGGAAGCAAAGCTTGGGAGCTGACTAGTAAGGAATGATGGCCAGAGGAGAAGGTATGTGAGGTGGCAAAGAACAATGAAATGAGAGACTTACCCAGGCGAAATATTTTTCAGAAATAGCAAATGAATGAACATCCATGAATTTTTTTTTTTTTTTTTTCAGTTTGGGGATGTAGCTGTTTTCTATTCGAGAGATATGTTAAGTGGAATCACCAAACTCATGTTGCTCAAAGGAATCTTTTCCTACAGCTACACAACAGGGCATTTTGTTACTTGGAGTGTGTCATACACACATAGGGATGTGTGTATGTGTACACATATGTGTGCATGCATGTGTATGTGGTATGTGGGATTGTGTATTAAACTCTTAGATATTCTTTTTATGTGATGAGCTAGCGTTTTAAGGGAGGAGTCTATACACACATACATCTATGGACATAAGTATTTCTAGAAGTAGGAAAGTAAAGGTCAATGTGACAGTTTGGTTTAAGCATGAACAACATCTCCCCACCAACATCTCTCCCATCTCTCTTCCATCAGAGAACACGGGAGAGATAAGTGTGTAGCTAGCCAGCTCCCATGGATGAGAGTGGCCCGGTTTTCACTTGTGACTGTTACCTATTAGAACTGCCTCCTTATTTGGAAGTTTTCTGTCTCAAATAAGTGTTGTATAATAATGTTCCTCAACCTTGGCAGCATATGGGAATTAAGGAGCTTAAAAAAAAATCTCAATGCCCAGGTTTCACCCAGACTAATTATATCAGAATATATAGGACCCAATCATTAGTATTTTGAAAAATTTTCCAGGTGACTCCAGTATGCAGCCAAGGTTGAGAATCATTTTCTTCTGTGTCACATTGGTCAAGAGTTCCATAAATCCACATTATCTGAAAGCATGTTTCTGCCTTTCTGTTGACATTTCATCACCTAATACTTTATCAGTACTATTCATGGTTTTACAGGGAAGCTCATTAGATGCAGATTTGGGGATTACACTAGTCAGCTCAAGCTGCCGTAGTAAAACACCACAGACTGGCTGGCTTAAACAGTTATTTTCTCACAGGTCTGGAGGCCGAAAGTCTGAGATCAGGGTGGCAGCACAGACAGGTTCTGGTAAAGGCTCTCTTCTTGGCTTATAGACAGCTGCCTTCTCACCCTGGGTTCACATAGCCTTTTCTCTTGCGTATACATGGGAGTGAGAGGATAGGGGGCAAGCTTACCGGTGTCTTTTATTAAAAGGGCACCAATCTCATCAAACTGAAGCCCCATCTTCACAACTTCATCTAACCCTAATTACCTCCCAAAGACTCCACCTCCGAATACGATTACATTGGAGGTTGGGGCTTCAACATAAGAATCTGGGGGAGAAAATAATTCAGTCCATAGCAAGGGTCGTCATGCAGTTCTCTGCCGGCATTACTTTTAAACCAGGAGACTTGCTTGAGACAAGCAGTAATTCAAGGTAAACCAGACAGATAAAACTGTCCTTTGGCGTTGTCCATAATTTAGCAGTGACACTTGCGTAACTACAGTGAGCCATGGCAGTTTAACCAGATTCAAATTTCACTACCAAAAAATGTACTAGTTTTGACAGATACATTTTAAAAAAAAGTTAGAATGGAACCAGACTTTTCTTGTAAATGTTTAGTTTGGAACTGCTTACTGCCTTTGGATTTGCTTATTTTATGTCTTGGTGAATTTGGTGGACAGAACAGAGTGTTGTTTAAGACAGTTTGGTGGCAGGCTTCATCTTGGTAACACTGCTGAATGTTTTCAGTCTCATATATCCCCTCCCTGGAGTTTGATGGGCACGACATTATATTTGCTTAATTCCAAGGGAATTTTAGGTCATCTCACTGTGTACGTTGCAAATATCTCTGCAGTATCTTTAATACCTTCCTGTGTGGGTGTACTGGGATTTCATTTTATTCACAATCAGCGGATTATATTGTTTTCTGTGCATGGCATCCAGAGTGAAAATTTCCCATGTCTAATTTTGAAGCTTAAAATTTTAAAGATTTTGTCGGTGAAGTATTATACTTGTAATTACTATGGCATCCTACTTATCTGCGTGTGAGTCTGTTTATCAGGGAAGGCGGGGGTGGGGTTAGAGGATGAGCAGGACAGACTGTTGTCAGACTCCTTTATCCCTGTTTGGATTAGTACAAAGCCTATATTGTCCAGAGATTATAAATAAGCAAGCAATTTCCGGGAAATATAAAAACAGTCTTAAGAATACACGTCTAGCAGGGACTTAGCAGCTAGAATATACAGAAAGTGTTAAAAATCCAACAGCGAGGCACAGTTTGGACATCTGTTGATGATGATCGTTGGTGATAGAAGCCCAAGGAGGGCAAAAAAAGATCCATGCTGCTCATGTCTGTTTCGCCAGGCATGTGGCACGTGGCTGCGCACACCGTAGGTGTCATAAACTATTTGGTGAGTGAACGATAGAACAGTCCCAGAATGGCCAAAGGAAGCCCACAGGAATATAAAACGAGGTCAAGCATAGAAACGCTCATGAAATTCAAGTTTGATTAAAAAGCAGTACAGGGAGTTCCTGCTGTGGCTCAGTGGGTTAAGAATCCAACTGCAGAGGCTCCAAGGCATGGGTTGATCCCCTGCCTGTCACAGTGGGTTAAAGATCTGACACTGTTACAGCTGTGGCATAAGTCGCAGCTCCGGGTCAGATTCAGTCGCTGGCGCAAGAACTTCCATATGCCTTAGGTGCAGCCTTAAAAAAAAAAAAAAAAAGCACTACAGGATCCATAAGTAAAGTCCAAGTACAATTTAAGGTGAAAACAAACCCCATATGTCGATCAATTAAAGGAGACATGCTCCAGAGTCTCTTTTGGCCCGATAGCTCTTTGACTCAGGCTTCCTGGGCCTGTCTCTATCTCTTTGCTCTCACTGGATAGGGTGTGCATGATTCTTTATCCTAATTTCTTTTTTTTTCTTTTTTTGGCTTTTCTGGGCCTCACCTGCCACATATGGAAGTTAAAATCAGAGCTACAGCCTCTGGCCTACACCACAGCCACAACAACACTGGATCCAAGCTGTATCTGTGACCTACACCACAGCTCATGGCAACATTGGATCCCTGAGCAAGGCCAGAGATCCAGCCTGCATCCTCATGGATACTAGTTAGATCTGCTTCCGTTGTGCCACAATGGGAACTCATTCTTTATCTTAATTTCTAAAAACAGATCTACCACCAGATGAGTGAAAGAGACCTGAGGTCCGGATAATGAATCTACATAAGCAAATAGTTTAGAATTTCTATGAAAAGAGTATGATTTTAATCTCAGTGATTGGCCCCAGAGGATTTTCTATCTGTGCAGTTCCCCATTTGTGTACCCCAGTGGGGTTAATAACAGGATCCACTCACTGGACTGCTGTGAGGGCCTGGGACAGAGCGATATGTATAGGTGTGTACTGCTGCTGTTGTTGTGGTTGTTTCGATTGTTATTAACTCCATCAGGGCATTTTCATTCTCCGTGTGCATCGGCTCTTGCTACAAGATGGTCACCTCACTCTGCTGAAGAAAAGGATGTATTTCTCTGAGGCAAAGACAGCATATCCCGCTATTAAGTAACACATAATATTGATATTGACTTACTTGGTTGCATGGATGAAAGAAAATATTAATTAGGGAAGTTAGTTTTCAGTAAGAAATATAAGGGTATAGGATTAGATGCAGGAGGTTGCTTTTTTGTAGAATTGACATATGAAGAGATTGTTCAGAGAAACATCTGATTTCCCCTTACGGTAAAAGTAGCGTATTGACGATTAGAGCAGATGGACTGTGAGCTTCTTGAGGTGAAGAGAAGTGGCTAACATGCTCGAGTCTTCCCACAAATAATTATTCTCCCATTCAGTGCTGAAGGACAAAGCCAGAAATGAGAAGCCTAGGAAAGTGGAGAAGTCTTTCTACAAAAACTACCTAAGTTTAATAAAGCTCCTCCAAACCAGTCATAAATTTTTAAGTGTAGCCTTTAAGCCAAAAAAAGGTAATAACCTCTGTTAATTGAAAGAAAAGAAAATACATTTGGTCATTTTTTTTTATCATTTTTATATAACCAACAGTATGTACTGACAACGTTAGAAACTAACGTTAACTTCTCCCTTTAAGGAAGGAATAAAATAAAATCATCCCAGTCCACACCTCTTACCTTGATTCATAACTTAAATATTTCTGCTGTTGGGGCATTTACTGCAGCTTTGATACTAGGAAAATCGCTGGTGGATGAAGAATGATTCCGCAGCCTTTCATCCTTCCCAATTCTCGCACCATCGCAATTAGTCTAACTTTGCAATCGTGCCACCTAGTGTTCAGACGTCCTCAGTGCTACGGCTCAAGTTCATTAGAAGCAAGATTGTACAGGAAGTAGGAGGCAAGTTCCCTTAAACATTAGGAGGGAGAGACGATGTAATGAATAGTCCATCATTGAAACATTAAACCAGATTTATTATTAAATAGATAGTCCTTGTTTACCGGTGTTGTTTCTATGTGTTGCATTTAATACATAAACATTTTGGTATATTCTATTTATACAATCATACAAATTGTACTGATATTCTATATATTGAAAGTATACTTATTTTGTATTTTATTTTTGGATTCTTTTCTGTGTCTCACTAAAAACTTTATCAGAATGGTCTTTGACTTTGAAGCCACACAGTGCAACAACCCAGTCGTGGGCTGGGTTGGATTAGAGTGGAATCAAAAAGCGGAAATTGTAATATTTGATTGCCCTGCATATCCTGCCCCAGGCTGTGGTTTCATTACTGCTGATGACTGTATCTTCAAGAGTCAGGTGCTTTATTACACAGCAAGAGAAACACAGAAGTGCCTTGGATTTCATGCAGTGGGGCAATTTGCAAGAAAAGAAAAAGTGTGTTTTTTTACTTTACCATGGAGACTGTTTTTTGTCTATATTTTTAACAAATTTAGGGAAGTATTTTTAGAAATTAATGAGCTTGAACACAGTTTTCAAGCTGTCCTGGAAACATGATTTTTCTCTTCTTTATTGGCCATTAAGATGGCTTCTATATCGTCTATCATTCAGAAATTTAAGAGAAAAAAATTCACTTCTGTAATTATGAAAAGAACAGAATTGATTAAAGACAGGCCCTATCAGATCACCTCCATCATTTTAACACAGCAAAACGGTTGACGATATACTAGCTCTACCCGTCTCTGATGTTAGAATGGTCCATGAGGATGCTCCCTTTTGCTCAGATCTTAACTAGTCCCCTCTGAGCTCTGGTCTCCTTAGCCTCTGTCAGCTCCTCAGGGACAAAACGCTGCTTCCCACTTTGGGCTCTGTTTGCCTACCTGGCTTTAATCAGGAATGCCTTCTTTTATCCTTCACTCTCACTAGTTCATTCTTACACCCCCTTGGATCTTAGTCTAAGCATCATTTCCTCAGAGAAGCCCTCCAACGCTTGAATTAGTCCTTTCTTCTTATTAGATGGCATCCACTACTTCTCCTTCATCCTACCGCTCACAACACTTTGGAATTATATACGTATGTTATTATCTGCCTTCTATCTCCTGCCCCCACTGGATTATAAATTATGAGCAGGCTAGACTATTCCTTTAACCCCTTAGGGTCCCAGCCACTGCATTTTCTATAAAGCTCATTGCAGTGCTGATGTGTGGGAAATAGCTGAGGAAATCAGACCGAGAGCCAAAATTGAGAACTGAGATGCCTATTCCCAGCCCATGGAGACTTAAGAAGTCAGCCCTGCTTCTGTGCCATCCTTGGGGCAAGAGAAGAGTCACGGAGGCAGGAAATCCCAGCGCCTGAGTGCAAGCCTCTGCAGGAACACCCCTCTGCAATTTGTCACTTCCTGCAGCACAGCCTGGGAGTGGAGCTTTCGTTCCCATCGCCCACAGAATTGCTGACCTAGCTCACCACCACTCTTCTGCTTCTTGGGAATCAGTTCACTCCCTGACCACCACTCTCCTTCCCACGCCCCTGTCCCTCACCCCCAAAACAAAGCAACCCACTCCCCCCCCAAAAAAAACACATGCCTCCTCCTGTCTCTACGGTCAGCCATCCTCATGGATTAACAGGGAGGTACAGAGAACAAAATGTAAATTAATATTTCAGGGTGTTGCTGTCATGGCTCAGAAGTAATGAGCCCAACCAGCATCCATGAGTTTGCGGGTCTGATCCCTGGCCTCACTCAGTGGGTTAAGGATCCAGCATTGCCATGAGCTGGTGTAGGTCGCAGATGCGGCTCGGATCCAGTGTTGCTGTGGCTGTGGTGTAGGCCAGCAACTGCAGCTCTGATTCAACCTCTAGCCTGGGAACCTCCATATGCCACAGCTGCAGCCTTCAAAAGACAAACAACAACAAAAAAAATTTAGTAAATTATCCTGTCATTTGGGTATTCGGCAGAGAATCAAAATTAATTGTGCATAAAGGACGTGTTAAGTTTTCATTGTTTATTTTTGTGGAACTCCCCTTATGCGTCTAGAAAACTCTAAGGGTTCCCAACTATCTTAGAATATTAGACAAGCAACCATTCTGAGATTGACCATTTTTAAAATGAGTTGTTCTTTAAAAATTAAAACAGGTCATACTAAATTTCAGATATCTGTAACCAATCTCTGGTGTCTTCTCAAGAATAAGAAATGAAGTTAGGATTCAGAAGTAATTAATTTTGACACTGAACATGTACATACATACATTTGTAGTTTGGGTATTTTTTTTAGTACATTGTATTATATTTTACTTAAAGTCTGGTATATATATTCTCAGTATTTTATAAATGTAATACTTTTGTTTAACATCAGATACACCAGAGAAAAAAATGCTTGTGCTTTTGAATATTTTCCAACCACACTGAGGCTTTCAAGTGTCCCTCTGGGTCCCTCTCCTTCTCTAAGTATGTGCTTCTTGAAAGCTGGATCCACCGATTCAATTGCCAACTCATATAGAAGTCTGGCTCTTAAATGTGTATTTGATGAACCAATTAATCAAATGGTATAAAGTTCACTCTATAGAAAATCTTCGCACTTCTCTCTCCACAGCAACACGGATGTGCACACAGTGGCGTCACTTCTTAAATTGTATCTCCGAGAACTCCCGGAACCCGTCATTCCTTATGCGAAGTATGAAGATTTTTTGTCCTGTGCCAAACTGCTCAGCAAAGAAGAGGAAGCTGTAAGTTGATGCCTGATTTCTTAAAAACTTATTGTTTAAGGTTTTTGTCAGTGTTCTTAATCTGTTCTTTCATCTGTAAATTTTCCTTTGCCCCATGATTGGATTGCTTTCCACTGTTCCAAGTAGTGACACAACACACATTTAGATTTTACACACAGAACTCAAGTTCTGTTTGTAATCCTCGCTCTCATCCAAAAGAAATGTGCATCTGAATAAATGAAATCGCTCCTTGCCACTTTGCTTCCTGGTGACTTGTGGGGCTGCATCAGGCCTAGCATTCTGTGAACAAAATTGATGCCTTTTTTCATATTCTCCTTTTCATTGTGTGTCCCCACAGTCATCTCAAACGAGAGGTCCTTCCGAATCCACCTACTGTCTGTTTTTTACAAACAGCTTTATAGAGATGGAATTCATATACGAAGCAATCACCTATTTCAAGTGTACAATTCTGTGCTTTTTCATATATTCTCAGGGTTGTGAAACTACCGCCCAATTCTAATTTTAGAATATTTAGTAGATTTTTATCATCCACTAGCAAGCTGCACACCTGTTCTCCAAGCCCCTCCTTCCCCAGCTCTTGACAAATACTAATCTCCATTCTGTCTCTGTAGATATGCTTAGTCTGAATATTTCATGTAAATAGGATCGTTCAGTATGTTGTCTTCTGTGTCTATCTTCTCTGTCCTTACTGTTTTCAAGATTCATCCACATTGTACCACATGTCAGTATTTCATCCTATTTATTTATTTATTCATCAGTTGTGGGACATTGTGTTGAATGCTGCTGTGAACATTCATGTACGAAGTTTTACATGGACATGTTTTCATTACTCTTGGATATATATTTAGGAGGTAGAATTGCTGGGTCATCTGTAGCTCTAAGTTTTCTAAAGAGGCTCCACCATTATTATTATTATTATTATTATTATTATTATTATTGCTTTTTAGGGCTGCAGCTGCAGCATATAGGGGTTCCCAGGCTACAGATCGAATCAGAGCTAGAGCTGCTGGACTGTGCCACAGCCACAGCAACGCAGGATCCGAGCCACGACTGTGACCTACACCATAGCTCACAGCAGCACTGGATCATTAATCCACTGGCAAGGCCAGAGATCAAACCCGCAACCTCACAGTTACTAGTCGGATTCATTTTCACTGCACCACCGCAGGAACTCCTGAGACTCCACCATTTTAAATCCCCACTAGCAACTTTTGCAGGTTTCAACTTCTCCACATTTTTGCCAACCCTTATGTCTTTTTTCTTTTTATCAGAACCATCCTAATGCATGCAAATAGTTTGAGTTGCATTTCCCAAATGACTAATGATGTTAAACATTTTGTCATGTACTTATTGGCTATCTGCATATTTTCTTTGGAGAAACATCTTTTCAGATCATTTCCCTATTTTTAATTGGGTTATTTGTCTTGTTACTGAATTATAAAGGTTGTTTATAGTTCAGATTACAAGTACCTTATCAGATATACGATTTGCAAATGTTTTCTCCCATCCTGTGGGTTGTCTCTTTGTCTTTTTTTTTCTTTTTGGCCACAATCCTGAGCCGGGGATCAAAACTGTGCCACACTAGCAACTATGCTCGGTCCTTAGCCTACTGCGCCACAAGGGAACTCTCTCTCTACATTTTTTTTATGTCTTTGAAGCACAAAAGTTTTTAACTGCAGTGAAGTCCAATATATCTGTTTTACTTTTCTCATTGTGTCATGTCTAAGGAGGCTTTAGCCCAAGGTCATGAGGATTTACTCCTATATTTTCTTCTAAGACTTTTGCAATTTAGCTCTTACATTTAGGTCTACAATCCATTTTGAATTCGTTTTTGTTCATGGTGTGAGAAAAGGGTCCAACATCATTCTTTGGCACATAGATATCCACTTGTCCCAGCATCATTTGTTGAAAAGACTGTTTCCTCCATTGAATTTTCTTGGCACTTTTGTCAACATTTGCTGCCTGTTTTTGTAAACAAAATGGTATTGAGTTTGTTATATAATATTGTCTGCGGCTCCCTTTGCACTACAACAGAAGGGTTGAATAGTTGAGATAAAGAACATATGTCCCAGCAGGCTTAAAATATTTAATATCTGGCTCTTATCAGAGAGAACAGACCAGATTATATTATCTATTAGCTTTTCTAGGACCATTTATATTTTAAAGAATTTCTACAATGAGGAGAAACAAAGCAATTAATCCCTTTGTGAAATCTGCTTGAAGATCAGGATTTCCAACCTCCATCCCACACCCCGCCCCCAGTGATATATTCTAGATGTAAGAGGCTTATTTATTAGTAGATGTGTGTCTATGGGACATGCTAAAAATCAGATTCTTAACTAATTAAGGCTACTTTTCCACCCCAAGTAACCTCATTATCAATGAGGCTTTTCAGTCAATTACGAACAAATGTTAAACACGTTTAAAGAAGGAGTTCCTATCGTGGCTCAGTGGGTTAAGAACCTGACTAGTATCCATGATGATGCAGGTTCAATCCCTGGCCTCATTCAGTGGGTTAAGGATCTGGGGTAGCAGTGAGCTGTGGTGTAGGTCACAGACACAGCTCAAATCTGGTGTTGCTGTGGCTGGTGGGGTACGCTGGAAGCTGCAGCCCCTATTCGACCTCTAGTCTGGGAACATCCATATGCCGTGGGTGTGGCCCTAAAAAGAAAAAATGTTTAAAGGGCTTCACTTAAATCTGTTTCTCCATGTTAGTACTTACAGAAGTATTCAAAATGCTTTCACATCTTAGAAAATATTTCTGAAATGCTCTCTGTGATAGTGACAAGTTTTCAGGACAGGATGCTTCACTTGTAATAGGCAAAATTAATTAAAAAAAAAGTATGCCCATTTTCAATGTGCTTTAATTCAGGGCCAACACTTAAATAACATTTATTTTCTTCTTTATACGCAGGGTGTTAAGGAATTAGCAAAGCAGGTGAAGAGTTTGCCGGTGGTCAATTACAACCTGCTCAAGTATATTTGCAGGTAAGAATTCTTCTAAAGACAAAACTGAATTTTAAAAGACTGTATGCAGCCTGACACTAATTTACTTTTGACAATGAAGAAAAATCACTGAACTGCTCCGAGCTCCAGTGTCGGCCTTTATAAAAGAGGTTTGACAAGGTGATGTCAAAAGTTTCTCTGACCTGGAGTTCCTGTCGTGACACAGCGGTTAACAAATCCGACTAGGAACCATGAGGTTGCGGGTTCAATCCCTGGCCTTGCTCAGTGGGTTAAGGATCCGGCGTTGCCGTGAACTGTGGTGTAGGTCACAGATGCGGCTCGGATCCCATGTGGCCGTGGTGTAGGCCAGCAGCTGTAGCTCCGATTCGACCCGTGGCCTGGGAACCTCCACGTGCCGGACATGCGGACCTATTAAAAAAAAAGGCAAAAAAGTTTCTCTGAGCAATAACATTACTTGATTTTGTAATTTGCTGTTTTTGAAGTCCCTCTGGCATCTACGTATTAAAGATATGTTGCTTTGAACTTCCGTCAAAGCTGTCTGTGCACGTACCATGTACCACTGTTTAACAGAAGGAGCAGGTGTGTTGGCATGAGAAAGATCTGCCTGGGAGTCCACATTCCACCACTGACTCCCGATGTGTCTGCATGCAATTTTCTTGTCCTCTTTGAGTATGAGGGTCCCAGCTGTGTAAAAGGGTAGTGAAAACACACATTTTGCACAACTGTTTTAAAAATAAAAGTATATCTTTAAATGATAATATTCATAATTGATAATATTTTAATTATTAAATTGTGGCTACTAATGATTAATTGTTATTAATAAAGTATTAGTAATTTAATTTTTCCCATTTCTCTCAAGACTCAAAAAAATATTGAGTCTGAAAAAGCATTAAAACAACATTGTAACTCAGGTCTGCTAGAACAATAATCATGTCTGGTAAAGTTCTTTGTCAGTGACCATGTTTAACTTTAGGCCGGGGCTGGTATGTACCTCTGTTTCAAGAAAGTCAAGTATGTACAGTGGAAACATATTAAATTTAAATAAAGAGACTAAAGATTGGCACTACAAAGCACTGTAAGGCATCTTAAATGATAGTTTCCCAGTCCATTTTTAAATAAAATGTAAATTTTTTTTTTTCTTTTCGGCTGCACCCAGGTTATGCGTAAGTTTCTGGACCAGGGGTCAAACCTGAGTCTCAGTGGTGACAATGCTGAATCCTTAACCACTAGGTTACCAGGGAAGTCTGAAATTCAAATTTTTAATTTAGTGTAGTACATCAGTTTATGTGTGTTTTTAGTGTCCTGATTAAATAAATGTTCAGCTGACCAGGAACTATGGCACTTAAAACTGACACCCGATACTGTGGAGTTTATTGTCAACTGTAGCTGAGTAGGAACTCCAGAACCTTCTGCTGCAACTTTTTCTGGTGATAGTTATGTTCAGAAAGCAAACAAGACCTTAGGTTTCAGATTTGAAAAAGTGAGAAATAGTTTCACTGATAAGATAGACATATTAATGTGTAAGGGTTCCATTCCAAGATTTTGAACTAATTCAAGCTATCAGAGTGGACGGGAGAGGGGTGACAGTCTCCTTAAGTAAAAGGGAAAAGGGCTTTTTTGAGACCAGTATTGCAAGTCTTTATCTCCACAATAGAAAAACTTAACTTCTCTTAAAACATTTAAGCAGACTTTTAATTTCAGCTATTTCATTAATAAATGAATAATAGCTGTTTCAGCTATTATTAATAAATGGGACTTTGACTTTTTGCCCTTCAGTTTTGCTATAATTTGGGCCATATAACAGTAGTGAACATGTGGAAATAGGTACTTTTTTTAAAAAGTCATGGCATAAAAGTCACCAGGTCCAGGTGAGCACATTGGTT
Organism: Catagonus wagneri; assembly: GCA_004024745.2. NCBI lineage: Eukaryota > Metazoa > Chordata > Mammalia > Artiodactyla > Tayassuidae > Catagonus > Catagonus wagneri. Next base: position 8,353,211 of record PVHT020000886.1, on the reverse strand, counting down.
CAAATCTCAGCTCTCCTTGGAGAAGATTTTTAACTTCTCTGGTGCCTCATGCATCTCACCTGTAAAATGGAGATGATAATAGTATTTATCTCACAGAGATGCTTAAAGAATTTAGTAAATTAGCAAAATGACCCATGTAATGAAACACTTTGCTTTAAATAACACATAAGTTTAAAAAAAAATTATCACTTCTTTGTGTCATTAGTACAGTTAGTAAGGCAAGAAATAATAGAAGTTCTTGGAGTTTCTGTTGTGGCTCAGAGGTAATGAATCTGACTAGTATCCATGAGGATGAGGATTCAATCCCTGACCTCCCTCAGCATTTCCATGAGCTGTGGTGTAGGTCACAGATGTGGCTTGGATCCCACATTGCTATGGCGTAGGCTGGCAGCTGCAGCTTCAATTCGACTGCTAGCCTGAGAACTTCCATATGCCACTGGTATGGCCTTAAAAAGCAGAGGAGGGAGGGAGGGAAGGAAGGAAGGAAGGAGGAAAATAAGAAGATTTTGTAGAAATGAAGAGGGAATGGGGAATGAACACAAGCTTGACATATTATAAAAACAGTCCCTCCTACTAAAATTGTTTAGGGAAGGGTGATTTCATGCCTCTTATTCTTTAGCACCTAACAAATTAAAACCAGTTTTGTGCTTGCAGTTTTTCATATCAGTAGAACTGTTTTAATTTAAACCACATTCAGTCTCATTTTTTAATAGACTATAAATATGAAACTCACGAATTACTCCACAAAGAGGGCTGATTCCTCTTCTCTGAAATAAGAGATTGTACCATATGGTATTATTTATAGTTCTTGAATTAAATATGTATATAAATTTAATACTTTAAAGATTGGAAGGAAATCCATATTCTTTTTTTTTTTTTTTTTGGCCATGCCTACAGCATGTAAAAAGTTCCTGGGCCAGGGCCAGGGCCAGTTTTCAAACCCGTGCCACAGCAGTAACAATGCCAGATTCTTAATCCACTAGGGGACCAGGGAACTCCAAGAAGTCCATATCCTTGAATCTCAAGTTCACATTAGCATTATCCAAATACACTTGTGCCTGTGACTGACCAGGGAAACCAAGCCAAGCCAGGCCAGAGTAGATATTTGATATAACCTCTTATGAGTTTGATCCTTAATAATTTGCAATATATATTCTCCACATTTCACTGAGATGTTTGAATTTTTGAATAACTATGTGTCCAAAATCATCTTTGAACATACTCCAGTTCATAAAGTTCCCAATAACCCATTTTCTCCTACTGACAAGTTTGATACCATTGTGCTTTGTTCATACTCTTTTACCCAACAGGTTCTTGGATGAAGTACAGTCCTATTCAGGAATTAACAAAATGAGTGTGCAGAACTTGGCCACTGTCTTTGGCCCTAATATCCTGCGCCCCAAAGTGGAAGATCCTTTGACCATTATGGAGGGTAAGTAAGTGACTAATCTTGCCCCTTCATCAGGAGAGCAGTTAGCTCTCTTTTGGATGTCCTGAACCTATTCTCCCGTGAGGAAACTAGGGAAATAAGTTACTCTGTAATAACTCCATTTATGGACACAAGTTTTTCAAATGCAAAATCTTCTCTTTGGGAGTCAAGGATTTTTTTATTTTTTGGAATTTACTAAATGTAACCTACTGTTTCAATAGTTTTAAAAGAATAAATGGAACTTTCATAAGTCATCTGTAAAGTATCATGCAAGAACAGGAAAAATCTAATTCACTTTATGAGTCCAGTGCACTTTTCAGAAAATTCAACTAGTTACTATTTTATTTTTATTAATTCTGGTTTTATTTGATTTTAAAAGGCAGAAAAATATGGTTTCCATAAGATAATGTGGCTTATTACCTTGAAACATGAAAAAAAAATCTTGTTTTCTATATTATAAAATGCCTCAAATTCTTTTCCACAATGAACTCTTATTTCTATTTCTAGTAGGACTCATTGCTTGAATACCCTTCTTACCTGTGGTCATCATTGATGCTCAGGTCTTGCTGAGCTGAAGGAGTAAGATTAGAGGTTGGAAAACCCAAGTAAGCAGCAGTAAAGAGAGAACTAGACATAGAGATTGTTCAGAGATCTGCAGAGGGTCTCCCTCAAGTCTTTGTCAGAGAATCGGTTATGCTTGCATGAAAGGCCACTTCACTACTTTTTGGGGAAAAGTGCCAGAAATCAATCAGTAGTCTGAGCCATTCCTGGGCTTCACACCAAGCTTGAAAAAATTGTGTTATTCCTACAACCAGAGTAGAAAATTCTGATACTGAGGCACTGTGTGGAGTCCTCAGAAGGGTATGACCTCGGTGATAATGTTAAAAATCATGGATCAATCCCTACAAAGTTTTAAAGGAAATCCTAGTGATTCAGTAGTGGTTTGGGGAGGGAAAGAAGGAGGAACAGATGGAGCACAAAGGATTTTTAGGGTCATGAAACTGTTCTATATGATACTGTATTGGTGGATGCATGATATTATGCATTTGGCAAAACCTAGATCTTTCAAAGAGTGATTTCTAATATAAATCATGGATTTAAGTTAGTAGTAATAATGTGTCGGTATTGGCTCATTAATGGAACCTAAAACTGTTAAAAACCAAATACTCTAAAGATTTCTTATTAAAAACTATGTATGCAATTCAAAAGGACATGGATCAAAATAAAGCCTATAAGTATAAAAAAAAATTCATGCTATCTTCAAATACCTAACTGTATGCCAGCACAATTTAAAGATATTTTTTCAAAATTTAATAAAACTTTTAAAATGGGAGTTTCCTGGTGGCCTAGTGGTTAAGCCTCTGCCGTTGTCACTGCTGTGGCTCAGGTTCAACCCCTGACCCCGGGAACTTCTGCATGCCACAGGTGTGACCAAAAAAAAAAAAAAAGAAGAAGAAGAAAAAGAAAAAGTGGCATAAAGTTTACAATATCTTCCAATCAGTTGAAAACTACCAGGCCTGCAAATAATCAGAAAAACATGAACCATAGTAAGGTTAAAAAGTAACTAATAGAAATATCCAGACATTACTGGTAATGATTTTCAAATCAAATATCTGATTAAATAACTTGTGTTAACAATGTATAAAGAACTAACACAGTAAGACAACAAACACCATGAAAATGAGAGGAAGATTTGAGTTAGAAATTTCATCAGAGAAAAATGAATAGCAAATACATAGAAAAATGACAGCTTTACTCATTAAGTAAATGCAAACTTAAACTATTAATAATGAGCTACTACCACACATTCCCTACATAGTAAAAATTGACTGAAAATACTAAGTTTGGCTGGTAATGTTAGAGCCATTTTGCAAGAGTTAGGCAAGTTCCTATAAACTTAACTGTTCACAAACCATAAGACCCAACAGAGCAGTGGGATAAGTATTTACCCAAGAAAATATGAAACATATGTTCACCATTTTAGAGTCAATGTTTGTGTCAACTTTATTCATAATAGCTCCAATCTGAAAACTGACTGATTGTTAAGTTGTTGAGTAGGTAAACAAATGGTGTATATATAAAATCAAAACTGCTCAGTAATAAAAAGAGTGAACTGCTGATAACACGGACAACAATATGAATAAATGACAAAAGAATTATGCTAAGTGAATAATGCCTGGACACAAAAGACTTCAAACTGTATAACTGCATTCATATGAACTTCTAGAAAAGAAAAAAAAACATAGGAACAGACAGCAGATCACTGGAGATTGGTTGCAAAGGGGCAAATGAGAATTATTTATATCATGATGAGGTAGTGTTTCCAGGACTACTATTTGTCAAAATTTATCATATCCCTTACAGATACCTTGTGCATGTGCAACATGAGACATGTAAAAGGTTATTATTGCAAAACAATACAAATTGCTGCTACATTTTATAGAATGCTGCCATATATATATATATATATAGTTCCTATGTATCCTACCTCAAAGGAAAAGAATTCTTACCCAGTTCTTACGAAGAAAAGTGCCCCAAATATGGTATTTAAATTCAACCTGTATAAAATTATATGAGCCTGGGGGAATTGCTGGAGCACGTAGTCCAGTGGGATTCTCAAATCTGCTTGGACCCTTCAGGATGCTCAGGTGATCATAAGCACTCTGACCTCATTATCTGGGCTTCATGTTTCTCATTAGTAGGCTTCTTTAAGAAGGAGGATGACAGAGAGGAAGGAATAAGAAGGAAAAAAAACAGCGCATATAATGACACACACATCATCACTACCAGGCTATCCTATCCTCAATGACTATGAAAATTGGAAGTCAGTCAGTCCCTTTAGAAGGAATGATCGTCATTTCTTATTCTGGAGGCTAGTTGAAAGCAAAGCCTCCCAAGGTAAAAGAAAGATATTTCTAAATCTCTAGAGTCCTGATACTCACTCTACAATGTGGCAGGTACACATTGGCATAGCGCTTCATAGACTTATCATGTAAACCGTCAGTTAATTAAGTGCCCCCACACAGTTTACAACTATAATTTTTTTTTTAAAAAAGGGATGTTTCAAATTTTAATATTCCAGTGATAGGGAAAACCTCCATTTTCCCAAAGTACTAGACAGAATCATATACAATAGAGGCTGCTAACATTTGAAAGTGTGTCTGTCATATTGTCAAATTGTGAAACAGAACTAAGTACCCATGTCTTCAAACCCAGTACATGGTGATGACAATACTGACAAGGCATTTTAATGATGCTAAAATCTTTTCTTAAGATTCACTGCTACATACATTGAAAATAGGATGACAAATTCAGAAGTTACTGAGAAAGAAAAGATGGATAAATAATGCCATTGAAGTTCCCATCGCAGCTCAGTGGTAATGAACCTGACTAATATCCATGAGGACATGGGTTCGATCCCTGGCCTCACTTGGTGGATTAAGGATCTAGTGTTGCCATGAGCTGTGGTGTAGGTCACAGATGTGGCTCAGATCCTGTGCTGCTGGGGCTGTGGCCTAGGTTGGCAGCTGCTGTTCCGATTCAACCCCTAGCCTGAGAAACTCCATATGCCACTGGTGCAGCCCGAAAAAGAAAAAGAAATGAAAAAATAAAAATAATACCATTAATTTCATTCAGTCTTTTTCCTTCACAACTCCATCATAACCGATGATGATTCAATACATAGTCATCTTTTATTTTCATTCTTATTTAGAACAATGGCAAGTTTACTTAACATTACTTCAATTTTAAATCCAACAGCTGACATATGGTAGGACAGGTGCATGATTTGGAATGAGAAGATTAAGTAGCACATTTCACCCTGGTCGTTTATCATCTGTGTGGCCCTGGCCAAAACTAACCTCTCCGAACCTCAGTTTTCTCATCTGAAAAATGTTACATCCTACCTCACAGCCTTCTGAGAAATTTAATTTAGCAGATATACGTGAAGCATCTCCACATTGCAGAGTGTCTCAAACTCTAACACACACAGGAATTACCTGGAGATATTGTTGAAATGCAGTAGGTCCTAAAATTCTGCAGCTAACAGGTGATGCCAGTGCTCCCATTCAGTACTCATGGGTGTCACCCGGGGGCTGGTTAGAAATGTAAAATCTCATGCTCCACCCAATACCTACAATTTTAACAGAATCTGGAAATAATTTGTATGAATATTAATGTTTGAGCAGCTCTGGGCAGCATCAGACCTGACGCATTGCAGATTCTTGATCTAAGTAGGTTAGAAATTTTGAATCACTTCAGAAGTGTGCAAGATATAGATGGATATAACACATTTTTGCCTACTCAGAAGTTGACTTTGAGTAATATTCAGAGTCAGTTCTTGCCCAGGTGTTGCTTTAAGCTAATGAGTAGCCTCCTCCCAGCTCCTCGGCAGCTGTTTCAGCAGAAATTTGCGTTGTCAAAAGCACTTGTCTCATTTTCTTCACCAAATATTTAAGTATTTTAAAATAAGATTACATTTACTAACTAAAATTTGTTTCCCTGTACTTATCAGAAACTACTCTTAGGAATTTTTATCAACAGGATAGAAATAGCACACCACATTAATATAGTTCAAACCAAAGCAAAGATGATTAATGCTTGCGTGAACCTATACTGTTATATTGTGAGTACATGAGTAAAATTTATACTTAAAAAGATGCTTAGAGGGTTGGAACACCCAAAGTTGTGAAACTAATTTAGAAACCTAATTAATGGTGGCATCATGTGTTAAGGGATGGGAGCAACCCAATGTGTAAGTCAGTGAGGAATATGTGAAAATGTATTGTGAGATTTCAGCTAATATGCCATAAAACCTGATAAATACACTGATTTTTTAAAAAGTGTATTACTGTTCTTTATGGTAGATGAACCTTTCTATCCACTGTTATTGGAGTTATTTTTACTGTCTGAAACTTGGAAGGTGTTGGTTTCTAATTCATACTTTATAATAAGTAGTAAAAATATGAGGCTCAAATGAGAACCATACTTTTTCATCTGTGTAAGAGAATTGCTTTCTTTCTTGAAGGTCTTTGTCTTTAAAATGCCTTGAAGCATTGATGTTTCCTGTAGAGCAGTTTTGCTACTTACAAATTCTCTCAGGTTTTGTTTTGTTTTGTTTTATTTGTCTTCTTAGGGGTGCACCTGCAGCATATGGAAGTTCCCAGCCTAGGGATCAGATGAGAACTACAGCTGCTGGCATACAACACAGCCACAGCAACGTGGGATCCGAGCTGCATCTGTGACCTACACCACAGCTCATGGCAACACTGGATCTTTAACCTCCTAAGCAAGGCCTGGGATCTAACCTGCATCTTCACAGATTCTAGTCAGATTCGCTTCCACTGTGCCACAATGGGAACTCCCCAGTTTTTGTTTAACTAGGAATGTCTTATTTTGTCCTCATTTTTTTGAAGCATAGGATGTCTGAATATAGAATTCTTGCTTCACTGTCTTTCTTCCAATATTTGGAAAATTTCTTCCCATACCTTCTGGCAATGAAAAATGATAAAAAATCAGCTGTTAATCTTACTGAGAATCCCTTGTACGCGAGTTGCTTCTCTCTTACTGCTCACAAGGTTCTCTGTCTTTGGTTTAAGACAGTTTGACTATGATGGTTTAGGTGCGGATCCTTTTGCATTTACCTTGCTTGGAATTTGATGAGCTTCTGGAATGTGTAGAGGCATGTTTTCCATCAAATTTCAGCAGCTATTTCTTCAAATATTTTTTCTGCTCACTTCTCTTCCTACTCTCCTTCTGGGATACCATTACACCTATGCTGGTATTCTTGGTGGTGTCCCACGCATCTCTGACGCGTCCCTGAGGCTCTCTTTGTCTTCATTCCTTTTCTTTTTTGTTCCTCAGACTAGGTAACCACAATTGACAAATCTTCAGGTATGCTGATTCTTTCTTCTCTCTGATTAGGTCTGCTGTTGATCTCCTCTACTTATTTGTTTTTCATTTCAGTTATTATAACTTTCAGCTCCAGAATATCTATTTGATTCTTTTCTATACTTTCAATCTCTTTATTGATATTTGGTGAGACAATCCTCTCACTTTTCCTTGGTTTCTTTAGATGTGGTGCGGTTTCCTTTATTTATTAGAAAACATTTAAAATAGCTAAAGTCTTTGTCCAGTGAGTACAGTGTCTGGGTTACCTTAGAGTCTGTTTTAGCTGTTGTTGTTGTTTCCTGTATATAAGCCACTTTTTTTTAACATGTCTCATTATTTTTTGAAAACTGCTATTTTTATAAATATAAAACTGTGGGAACTCTGTATATAATATTCTCACCCTCCTTTATTATTGCTGTTCACTGTTGTTTGTTTAGTGACTTCTCTGAGCTAAAGTCTATATTGTTCTCTAAAGTCTATATTGTTTGCCATGTGTGGTCACTGAAGTCTCTGCTTGGCTGATTTAATTATCAGCTGTGGGATGAACAAAGATTAAAAGACTAAAGCCAACAAAACCTCCAATTCTTTACCGAGGGGCTCTGTGTGCGTGTCAGGGCAAACCATTTACGCTTAGCCAAGCAGGTTACAACTTTGTGTTTGCCTTCAGATCCTGCTTGTGCAGAATCTTGAGATCAGTCAGAGGTGAGAGCCTGGAGACTTCTCATTCTCTTCTGAGTATGCACACAGCCCTGGGTTTGCACAGAATCCTAGATATCTTCTAGATTCCCCAGAATATAACAGAGTTTTTCAGCACCTCCTATAGAAATCTCATTCCTCAAATTTTCTTCTAAGCTTTTTGGTTGGCCTATTATTTGTCTTCACTTAATTCAGGCAGCCATGGTTTTAAAGGAAAGAGAATTATTTTTGACAAATGTCCCTGAGAAAAATGCTGCTCACACTGGTCAAGTTCCTAGTCAGATAAAATGAAGACAAGCCTCTTGAGTGGGGCCTTGCAGGGAACTAATAAACAAGTCAAAAATGACAATTCTTTGGGACTAGGGCTTTGAAGGAGTTCCAGCCCTGCCTTTCCTATCCAGTGGCTGCCAGACTACTGATTCCCACTGTAACTGTAGGCTGTTGGTTTTCAAGGTTACTACAGAGCTAGGGAGAGGAGAAGGGGAATGCAGTGAGTTAAAACACCACAGCACTTGCTGTTCTTTACCAAGATTCAATGATTTTTCTTGAATAAACACTTTCTAGATTATAAGCCTTTAGTTAATTTCCAAATTTCTGAAAATGTTGATTCATAACATTTTTGTCAGTTTCTTTTATGGAGAAGAGGATTCTTGTACATCTTTGTTACATCATTTTTACTGATATCACTTAAAATGCCATGAAACTTTTGAATACTGAGCAAAAGCTCTATGGAACTTCTTTGTCTTGCTGTATTATAAAGACAGACTGTATACCCACTAGAGATTGTATAGGGTTCTACTTTGAGACACCACTTGAATGTATTGATGGTTTGATGCAGTTGTTAGATGAGAGGCCACAGTGACCTCCTCAAAGAAAGAATTTTTCATAATTAAATTTCAGACTTGTAAGAAATGTATAATGATTAAGAGCCTGGTCTTTGAAACTAGCTAATTCTGGGTTTGAGCCCTGTGTCTTCTCCTTAAGAGCTTTGGGACCTTGGTCAAGTTACTTAACTTTTATAAGACAGAGATAATAACAGTATCTATTTATAGATTTGTTTTAAAGTCCAACTAAACTGGCAAAAGTAAAGTGGTACCATTCATGGCACATGTTAAATGTTCAAGAAAGTTTAGCAGCTATTGCTATCATTATCCTTAGAAATATAATTTGGCCCTGCTAACATAATGCTGAATGTTCGCCTGAACGTAGCTCTTTAAGAATCATATGCCAAACAGGAAATAGGAATTCCCGTTGTGGCGTAGTGTGTGAAGAACCCAGCAGTGTCCATGAGGATGTGGATTCAATCCCTGGTCTTACTCAGTGGGTAAAGGATCCAACATTGCCTCAAGCTGCGGTGTAGGTCACAGATGTGACTTGGATGTGGTGTTGCTGTGGCTGCAGCAAAGGCTGGCAGCTGCAGCTCCAATTCAACCCCTAGCCTGGGAACTTCCATACACCACAGGTGCAGCTGGAAAGAAGAAAAAAAGATAGATAGATAGATAGATAGATAGATAGATAGGAAGGAAGAAAGAAAAAGAGGAAGGAAGGAAGGGAGAAAGGAAGGAAGGAAGGGAGAAAGAAACAGAAAGGAAATAGGAAATAAATTAAAACTGTTTCACTTATACTACTTTGTTTTCTCTGCAATTGCAGGCACTGTGGTAGTCCAACAGTTGATGTCAATGATGATTAGCAAGCATGATCACCTCTTCCCCAAAGATGCAGAGCCGCAAAGCAAGCCCCAGGATGGAGTGAGCAACAACAACAACGACGCGCAGAAGAAAGCCCCCATGAGTCAGCTACAGAACAAGGAGAACAACAATACCAAGGACAGCCCCGGAAGGCGGTGCTCCTGGGACAAGTCCGAGTCTCCCCAGAGAAGCAGCATGGATAACGGATCCCCCACAGCTCTATCAGGCAGCAAAACCAGCAGTCCAAGGAACAGCCTTCACAAGCTGGATGTCTCTAGGAGTCCTCCTCTCATGGTCAAAAAAAATCCTGCCTTCAGTAAGGGCAGTGGGATAGTCACCAATGGGTCCTTTAGCAGCAGTAATGCGGAAGGCCTGGAGAAAGCCCAGACCACTCCCAATGGCAGCTTACAGGCCAGAAGGACCTCCTCCCTGAAGGGGTCTGGTACCAAAATGGGCACCCACAGTGTGCAGAACGGAACGGTGCGTATGGGCGTCTTGAGCACCGATACCCTTGGGAACCCCGTGAATGGTCGCAGCATGAGCTGGCTGCCCAATGGCTACGTGACCCTGAGGGACAACAAGCAGAAAGAGCAGGCTGGAGAGTCGGGCCAGCACAACAGGCTCTCCACTTACGATAACGTCCACCAACAGTTCTCGGCAATGAGCCTGGACGACAAGCAGAGCGTCGACAGCGCCACCTGGTCCACTTCCTCCTGTGAAATCTCCCTCCCCGAGAACTCCAGCTCCTGCCGCTCCTCCGCCACCACCTGCCCGGAACAGGACTTTTACGGGGGGAACTTTGAGGACCCTGTTTTGGATGGGCCCCCGCAGGACGACCTCTCCCACCCCGGGGACTATGAAAACAAAAGCGACCGCAGGAGCGTGGGCGGTCGAAGCAGTCGTGCCACCAGCAGCAGTGACAACAGTGAGACATTTGTTGCCAACAGTACCAGCAACCACAGCGCACTGCACAGTTTAGTGTCCAGCCTGAAACAGGAAATGACCAAGCAGAAGATCGAGTATGAGTCCAGGATAAAGAGGTAAGGAGAATCCGCGGCCGGTAACTGCATGAGAGGGTGCGACAGCCCCTCCTGGGATAGGGGCTCACCCAGGGGGCTGAACACGCTGACTCCAGAGTCAGAGACCCGGGTTCAAGCCTTAGCTTCGCCACTGGTAAGCAGTGGGATTTGAGGAAAGCTCGCTTCATCTCTGGGAATCTCTCCTTCCTTTTAAAAAAAAATTCAATGAATTTTCTGATATTTATGGTTGTACAACCATTATCATAACCCAATACTAGAACGTTTCCATCCCAAATCCTTAGTCTACCCTGCCCCACCCCAACATCCTAACACTTGTCCCCCTTGGTAACCAAAAGTTTTCCAAAGTCTGTTTGTTTCTGTGCTGCAATTAAGTTCATTTGTATTTTTTTTTTTTTTTTGGATTCCACATATAAGTGATAGCATATGATGTTTGTCTCTCAATGCCTAACTCAGCTTCCTAAGATGAAAAATTTAAATTCTAGTAGTCTCTGCCTCAAAAGCATTTCAGAAATCAGTGCACATCGTCTCTGGCACAGAGCAGGTGCTCGTAATGCTATTTCCTGTTATGAGTAAATGTGTGGATTTGGGTTAGAGGGCTGGGGAGAGGAGCAGGAGGGAATGAATGGAGAACAAGGAGGCTGTTATCACAGGAAGAGGACAAAATGAGGGTAAAGAGAAGCTGGAGAAGCAAACAGATCTTTGTGGTTCGTGCTTTCCATTACCGACTGCTTGAGTGAGTATCTGCGCTCTGCCAGGCTCAGTTCCAGGCCCTGAGGATACAGCAGTGAAACAGACACAGACTCAGCCCTCGTGGAGCATGCTTCTATTCCACTGGAGAGACAGATCAATGAGTCTTATAGGTCCCATGCTAAGTAGGAGACAAAAGCAGGGAAGAGGGCTAAGCAGTGTCAGTGAGAGGTCACTTGGGATGCAAGGCCTTATAGGAGGTTAAAGAGGAAGCTGTGCAGATGCCTGAGAGAAGAGCGAGCGGAATGCTGTGAGATGAGGCAAGCGAGGTGCTCAGAGTGGTGCCACAGAGCCTCCGGGGATTATCTTAAGTCCTTGGCTTTTACTCTGAGACTGGACTTCAGGGAGGTTTTTGAGAAAAGCAATGGCATGAAGTGTATTGCTATGGATAGGAGAAATTATAGCCGACAGGGGAGGCCCAACTGTGATTCATAAAGAAGCAGTTGTGCTGAAACCTAGTTGATATCAGTTGACATCTTCCCATCTCTGGCCAAGGTAGAAGCTGGTTTAGCAGCCTCAGGGGAGCAACCCGGGCAAGATAAGGGGTATTGGCTGAGCGTCCTGTGTTGACAGAGCTCCCGACCGTCAGATATTCTGTGGACTCGAGAGGCAGGGATACAGAGATGGAGCCCAAGACTCACAGTCGGCCTTGTGCTGGAAATCTGAACTTCACCACAACCCACGTTTTCACCAGAGTCACAGAAATGACACACTGATTGTTTTTCAATTCTCCTCTCACTAGAGTTTAGGGGAAGAACACTGCGCTCTCAGGAGAAGGCCTGAAGCTCAGTTCAACCTGAAGTAGCCCCTCTAGTGGCCTAAGTCCAGTTTCAGGCTGTGTCTTGATGGGCCCTTTCCTGCGAGGGTGTTTTAGGATCCTCATAGCTTGTGAACATCGGTCTTTGTCCTCTTCAGCTGTTGCCGTGGCTCCAAACCTTACATGGTTTCTTTTTTATATATAAAGTCAACTTTATCTTAATGTTTCCCAGCCACTTACCAATTATTAGGCCAAAAGATGTATATTTTAAGAGCTATGGTAAAGTAAGATATAAACAAAAATATTTATACATTAATATATATAAATGTTAGATTGAAAGATTACTTTCTTGGAAACCAACTTGGTTTGAATTTTTCGGTAGAATGCAAGTGACAGGAGGTTTAAATAAGAAGAAAAATGAGGAGTTTCCATTGTGGCTCAGCAGTAATGAACCCAACTAGGATCCACAAGGATGCGGGTTCTATCCCTGGCCTTGCTCAGTGGGTTAAGGATCCGGCATTGCCGTGAGCTGTGGTGTAGGTCGCAGACATGGCTCAGATCTTGTGTTGCTGTGGCTGTGGTGTAGGACGGCAGCAACAGCTCCGATTACACCCCTAGCCTGGGAACCTCCATATGCCACAGGTGCAGCCCTAAAAAGACAAAAGACCAAAAAAAAAAAAAAAAGCAGAAGTAACTGTTCTAGTTAATTCTTATTTAGAATTATACAGTTCTCTTTCACTTCCTTTTTAACTCTACGCTACAAGTATTGATGTTGGATTGATGAAAGCTGATCAGTCCACACGTACATATATCCTGGTGTTCGTCTCTCCTCCCCAGTTAGTTTCTACCTTTATCATATTATAATCAGAGAAATTCATTTGTATAACAGTAGTTATCTGGTCTGGTAAAAAGTATTTTTGATCTTATTATTAGTTTGTTATTGTGTATATTACCAGTAGATCAAATCTGTTAATCACGCTGTTCAAATGTTTTGCATTGCTCCTAATTTTTATCAGATTCATCTACAATTTCTGAGAAAGATATCTTAAAATTTCCTAATGTTTGTGGATTTATCTCTTTCTCTTTATAATTTTGTTGTATTTTATATTGAATAACTAGAGGCTATACTACTAGGTGAATGAAAGTTCAGAATCGTTTATATCTTCCTGATGATTTGAGCCTTTTTTCATTAAGTAATGGTCATTTTTCATTTTAATATTTTTTTTGCCTAAAAGTATTTTCTGATATATATATTGCTATATAAGTTTTATGTTGATTGATAATTTCCTGCTATATATTTTCCATTTACTTTCAAACTTTATGTTTCGTTACTTGAAGACATTTTTTAAGTTCTGGAGTATTGTTTTTAAATTTCAACTCCCCCATTTTCTCAGTTTTCCCTGTCTATAACCCTAATTAAAGTATGTTGGACCTTCTTAGTCCATTCTCCATCTCTGTTAACTTCTCTTCCTGACATTGTATTTTCATCTTTTTTCATTATGTGAGCCTTTTGGGTAATTTTTCTCAGATCTGGTTTTCTCATTTATTTATTTTCCCTTCTGATTCGTTATATCACTTCATTCAGCCTGTGAGTAGAGTTTTTGTAGTCTCTTTTTATAAAGAGAATCAACATTTCAAGCTCTCAGTTGAATCACTGTCAGCCTTCTGCCTCTCATGCTGGAGCTCTTCTTTCCCTTATGTGAAAAGTAAAAATCTAGTTGCAGCTTGTAGAACTTCTACCCAGGACAATAACCCTTGTATGCTTCCACTTAACGTTCTAAAGTTGAGTTTCTTCCTTGGTTCTGATACCTAAAGATGTTTAGTATTTCTTTTAACCTTGCTATGTATTCTTAAAATATTTTTCTTCTATATTTTTTCAGTATTGCTCTGTGTTTGCATTGGGAGGGGTTTCTTCTGTTTTCAACTCAGTCCATTAGATTCATGGAAGTTTCATACAAGTGATATGTATAAATTCATTAGTGCATTTTGTTTTGTTTTTCTGCATTTTTAAAATTTTTTCTTAAAATATAGTTGATTTACAGTGTTCCTTCAATTTCTGCTATACAACAAAGTGACCCAGACACATATATATATATATATATATATATATATATATATATACACATTCTTTTTATTTTTTTCATACTATCTCCCATCATGTTGTAACCCAAGAGACTGGACACAAGAGACTGGACACAGTTCCCCGTGCTGTACTGTAGGACCCCGTTACTTATCTGTTCTAAAAGTTTGCATCTACTAGCCCTAAACTCCTAGTCCATTCCACTCTCTCCCTCCTTCCCCTGGCAAACACAAGTCTGCTCTCCATGTCCCTGATCTGTTTCTGTTTTGTAGGTAGGATCATTTGTGCCAAATTTTATATTCCACTTATAAGTGATATCATATGGGATTTGACTTTATTTTTCTGACTTACTTCACTTAGTATGAGAATCTCTAGTTTCATCCATGTTGCTGCAAATGGAATTATTTTGTCCTTTTTTTTAAGGCTGAGTAGTAAACCAAAGATACCACAAAAAAAAAAAAAAAAGAGAGAGAGAAAGAAATTACAGGCCAATATCACTGATGAACAGGTACAAAAATCCTCATCAAAATCTTATCAAACAGCATTCAAATATATATTAAAAAGATCATACACTGTGATCGAATGGGATTTAACCCAGGGATGCCAGGATTCTTTAATATCTGCAAATCAAGCAGTGTGATACACCACCTCAACAAACTGAAAAATAAAAACCATATGATCATCTCAAGAGATGCATAAAAAGCCTTTGACAAAATTCAACACCCATTCCTGATAAAAACTCTCCAGAGAGTGGGCATAGAGGGGAACTACCTCAACATAATAAAAGGTAACATCATTCTCAATGGCAAAAAACTGAAAGCATTTCCAACTAAGATCAGGAGCAAGATGAGGATGTCCGTTCTCACCACTATTATTCAACATAGTTTTGGAAGTCCTAGCCACAGCAATCAGAGAAGAAAAAGAAATAAAATGAATCCAAATTGGAAATGAAGAAGTAAAACTATCACTGTGTGCAGATGACATGATACTATACCTAGAAAATCCTAAGACATTACCAGAAAACTATTAGAGCATTAGTGTATTTTTTTTAAAGAATTGTCTTCCTTGATATTTAGGCTTGAGTTTCTTCCAACTTTTTTTAGACCTAAAATAAATAGTTTTGGAAAGCAAAGAGAATATATGCTAAGGTAATTCTGGGTGACAACTAGCACACTCTAGGTTTTTATATAAATATATAATAGTGTGATCAAAAAAGCCTTCTAAACTGATTACAGGGCATGAGTTTTTAAAAAATCCTAGTTGCTTACGAAGAGAGAGCAGATTCATCTTTAAGAGTTCTTATGGTTATCTGGATAGAGTGTCCACATGTGGGACTCACTTATTTCAAAACAGAAAAATAATTGAGATTTTAATTTGAAAATTAGTATTAAAATCAGACTTCCAAGAGCTGCACATACATCAGCCTTTCAAATTTCAGTAGTATTGCAAAGTCAAACATAGCCCTGGGACTTTAGCTCAGATTAGGAGAAATTAAAGTGTCAGCTGTTACCAAGACACATTTTATAATAAACAAGTGCTTAATATGTTTCCCTGAAGAACAAAAATGATAAACTGAGCTTTGGAACTTAATGATTATGGAAAAAAAAAAAAAAACCTCTGTTTTTTAGGAAGCTGTCTGACGTTATACAGTGATCCAAGAGAATATAGCTATCAATCCGGAGAAATATAAATCTAGAGATCTTAAGATACATTAACTTGGAAGGCAGTGAGAACTGCAGATCGCAGGCTGCTTACTTGGACTCCATTATCACAAAATATCAGATGAATTACTTATTCAACACGTCATTTCTACCTCTCTTGTTAATGTAAAGTGGCTACTTTTGGTACCACTTGTATAAGATGGAACTCAGGACGTCCCAGTGCGTCCATTGTTAGCAGTGGACTTAAGGTCTATAACAGTGACATTTTCACTATCATTCTTTTTCCTTTGATAGAAAGCAAATATGATTGTCCTCTTTTCCATTCAACTTCATCAGGTTCCCCCCTCTTTTTTTTTTTTTAAATAAAGCCAGATTTACATTTTATGATTCAGGAAGCTTTGTGGTTTGTACTGCTTCCTGCTTCTGCCATTCTGTGCTCCATGATATTGTTCTCTGGCTTCTTTGTGCTAAAATTCATTCATTCACCATCAAATGGCAATGAAGTATTTCCAAGAGAAGTCTTGGGGAATCACATCAAAGTGATAGTAAGTCATCTTAGGAATTAGTAAAACAGGAAAAAAGTATATATAGATATTTATATGTATATATAAAACATACATATATATGTGTGGACACATATATACAGATATACATAGAATATCTGGACCTTGCTTCATGGATTTGAAATGGCTCATTACAATTTCCCAAACATCGCAGAGACAGAGTTTAGAAAATATTTTTTTATCTTTTTTGCCTTTCAAATGAACAAATTGCTTTATCTCTTATTCCCTCCCCTACCTTTTGTAGCTTAGAACAGCGAAACTTGACTCTGGAAACAGAAATGATGAGCCTCCACGATGAACTGGATCAAGAAAGGAAAAAGTTCACAATGATAGAAATCAAAATGCGAAATGCCGAGAGAGCAAAAGAAGATGCAGAGAAAAGAAATGACATGCTTCAGAAAGAAATGGAGCAGTTTTTTTCCACGTTTGGGGAGCTGACAGTGGAACCCAGGAGAACAGAGAGAGGAAATACGATATGGATCCAGTGAGCCTGCTTTCTCCCGAGGTCTTCAGTGGATCTAGGAAAACTCTGGGGGTTCTGGTGGGAATATCCTAGGGGATCAGGTGGCTGGTCACCTGGCTGTACAGAGCTCTAACTGGGGAAGGCATATCATCTACAGACATGACTCATTCAAATCTGCAGTGTGTACCAAAGTTGCATCATGCCCCATCATGCTACTGTCAAGTGTTACAACTGGATATGTGTATATAGAGTAGTTTTTAAGAAGTAAACTAAAAATGAGAAGCATATCTCAAGAATTATTTTATTGCAAGTCTTGTATTTAAAATGTTAAATCAGTATGTTGTTGCAATCTAGCTTGCTTTCAAGCTTCACCTCTTGCACTTAACATAAGCTATTTTTGGCATTGTGTTATCATCCGCTTATTTTATAGATCAGTATTTTTATTTCCCCTTTTGCTGAGGAAATGAGGATAAGCAGATATATAAATATATATAAATATATATAAGATGAGTTATTAAAATCGAAAGAATACTTTGTGGCTGTGCTGTTTGTGCCAATAGACCTTGCCGTGACCAAAAAGAGGAATGTAAATAATTTTATAAAATACGGTAGAATCAACAGGAACCTTAGAATTGCTCTGTAAGTTCTGCCTTTAACCCTGATCAGTTTTCTTAGTGAGTTGATTTGACACAGGAAACCTTGGACTGTATTAACAAAAAGGCCCTTTCTCAAGCCTCCTTGTCTGTCTTGCCAGTTCTACAGATGCATGTCTCCTATGCTGGATGCACCTTAGAGGGGGGGAAATTTTTTTTTTTTTAAAGTGCATTTAAGTAGTCATGCCTTGAATTACTCTATCCTTTTGCTGGATGTTTATGAGAGGAGTTCTTCTTGCCACTGGAAAGCTGAGAAAGCAGTGCTTGCTGGCAGCACCCATGTGAGCACCTGTCCTAAACTCCGGCCCTTCCCCCACCCCTCCCGCCTGCCCTCCGCACTCACACCCGTCCCTGGACCACGGCCCCCTGGAATGCTGGCAGTGAAGTAGTATACCGTGTCTCTCTTAGCTAAATTGCTAGAGTATGTGCCATGTATCCTTTCACTCAGGCCAACTGTTCTGTTGTCATCTTTCTGAACAACAGCAGGCAAAGGCAGTTTGCAGCAAGAGAGCGGTGATGGGAGGTGGGGGGAAGGAGACCAGATGGACGAGGAGACAAGTTGGGAAGGAACAAACCAACTATTTTGTTTCTGGTTTTTACAGTATCGTTCTTCCCTGTTGAAAACATACTTATTCACAACAATTCTAAAGTGTGGATCTTTGAAGGTCCAATTCTGATAAATTTGTGAGCCTCAGTCATGGTAACTTCCTAGAGAAGCCCAGGGCTCTCTGGAGCTAGTTTGGGGAGAACAATTCTTCACCACTGAATAAGGCAATGACTCTGAGAAGCAAAGCAAGTAAATCATTCTCATGCTAGAATAAAAAGTCACAAAAGGCATAATCGGAAATAAATACTACTTGAGTTTATGGGATTTGTGTTGTTTGGAGGTTCTATGTTTGTGTGTATTTATTTTCAAGGGGAAAGTAGCCTTTACAGCCTTCATGCCTGTCACTGCTGCTTTTGTTCGTATGCTTCCACCGAGCAAACTTACGTGATGCTTTGGTATAAGCCATTGTCTACAGAGCGATACCTCCTTTATCTTAGTTCTTTTTTCTCTTTACAATTCTTCAACAAGATACTCCCACCTGGATTTCCTATAGGAAATTCAAACTCAAAATGTGCAAAAAAAAGTGATCACAATAGCTCTGTCTTTGCATCTTTCCCCAGCCTCTGTCTCAGTTAACAAAAATCTCAAACTCATCCAGGGAGCTGTAGGATGCAATAGTAAACATCAAAGGCTGTGCAGTCCAAGTGGCCCGTGTTAAAATGTTCTACCGTTTTCCAGCTGCTACTGAATCTTCCATGCCTCCCTTTTTTCATCTGTAGAATGGGAATAATAAAAAGATTGCTCTCATAAGATTCGTTAGGTGGTTTCAATGAGGTAGCTTGTATTAAGGCTGAGCACAGCAGTTAGTATAAAGGAAAGGCTCCATAAATATTCATTCTTATTTTTCTTTCCTCTGCCCTCTTCTTCACCTTTGAGTTCATTCACCAAGTACTGTCTAGTCCACCCACCCCCGCCTTTTTCATTGGCTCTCTTTGATAGTTTCTCCCCATCTCTTGATGAAAGCGTTGCACCCAGGCACTTATGTTCTGGTATCTCTCCTCTACCTTCTTTTGCTGACTGCCCTCTCTAAGTCACCCTCTGACCCTATCTCCTTGCATGTGACATTTACATGCCCTTCACGCAGTATATACAATTCTAACCTACAGTTTCATTTTCATCTCCCGCCACTCCTTCCCCCACACACCTGCTTTGCCATTTCATGTCTCTGGAAGTTTCCACCTTCTGTTGCTCTTACCATCTCGACTGCCTTCCTTCTACCTGGCACACTCCAGCCATTTCTTTCTTTTTTCTTTTCTTTTTTTTTTTTTTGGCTAACTCAAATGTCAGCACCCCTATGAGGCTTCCTAGGATCTCAGTGCAGAGTTAGTTTCCGTTTGTGCTCCCAATTGGTGCATATCTTCCCCATATTTGTTTATTTCCTTCACCAAATAAGAGGCACTTTAGGAAGCAGCTTGTAGGAATGGTGATTGCAGGTAACCAAGAGCCAGGCAGACTGAGATAGGCATCTAACATGCCTTCGGCATGCAAGTCAATGACAAGTCACTTAACCTCTCTGTGCCTCAGTTTTTCCATCTGTAAAGTGGAGATAATAACTCCTACAAAGTAGGAATATATTTAAAGGTGGTATGTGTTCATCCCAGTGCCTGCCACTTAGCTCCATGGAGAGCTCTGTTTATAAATGCAGCTTATGACACCAGAACATTATCTTACTGATCTTAACTCCCTCGCTCTCCAACATTATTACGCCACAAAGCACCAGCCCCGAGAGTTGGCAATAAATTTGGCCTCTAATTTATCATCATTCCCAGATAGGATAGCTTAAATCACTGATATAAATATCTCCCCTTGGAAATTCAGGAATACTAAAGAATGGGGGGCGGGCCATAAGCCCCAGTGTCCGTATATTGCAGATCTGTGGCCCGGTTAGGGTAGCATAATAGAAAAGAAAATGCATGAACTTTTGAATTCAAAGACCTGGATCCAAATCCTAGCTTTGCCACTTAGTAGTCACATAAATTTAAGAAAAGCTGCATAACCTTTGTAAACCCAAATTTGTTTTCCTGTAAGAAAGGGATAGCAATAGCGTCCCTTCTTCATTAGGCTTGAGAAATGAGTAAGTGATCAGCACAGGACCTGGCATATAGTAAATGTTCGATAAATGGTAGCTGTCAGGCCTCAAATTACTTCTACTGAAAGGGTGCTTCAGCTTCTAGAGAGCATAACAAGATTCTGGCCTCAGGAAACTGGCCAGCAACGAAAAGCTAGCATGTGCAGCAGAAGACAGTCTAATTGTGTCCCTGTCCCCAGAAACAAATTTTATCTATTCCCAGATAAGGTGCCAGAGACTGATGGCAAGGATGAGGCAACCCAAAGCAACCTTTCTAGTCTGAGATAATGCAGTTATACCCATGGTCGGGGAATAACGTCTAAAGGACAACCTGTAACTCTCTTGCAGCCACTCTATGTGGACCTTGAAGATGATGTTGGTCATTAAAGATTTGGGATAAAATACAAAGTGCCTAAGGATGTGGGCCAGTGAGTTTGTCTGCATTCACCTCAGCACCAGTGGATACTGATCGAAGGCCTCTAAATGCCAGGCCAGTACCGGCCAGGTGCCCTGGGAGACCCAGCTCACAGGGATCCCCGCGTGTGATGATGCGCTGTGAATGCAGATCACAGACGTGAGGCTGGACGAGGCATTTCGCAGCCAGGACTATGACGTGAGCCCCGAACGATGAGCAGGAAGTTAGCAGACGGGGGTGCAGTTCGGGGCAGAGACCTCTGGGGAGCAGCAGTGCAGAGCTGCCTGTAATGCAGATTCTAGGAAGCCTTTTCGGTGACAAATGACATACCAAGCCTGCTCCACTGAGGTGGCATTGTGCATGACAACCCCCCCCCCAAACCCACGGGACCTGAAAACATACTTAGGACTCAAATGGCTTCTACTCTTTCTTTTTTTTTAATTTTATTTTTATGGTCGCACCTGCCGCATAGGGAGGTTCCCAGGCTAGGGGTCAAATTGGAGCTGCCACTGCCGGCCTACGCCAGAGCCACAGCAATGCTGGATCCAGGCCACGTCTGGGACCTGCACCACAGCTCGGGGCAGTGCTGGATCCTTAATCCACTGAGCGAGACCAGGGATTGAACCTGCAAACTCTTAACCTGCTGAGCCACAACGGGCATTCCACTTCTACTCTTGCAGGCAGAGCTGGACACATTTTGCCTTGTTTGAATTCACAAACCACAGGGAAAGTGCTGAATCTGTGGCTCCCAAAGGTCTAGTTCATTGTTCTCTTTATGGTCTTAATGGCACAAGTGGGGAATGAGTTGAATTTTCAAACTGCCCAGCTGACGGGCCTCTTGTTGCAAAGTGACTCAGAAAGCTAACAGTTCCCCAGACAGCTGAAATTTGCAGAACCTACTATCGGGCTTCCAGTAGAAGCTGATGAAAAGTGTGTTTCTAAACGCGCCATATGTGGCTCAGGTCCGGGGTTAAATGACAGTATTTATGAACGATGTGTAGCTGCTCCTGTCGTGGCCCCTCGAGGCCAAGCCCAGTGAGACCAGCCCATAGAGGCAGCGGCGGCTTTCTCAACTAGACTGCACAGGTAACAGGATGATACGCACTTGTCTGAATAAGTCAAATTGGCACGACTCGCCCTGAGCAAAATTACCCCTTAGCTCTGAGGGAAGCCTGCTCTTGTTGAAAACCTCGTCCACCCCAGTCCTCTCCTTTCCGCTGCCTCGGGATTCACTGGAGTTGATCGTGTGCCGCACACCAAAGCAGCCCCCAAGGCCGGGCCCTCACACCTCCCCCTCCGTCACTATCACGTTGCTGTGACCACTACGTCACCGAGTAGTTCATGCTCTGTGCCGCTTGCCTTCCCCTCCCAGCTCTTCCCCATATTCTCAGCACATTCCCTCACTTGCTTGAAATTCTCACCCCGCCCCGCCCCCGTCTTCTTCTCCAGACTTTCCATTATACCTTTTGATCGAAAGGCTGCCAGCTTCCTCCCCTACATCTTCTCTGAAGCATCGTTACCTCCTGGAGACACTGCCCTCCTGCAGCCCTCTCAGAAATGGCTCTTCTTCCTTCCCACAACCTGCGTATCGTTAGCCGGAAGGGGATGTAGGTCTTGCTTTGATCTTTGCTGCTACTTTCAGACCTTCAATCCTCTCTCCCCCCAAGAACCCTTTTGGAAAAACATGATGCATGAAAGAATATTTTAGCACCTAATCAACTGCCCCCCCCCCCCGCATTCCTATGCCATCCACCAGCCTGGCCATGCAGCCCAGTGATCTGCTTGCTTCTGAGATCCTGTTCTCCCCCATCCAAGCACCAGCCACCTGTGCTCACGATGGACCTTATCCTGTGTCATTATCAGTAACTGCACCGTCACCAACGTGCCCATCTGAAGCATCCTCTCTCTGATCATCCCTCTTTGGCACCATCACTGCAGCCACTTTGTATTACTCCCAAGTATCTCTAATCCACAGACTTCGATAAATTTTCATGGATTAAATCATCCCCTCATGTCATTGTCATTTCTTCCTTCCTTGGCCAATTTAGCTTCATGGTTCCTCATCATATTTGTTCTCTTGTCTCCATTCTCAAATCCCATCATCTTCTCTCAGGCTTAGGTTTCAGCCCAACTTCTTCCCTTAACTCCAGCCTCACAGATTCTCTGGCTTCCTCACCTGAATATCTAATAGACATCATCAACTGACATTGCCAACAGTAATTATGATTTTCTTCCCAAATATGCTCCTAACCCATCATTCTCAGTCAACTGCAATATTATTTATCTTGTGGTTAAATATCATAATATATGCATATATATATAGGCCACTCCTACAGCATGTGGAAGTTCCCCAGGCAGGGATTGAACCCACACCAGAGTAGTGACAATGCCAGATCCTTAACTGCTCGGCCACAAGGGTACTCCAGTATATCCTTAATTAGATCCTGAATCCAACCGCTTCTCAGCATCAGCATTTTCTAGTCCAAGCCCCATCATGGCTCCAGATTGCCACTACACCCTACTATGGACTCTTTGTTTCCATTGTTATCTTTCTTCTTAACCTCCTCTCTCTACTCAGTAGCCAGAGGGATCCTTTTAAAAAGAAAAATCAGGAGTTCCCATCGTGGTGCAGTGGAAACGAATCCGACTGGGAACCATGAGGTTGCAGGTTCGATCCCTGGGATCGCTCAGTGGGTTAACGATCCGGTGTTGCTGTGAGCTGTGGTGTAGGTTGCACACGCGGCTCGGATCCCGCGTTGCTGTGGCTGTGGCATAGGCCTGCAGCAACAGCTCTGATTAGACCCCTAAGCCTGGGAACCTCCATATGCCGCAGGTGTGGCCCTAAAAAGATTAAAAATAAATTAAAAAAAGGAAAATCAGATTATACCATTTCCATGTTCAGATCTATTCATCATTTTTCCCACTTTAAAATAAAACCCTGGGAGTTCCCGTTGTGGCTCAGCGGTAACCCAACTATTATCCATGAGGACACAGGTTCAATTCCTGGCCTTGCTCTGTGGGTTAAGGATCTGGTGTTGCCGTGAGCTGTGATGTAGGTCACAGACACAGCTTGGATCTGGCATTGCTGTGACTGTGGCGTAGGCTGGTAGTTACAGCTCTGATATGACCCCTAGCCTGGGAACTTCCATGTGCCCCGGGTGCCGCCTTAAAAAAAAAAAAAAATGGAATAAAACCCCAAGATCTTTCCTGCCTACTTCTCTAATTTCATTTACTATCACACCCCTCTGGTCCACTCTGCTCCAGTGACAGCCGTTTCTTGTACACACACACAGCCATTACTCCAGGGCCTTTGCACTTGCTGTCCCTTCCGAGACTGACATGGCTCATTCCCTCACTTTATTCAGGTCTCTGCTCAAATATCGTCTTCTCTGAGAAACCTGCCCTGACCATCTCTTCTAAATGGCACCTCTAATCATGCTTTATTCTTTTAACCTGCTTTGTCTGTCTTCTTGGTGCTTCTCACTACCGTACTCCCCCATTAGAATAAAGACTACCTGAAGGCAGGAAGTCTTTCTGAATTGATCATAACTATGTGTTCATAGAAAGTCCTCAAAAGACTGAAGTGATCAATCAATATTTGTGACATGAGTCAATGAGGGAACAGAGTTCAGTGTCAGATTTCTGGTTCACATATTCAGGGATGTCTTGAGTTGGAGTTTCTAGTAGCAAAAAATAAGCAATTAAATTCTACAAAAGTTATTTTAGGGTTCCAGTCATCAGCCACAGACTGAACGAATTTCAGAGATTTGGCTTCGTATGAGAGCGTCACTGCAGGGAGACTCCAGGATCTCTTGTGATGTCATTTGCTGGCATGGAGATTTTGATGCCAGAAATATATGCCTCAAGCTCAGCATCCAGGCCCAATAGCTCTCAGAGGAAACACGTATCAAAATAAACTTTAGGTAATGTAGAAAAAAGCATCCATGCTATTTTTTGTTATTGCTGTTTTTTTAGCCTCTGAAATTTTTATGTATTTTTTTTCTGGAATACAAATATCATAAATCATTCACAAGGTCTCAGTATGTACTCACACTTCCCCCTTTATCTGGAGACTGATATTTGTTTCAAAGCAGTAAACATTTTAATTAAAAAAAAAAAGAGAGAGGGTAAATATACACATCTCCTCATTGAGTTAATGCAGGTCTACTGGTATTTTTCATCTCTGTGCTCCTTTTGTAAAAAATAAATTGTAAAAATGTTTTCATTTCTTACAATGTCATGGAAAGTACCCCAAATTTTCTTATGTGGATTCATTAAGTGTACTTACATACAATTAGACAAAATGATAACACTGAAAGCAGATTTCTTGTTTCATTGCTTTAAGGGAACAATAAAAATGGAATCATTCAAGTCACGCCACAAATTTGAACACATTATTTTAAAAGGAAGTAACTGAGCTAAAGAATTTTTGCTTTAACCACTTATTTATAAACTGAAATATTTATTTACTCTGAAGTTTTGAAGATAAGGTCTATGCTGTATTTGTCTCTTACCGAAGATACATAGATTGATGTTTGATAAATGTTTTTGGAGTGAATGAATGTACTACTTAAGAACATAGCTCAGAAATTAAACTAGAAATTAAGAGCAATCGTCTTAGAGCTGGATTTGCACCAAGTCCAAGTTTGCAAAATAGTAATATTAAAGACACAATGCTTTTTGAAAGTCTTCCTTTTATAAAAGAAGTACTTTAATATTATGAGTTCCCTTAGTTCATGTAAAATGTTATTGGGGTGCTAAAAACTGATTTGTGTACAATTGTTCATACACAACATTTTCACCAACGTGAATATAACAGTGTTAGTGGAAGGCAAACTACGAGTGATATACTTTGCTAAGCAGAGGGTGGAGAGTTTTTTACGTGAATATTTTGCACCTGCTTCTGAATTGCAAACGTGGACTGTTGGGTTAAACAGAAGGATTCCAGACAAGATCTGGAGAAGGACAATACCAAAAGCTCAGTGCCAAGGGTGTGAAGCCAACTACTCCAGGAAGTGAAACTTGAATCCTCTAAATTGCATTTCAGATTTATTTTACATTGGGTTTCATTCTAGGATAAGCATCTCTTTTTTTTCTTTTCTCTTTTGGCCGCATTTGTGGCATGCAGAAGGTCCTGGGCCAGGGATCAAACCCACACCACAGTTGCAACCTGTGCCCCAGCTGCTGCAACGCCAGATCCTTAACCCACTGTGCTCCAAAGGAACGTCCAAGTATGTCTTTAAAGGAAGAAATACGTGGCATAGAGAGGGTGGGAAATTCCAATGGGGCGTTTGACTCTTATTTGTGTAGGCATCATCACTCTTCATGTGCTTGAGAACTGTGCATTTCTATGGCTTGTTTCAGTAACTAAAACAGAACATACTGTTCTAAAAGAATGAGCAGATGGAATTCAGTCTGGAGCTTAGAGGGATGACTTGCCACATTCAGTGGCCCCTTTTATAAACTGTTCTGAGACAGTGGGATTTTGAGTGTTTCATGACTTGCAAATGCCTTCCAGGTATGCTTTTTGAAATGCTTGCAGGAGAGGCATGCCACAAGTACAAAACACAGTTCTGATAAATCAGTAAGGTCAAAACCCTCTACTTTGAGTACAAACCGGTGCAACTACTGAGCAAACAGCATCCTCCTTTTAGGTTGGTTGTTGCATAAGTCATTGCAAGAAAGATAGTTTTCAAGATACCTTTTCACTGCAAACTGGGTCAAATATTTGGTAACCTTTTGCAGTACCTGGTATGCACCAGGAACAACTTCTGACCCTTTCTCTTCATAAGCAATCCTGTGGAATGCAATTTCCCTTCTTAATACTGTGGGTATTTTCAGGGAGCTATGCTTGGCCACTTTTCAACTTATTAAGATAGTAAAGATCTGTGGTTTAAATTAGAATTAGAAGCTATGCCAGAGGAAACAAAAGGCTTTCTGTTTCTATTTTGTTTATAAATAAAAAGATAAATTGTGTTAACTCCAAAGAATAGATATGTTTATCTTCCAGATTTTCTCATAGGTAACTGGTTTAATATAATGTTTTCTTTAGAGAAATATAAGGGCCTTTCTTGACGTTGTCAGACACTTCCAGCTTAATTAACAGGGGTTCAGTTAAAACAAGAACAAAAAACAAACAAAAACCCTTTACCTTCTCTCTCAAGTAATAATTCAACTGATGAGGAATTCTGATAATTAACGTAAGATATTTAACCCTGTTTTACTCACCTAGTGCTCCTGGAAAATTAGTTTTTCCTTTTCATCAATTTTATACCTTAAAGGAAACTTACCGAATTGCCAATGTACAACCAGTACACCCAGACAGAACTGAAGGTCATTTTTAGAAGAAACCAGCCGCAAAGGAAAGCACAGCCTTCTGCACAGCCACATACGTATAACACACTCTCGTCATTTCTTATTTATTCCCTTGCCCATCAGACCACACGGTGAAATCAAGGGAGGTGCTTCAGAGCTACTGCCAGGACATGAAACCCAAGACAACAAGCAACACGACAACCACTGGGAACAGGCAAACTCCAACAAAGTCTGAGCTTGGATTTGGTTTTATGTTACGGGAAGCAGATTTGCTCTGGTTTTTAATAATTCATAAGAAACAGAAATCACAATGTATCGATTCAGTACCCACCTACAAAGAGATCAGAAAAGCCAAAGTTCTCCCCCCATTTGCCCTCTTGTTCCATCAACATTTTGAAAGCAAAGAGGGAAAAAAAGAAATGGAAGAGAGAGAGAAAGAGAGAGAGAGAGAGAGAACACAGACATGATTTAAATAATTTCAACTCCTCGTTAAACATCGCTGAGGTGCATCTGATCCATCAGGCTGACTTTTAGTTCTCACCACTAAGACCTTGCGAAGCCACCGGACGTGCATAGTTCTGCCTTCCAGGGTTGATCTAGAACCGTAAGGGTGAGATGTGAATGAATGTGTGCGTGTGTCTTAAGTCCATTTTATAAACACGGACACAGGACAGTTCTCGTCATTTGTAAGTCTTTGGAGTCCAATCATGCAGAATAACAGGCAGGTGCAAGTTAGGTCTTGTTGCAAGACAGACATGGCAAGGTGAACAGTTTAATGCTAACTAGGGGTGGGAGGTTTGTGTCCATTAGAATATACTGGCCATTGGTCCCACGTAATCAAAGATTAGATGTACAGGAGTCCATATACAAGCAAAGGCCTTCCATTTGAGCTTGCTGACCAAGGAAATGGGTCAAAGCGATCCATTTCAGACAGTGAAAGAACTGTCCAAGTGCTAAAAGAAATAACAAAATCTTATAATCACATGGAAAGTAATCATTGTAACTATTTACATTGTAACTTGGTTGTTGTCCTTACAGAAAGGAGTTTCTATACTTGGTTCAAATGATATCTGTGGAAAGTGGCCTCAAAATGTATGTGGGATATTGTGAGTGGGGTGGGGATTCCTCTTCAGACCCAAAGTGGTTGGGATCCAAGATTCCTGGGGTAATTTAATTCCTTACTCTGAGCTATAGAAGATACATTTTTCTGCAAAGCTGGCTGAGAGCATTCTTTACAGAGCATAATGCTTTTAAGATTTAGATTATACTACGTTAAGGGAATTAAATAGAAATAGATATTGCCTAATTTAGAGTTTGCAGTGACTATTTAAAATTTAAAAGTGAGTTTTACTAATCCCCCCCCAAGCAGGTCATAAAAGGATGTATATAATTTCACCTATTCTACTATTCCATTTGTTAAGGCCTATTTCTGATTTACCAGTCAGCTGCCATCAGCATCCTTAGGAAATACTTTTCTGACAAAGATAACAGATCAGCAGATATCCAGCTGCTTGACTCTCAATTAAATAGTTTAATTGGAGGGAAGTGACCAGGCCCTGGTCTGTACAAGTTCCCCCATAGCTCAGTCATCGGATTCTTGAAGATGCAAGATTATTATTAGTTTTTATTCCTCAAGAAGGAATTGGGTTATAAGGCCAATGCATCTCTTTTTGACACGCTGGCCCACAAATACATATAAAAATATCAAAGTGGGAGTGGGGCTTTTGCAAAGTTCTCCCAACAATCTACTTTCTCCTGTACATGGGCACACATTCATCCTTCCTAGAAAATACTACAAAACATTTCTTTAAGGATCACTGTGAAACTAATTGCCACACAGGTAGTGACAGAAGGTTAGGCTTCTCGGACTGTCCCCTTCACATTCTGAAAGGAACCCCAGCCACAAGCAGGACCTTCTTTTTTCCCCAGGAATATATAGTCCAGGTGACTTGACAATTCCCTTGGAAGTAACAGGTGACTGTACAGAAAAGCATTTGTTGTTGCTGTTGTTTTTTAAGAAAGAAAGACCCAATACAGAACATAATATACTTTGCAAATCTGGTGATCACAGAAGCCCCTCCTGGAGATGCTGTAATAAAGTGGCCCCAAGATTGTGAGGCTTTTGGTGGGCTTTTGAAACAATTCCCTTTGTTGGCCCATTGCCTAGCTTGCTTTGATAACCCAGTAAAATCAATCCTATAAGCAGTCAAGAAGCTAACCCTTAGTTCAATTTGTACATAATATTTCAATCCGTGAAGGATTTGCTCAATTTTTTTCTTGCCCATTGGGGAATTCTGACTCCTGAGAGCCATACAACAGGAGAGATCAGGCTGGTATAGTTTAGGGAACGTAGCAATAGCAGGGGAGGGGTACTGGCTCGTTCTTGCCTGGTTTTATCTGAGTAAAAAAAAAAAAAAATCACTTCCGCAGACGTGAGAGAGTCTAACTGTCAAGAACTTCTAAGAAGCTGGCTGGAGATTTTGTTCTGTCTTCTGATGTCATTTTATGGCTGATGAAATTTCCCTGGTGACTCACTTTCTTTAACAGCTGCCTGCTCTCTGTACTTGATCCCACGTGGTTAAAGAGCTGGGATTGGAGGGGCCACAGGCATAGCAAGAGAAGAGCACAGCGAAAGGAGTTAAGAAGCAGGAATACAGAGGAGAGAAACTTAAAAAAAAAGAGGAATAGAGGAACATTGGGGGAG
Organism: Catagonus wagneri; assembly: GCA_004024745.2. Lineage (NCBI taxonomy): Eukaryota > Metazoa > Chordata > Mammalia > Artiodactyla > Tayassuidae > Catagonus > Catagonus wagneri. Next base: position 8,323,436 of record PVHT020000886.1, on the reverse strand, counting down.
TAAGAAAAGTGAGAGAGCTTGTGTGAATGTGGAAGCATCTTAAAACTCAGGTTGTCGGCAATAATAACCAAAAGCAATGGCAGCAAGATGGGAAAATGGGGCCACTGCTATTTCCGGAGACAGGCTGCACAGTCTAATGTTTTTTCTCTCCATTTTATACAAATGACCTCTTGCCATGACTCCTACTGCATGGAAGCAATCCCATAAATGGTGGCATTGCCCCCATGGCAAGGGTGGGGACTGACTATTGCTTGAAGAGACGCAGCTTCCCTGCTGTTGTGTTTAAGGCAGTTTTCAGAGCGCTGGCATTCTCATCTGCTCAGTTTTCAAGGGGTTTCCATTTGCTAGTCGTCTCACACTCCTCGACCGCCACTCCATGTGGCTCCCTTCTTCTTCAGGTGAAGTATCCCCACACCGATGAGCACCAAAATGGCCAGAGTGCAAAGAGCTGTGCTGGATACTTCACCAGGTGAATAAGAAGAGACGCCCCGGTCCGGCCCCTGTTATTGCTGAGAAGTCACCCTGATATCGCCTGGCATATAACAGGATGTTTCACAATGCCTCCTTAAGTGCCCAGCAAAGCACTTTCATTTGATTTGAGCTAAATTGAGATTTTGCTGAACACTGACATAAATGCTTCATGGCTTTTAAGACACTCGTATTGCTAAAGCTGTTTAGCAGCAGTAACTCCTGGGCAGAGTTGTGCTGTCACATCAGTTGTGGTACAAAACTCAGAGGATCAGCCCTTCTTGGATTGCTGAAATTTATGGTCAGAAATAAATAAACATGAAACACGAGCCATACTAAGGAGCTGGGGAGACTCCTGAGGAATGTCTGTGGAAATGTTTTCACGTGCTAACCTGAGGGCTGCCCTGGGCTTTGGGGACTTTTTAAATTTTTTTTTTTTAAATACTAGCAGAGGGAAGTAATATTTCCTCTCAGAATAAAACCCTGGCAAGTTATACACCTGGAAAGTGGCACACTCACGGAAAACACACCCCACGATCTGAAAATGGCCTAGGGAGGCTCATACCATAGGAAGGCAAGTCCGCTCTGTTTCGGGGAGGGATTGTTACCAACAGATATGCACACAATAACCCTGCCTCACCACCTGTCACTCTCTGTCCGGTTGTGACACATAATTGATAAATGACAGATGGGGTCTCCTTTCTAAAATATGAATATTGGTGTCTCCTAGTCCCTGGTAATAATCTCCTATGGGTCTTCCTCCACATGGCAACACTGCTGTCTAGCCTCGCTGCCCACTTGCTATCAGAGAAAAGACCCTCAGCGTTTATTCCTACCTTCCTTCTAAAGGTTCAGCCATTTAGTGCCTGGAAGCTGTTACCCCCTCCCACCCCACACTGTACGTAAGCATCACATATGTTCTTTCTACAAATTGGTATACAGGTGCCATTTAATCAGTTCAGATTTGGAAGCTACATCTTCAAGGGTCCAAGAGAGCTCATTCCCCCCATAATCCCCCCCTTTACATGTTTTCTTATAAGACATACAGCTTAATCAATTAACAAACTAAATAGCTTAGATACTGACAATATATTACAGACGGGTTTATGTCAGAGCAATAGATCACATGAAATGGACCATGTGGTACCCCAGCGCCTATGTCTCGGTAGAGCCCTGAGGACACTGACAGTAGCATCGCTAAGTGAGTAGTGCTGTGTGAATACAGACACATGCGGATCTGTATCTACATCCATCTGACTAGGCCAAAAGGAGCCGGTAGATGCAAGATAGAGACACACACATGCTGGATGGGGCCACTGCACACCTTGTCATGCCATTTGAAAGGGCAGTTACGGGTCGCTGGTTCTGCAGCCATTAAAATTACACTTTATGGAAAAGGCTTCTCTAATTGTGTTTGATTTGCCTTCTGTGGTAAGCATCGTTGGGAGAAGACCAAAGCGAGAGCAACTAGAAGTTAAATATACGTTTGGCTTAGCTGCAATACAGAACTCTGGAGAAGAAGCAGGCTGAAAGATTCGTTTCAATTTTAGGCTTGGATTCTCTCCCTGGCCATTTTCTTGTTGTTGCGTGTCTGCATTGTGTGTGTGTGTGTGTGTGTGTGTGTGTGTGTGTGTGCGCGCGCGTGTGCGTGTGTGTCTGCGTGTGTTCCACCATGTCATCTCCTGAAGAACGCTGGGTTTCGCAGGCAGGCGGCTAGTCACCTGCAACAACCCAGGGGTCCTGCCGAGGCTTCCAGGCTGCTGTCAGTGTCGGATGCCAGGGTCTGGTCGGTGGACATGGAGGAGATGTCATTGACAGACGAGGATGGAGGGAGGCTCTCACTGCTGTTCACTGCTGCACCTGTGCTAAGAAAATGAAGACCAACATGACTAAATCTGGAACTAGACTCAGCTGAGTGTCACTCAGGATGCAGGTATGGGCAAATGCGACAGGGCACGTCTGCTCTGTCACTCATTTGACAAGCCTTTATGGAACAACTAATATGGAGCACTATATTAGGTGGTGAGTCAAGATAACAAGACAACATTCCAGGTTCACAAGTTACTCACAGGCTAAACAGTAATTGTCAAATCTCACTGCACTTGTAATGCTCTTAAAAGAAAAAAATAATAATGACCACCCTACACTAAAAACCCCAGTCACCACTTGCATTTCCATTATTGTAATACAATGGGCCTTGGGTGGAGCCAAGGCACACGTATTTTTGAAGAACTCCCCGAAGACTATGGTGTCAAAGGCTGAAGACCACTGTTCTATGGAGATGGCAAATGAGCAAGACCTTTAAAGTACTCTTCTGAACCTGGATGCTTTTAATTCAGGGAGCTTTTGAAACAAACACATGTAAGGCTCCTATCCCAGAAATGTGGGCTGAAGTGAAGCCAGAAATCGGAATTACTTGGAGGTCATAGCTCTAGAGAAAGGAAGGTATATTAAGTAAATATTATTACATAGTCATTATTTGACATCGAACTTAAAATCCATATAGAAAAGCCAAGTAGGACTGTGGCTGAAAGTTACCGTAGACCAAAAAAGGAATAAGAGCCAGAGCATGACTGTGGGTTTAGTTTCCAGCAGGCTAGCTTACCTGGGACTCTCCAAATAAGAACTCTGAATTATTAAATTAGATTAATTTGCAAAATTTTTAAGAATATATCTGCTATGTGGGGACATAAAGATGTTGAAATTCTGAGAAGATATTTGCTTATGGTAATCAATCAGTCAAGACTTGCTGTGCTGCAACAGCTCTGAGAACCACAAAGGAACGATGAGTCAGCAGTGTTATAAAACAGAAATACCACAGCACCCTGGAAAGAGTCCATTTAATTCTATTCTTTGTTGATTCTTTATACTCAGGCAATATGGGTGGTGAAATGCATGTTTTTTGAAATAGCCTGCTATTAAAATATCTAATATAATAGATAAGGAATCTTCATTAAATCATAACTTGAGTAAATACAGAGTGCAAAATATATCTGGTAAAATTGTAAGTTAGAGCAATGTTAGCACATAGATCTAATTAATCAGAAAAAAATATAATGAAGTGGAGAAGTTGACACAATCTCTTTCTTCCTGGACTAGACATTTCTTGCCTGTGGAAAAAATGTGATTAAAATGTGACAGTATCTGGAGAGGACCCACGCACCTCAACTAAGACAGATTATATATACCATATACACTTTCAAATTTTTTGTTTGTTGATTATAACTATTTTTATATAAATTATGAGAAAAATAGAAAGTAATAGCGATTTAAGATACTATTGATAAAAGATAACAATATGCACTGACCCTTATATCAATAGTAAGAACTATTAGGCCCTTGGAATATTTCTTTCTTTCCTTTATGCTGGGAAGTTTCTCTGATCATTTGATGTTTATTCTTTTGTATCCTAATATTTTCACATTCAAAAGACTTAGGTGTTTTTCATGTTACTTAAACTCTTAAACATATCAGTACCTCCTACTCTTAAACGTCTCTAGATTTTTTTAAATCTGTCTTGTTAACATCTTCCTGTAAATAATTTTGCTCTCATTCTTCGACCAATATATAAAGTTATCTGGTTTCAATTTATTCCAACTTTAATTATATCCTTCATAGAGATGGTGCAGACCTAGTTTACTTCCTCTCATGACAGTCACTTAGATTTCATGTGCTACCAGACAGCCCTTGATTACAAAGCCCAAATGCACAGCTCTGTTTTACCCCTCAATTCTAGATTAAATTATACCAACATTCTCACGTTCTTTCATCATCTTCGATCTCTAGTAATTGAGAATCAGTGTGACTCTCAGAGTCATCTTTAATTTTTCTAAATCATTATTAAAGGGTAGAGAATAAAACTAGAACAGGATTCTAATGAAGGCTCGGTCAATTGTCTGCCAATAGACTGAGATTACTATCCATTTATCTCCTGGACAATATATGCCTATTCTACAGATGGCTTTCAAATCATGCTACTAGGGTTTAGATCTAGGGTTGACTTGAAATATAAATATTGCCCATATGCCTTTGAGTAACAGCTTCATTGGGGCATAATTCACAAATCGAATTTGCACAATTCACTGTTTTTTAGGATATTCACAAAGTTGTACAACCATCACTACAACCAATTTTGTAGTGTTTTCATTACCCCAAAAAGATATACTCCATCTTTTCCAACCCAACCCTAGGCGATGACTGCCGTGTAGGGACATAAAGATGTTGAAACTGCTTTCTGTCTCGACAAAACTGCCTATAGTAGATAAATGGAACCATACCATATGTGATCTTTCTTTCACATAGCATAATATGGTCAAGGTTCATTTACAGCAGTATTTCATTCCTTTTATGACTAATTAATATTCCACTGTATGAATACATCACTTTTGTTTATTAGTTTCTGGTCATTGATGGGTCGTAGAATAACCCTATGTTTAATATTTGGCCAAACCTGCATTCTTCTGCATGTGGATACCTGCCAAACTATTTTTCAAAGTGACTGTGCCAGTTTATATTCCCACCAGCAGTGTATGAGTGCTCCAATTCCCTGTTTTCCTTTTCATCACTTCTTATTATCTGCCTTTTTGAGGATAGCCAACCTAATGTGTGGGCAATGGTGCCTCATTGTGGTTGAGTGGCTTTTCATGTGATTAACCATTTGTATGTCTTCTTTGGAGAAATGTCTATTCAGATCCTTTGGCCGCTTTTAAAATTGTTATTTTCTTTCTATGATTAAATTGTAAGAGTTCTTTATAGATTATGGATAAAAGTCCCTTATCATTCAAGATTTGCTAATGTTTTTCTCCTATTCTCTGGATTGTCTTTTCATTTTCTTGATGGTATCTTTTGAAGCAATGTTTTTAATTTTGATGAAGTTGGATTTCTATTTTTTCTTTTGTCATTTGTGATTTGTGTCATAAGAAATCATTTCCTGGAGTTCCCGTCATGGCTCAGCGGAAACGAGTCCGACTAGGAACCATGAGGATGCAGGTTCAATTCCTGGCCTCACTCAGTGGTTTGGGGATCTGGCGTTGCCGTGAGCTGTGGTGTAGGTCAGCAGAGGTGACTCAGATCTGATGTTGCTATGGCTGTGGCGAAGGCCAGTAGCTGTAGTTCTGATACGACCCCTAGCCTGGGAATCTCCATATGCCAGTGAGTGCAGCCCTAAAAAGCAAAAAAAAAGAAACAAACAAAAAAAGGCATAAAAAGAAATCATTTCCCAACCCAAGATCATGACAATTCACTCCTATGTCTTCTTTCGCAAGTTTTATAACTTTAGCTGTTACATTTAAGTCTAAGATCCATTTTGTGTTCATGTGTGCCTGTGATGAGAGGTAGAGGCTCACCTGCATTCTTCTGCATGTGGATACCTAGTTATCCAGGTTATTAAACCGATTTTACCGATTATTAAAAAGACTATTCTTTCCCATGGAATTGCCTTGAAATCCTTGTTAAAAACCAATTGACTGTTAAGTATACAGGTTTATTTCTAGACTCTCAATTTCATTTAATTGATCTGTACATGTATCTTCATGCACATACTACACTGTCTCGACTACTGCAGCTTTGTAGTAAGTTATCATATGAGGAAGTGTGAATCCTCTGTGTTCTTTCTTCAGATTGTTTTAGCTGTCTGTGTCCCTTGCATTTCCATGTGAATTTTAAGAACAGCTTGTCAATTTCAGGGGAAAAAGGTAACTGTGATTTTGATAGGTATTGTGTTTAATCTGTAGATCAATTTGGAGAATATTATCCTCTTAATATTAAATCCTCTATAATCTGTGAACCATGGAATGGTTTCCCATTGATTTAGGTCTTTAATTTCTTTCAACAATGTTTTGTAGCTTTTAGAGTAAAAAGTTTGCACTTTTTTTTTTTTTTAAATACACCCGCAGCATATAAAAGTTCCTGAGCCAGGGACTAAATACTAGCCACAGCTGCACAACACCGGATCCTTTAACCCACTGCACCAGGCTGGGGATCAAACCCGTGCCTCTGCAGCTACCCAAGCTGCTGCAGTCAGATTCTTAACCCACTGCATCACAGCAGGAACTCCTGTTTTATTAAATCAACTATAATTTTATTTAAAAAAAACAAAGAAAAAGAAAAGAAACACTTCAAAATATGCTTAGGTTTCTCAGTTTCATTCTTTCACAAAAAAATTCTAGAGTGAAAAATAATGTTCTATTAAAATCAATAAAATTTTAAAGAATTTAAAATATTTCTAAGTATTTTATTCTTTTTGATGTTACTGTAAATGAAATTTTCTGATCCATTGCTAGCATATAGAAATCCAACTGATTTAATAAATAGGAAACGTAATAGATCAAATGATGGCATATACATCTCGAGTATTATAATTAATCAAACGTCTGTGTAAGCAGGAAAAATTTGCTATTGTGCTTTATTTAAATTATAACAAAATAACCAGATTAAAGTTTTAAGGTAAAGTTTTGGTATAATGCAAACCAAAACCTATCTAAAAAAGTCCTGGCAGGAGTTCTTGTCGTGGCTCAGTGGAAACGAATCCGACTAGGAACCATGAGATTGCGGTTCCGTCCCTGGCCTCGCTCAGTGGGTTAAGGATCCGGCATTGCTATGGCTGTGGCATAGGCTGGCAGCTATAGCTCTGATTCAGGTCCTAGCCTGGAAACCTCCACATGCCACGCGTGCAGCCCTAAAAGTGACAAAACACACACTAAATAAATAAATAAATAAATAGTCCTGGCATTCTCTTGAAGTAGGATTTTTCTCCTTTCCTGGTTGGAATTGATTATGTGAACATGTTCTAACTGTCATATTAAAGGTGAGCTCTGATTCAAACAAGGTGAGATAAGACTTAGCTGAATAATATATTCACTTTACTGTATAAAATAGATGATTAACAAGAACCTACTGTAATAACCTATATGGGAAAAAAGAATGGGTATATTTCTATGTATGATTGATTCACTTTGCTGTACACCTGAAACTAATACAACATTGTAAGTTTGGTGACTAGGCTCCCTTATAAGAACTATGTTTACAAATAAACACAAACCCTCAGCAATGGCAGCTAGAGAAATTAGAGAAAAACTATTGAGGAAATTTCCCCAGTAAAACACCAACTGTGTTACATCTCTAAATAATTCTGGATGAAGGCAGCAAAAGCAAGAGAAGCTTTTTTTTGGTTGGTCTTTTTAGGCCTGCACCTAGGACATATGAAGTTCTCAGGCTAGGGGTCCAGTTGGAGCTGTAGCTCCCGGCCTACACCACAGCTATAGCAACACCAGATCTGAGCCGTGTCTGCGACCTATACCACAGCTCATGGCAATGCCAGATTCTTAACCCACTGAGCAAGGTCGGATTGAACCCAAGTCAGGTTTGTTACCACTGAGCCACAATGGGAATTCCTTTATCTTTTAATTTTTTTCAGAGACGCTTTTAATAAACTCTTCAGATACAGGAGATCACACTGCAGGTTATGCCTATGAAATACACAGCATTCCTACTACCTTTATTTATTCATTCATTCATTCATTCATTCACTTACTTATTTTTTCAGTTTATGGCTGCCCCTGCGGCATATGGAAGTTCCCAGGCCAGGGATCAAACCTGAGCTGCAGCTTCAGCAACAATGGATCCTTTAACTCACTGGGTTTGGCTGGGAATCAAACACGTGTCTTCTCAGTGACTCAAGCCACTGCAGTAGGATTCTTAACCCACTGTACCACAGTGAAAACTCAAGCACCTATTTTATAATCAGCATATTTTCAACACACTTTGGAATCATTCTCAGGGTTATGCCATACATACATTTTTGTCAGATGATTATTTCATGTTTATGTTTCCCTTGCTTCTTTCTACTTTTCATTATATTTCTCTGTTTCTCCTATCTTCTTCAATTTCAATTCTTGAATGCAGAAAAATACTCAGTTTTACAAGGTTTGGAGTAACTTTTGTGTGCACCCTTCCAAAGAGGTTGTGTGAGGGAAAGCAAATTTCTCCCTGCTATGACACTGGTGAAACTGCTGAAAGCATTTTGGCTAAGGGAAATCACTTTGTTGTAATTGTCTTTCTTCTCGGTCTATCTCCTATGTTGGAATGATCCTGCCTTTTGTTTTATCAGGTTGAATGCAAATTACGGTTGGTATTCAGCTATCCAAAGCTCAGAATCTTTATCACTGTATTTCTAGGACTCCATAGATTATTGTTCCTTTTTTTTTTATAGCACACATTTATTAAAAAGAGGTCTTCTCTTCTAATGCTTCCTCTATAAAATCCCTATTACAGTCCCTTGTTGTACAGGAAGGCTCCCTCTCTGCATAGAGCTATGGTGGAAGCATCATGTGTACTGTCTGGCAGTGCTCTTGAGTGGCTTCTAGTGGCTTCTCAGAGTTAATTACTAGCATTTCATTCCAGCTCCATCTTCACTGATGTCATGGCAGTAACTTGAAATTGGTCACAGTGAGAATATTCACACCATAGAAATTATTTTTGTTTAATTTTTCCATTATAGCTGGTTTACAGATTTCTGTCAATTTTCCAACTGCACAGCGTGGTGACCCAGTTGCATATACATAAATGGATTTGTCACAAGTGATTAGACATTGTTCCCAGTGCTATACAGCAGGCTCTCCTTATCCATCCCAAAGGCAATAGTCTACAACTGTTAACCCCAGACTCCCATACCATCCCACTCCCTCCCCCACCCCCTTGGCAACCACAAGTCTGTTCTTCAAGTCTGTGATTTTCTTTTCTGTAGACAGGTTCATTTGTGCAGTCTATTAGATTCTATATATGTGATATCATATGGTATTTGTCTTTCTCCTTCTGACTTACTTCACTCAGTATGAGGGTCTCCGGTTCCATCCATGTTGCTGTAAATGACATTGTTTTATTCTTTTTATGGCTGAGTAGTACTCCATCATGTATATGTACCACATCTTCCTAATCCAATCATCTGTCGATGGACATTTGGGTTGTTTCCGTGTCTTGGCTATTGTGAATAGTGCTGCAATGAAAATGTATGTGCAAGTGTCTTTTTCAAGGAAATTTTTGTCTGGATATATGCCCAAGAGTGGGATTGCTGGGTCATATGGTAGTTCTATGTATAGTTTTCTAAGGTACCTCCTTACTGTTTTCCATATTGGTTGTACCAATTTACATTCCCACCAACAGTGCAGGAGAGTTCCCTTTTCTCCACACCCCCTCCAGCATTTGTTGTTTATGGACTTGTTAATGATGGCCATTCTGACTGGTGTGAGGTGGTATCTCATGGTAGTTTTGATTTGCATTTCTCTAATAATCAGTGATGTGAGCATGTTTTCATGTGCTTGTTGGCCATCTGCATATCTTCTTTGGAGAAATGTCTGTTCAGGTCCTTTGCCCATTTTTCAATTGGGTTGTTGGCTTTTTTGCTGTTGAGTTGTATAAGCTGTTTGTATATTTTAGAGATTAAGCCCCTGTGAGATGGATCATTTGACACTATTTTCTCCCATTCTGTAAGTTGTCTTTTAGTTTTCTTTTTGGTTTCCTTTGCTGTGCAAAAGCTTGTCAGCTTGATTAGGTCCCATTGGTTTATTTTTGCTTTTATTTCTGTTGCTTTGGGAGACTGACCTGAGAAAACATTTGTAAGGTTAATGTCAGAGAATGTTTCACCAGTGTTTTCTTCCAGGAGTTTAATGGTGTCTTGTACTACATTTAAGTCTTTAAGCCATTTTGAGTTTATTTTTGTGCATGGTGTGAGGGTGTGTGCCAGGTTTATTGATTTACATGCAGCTGTCCAGTTTTCCCAGTAACACTTGCTGAAAAGACCATCTTTTTCCCATTTTATATTCTTGCCTCCTTTGTCTATGATTAATTGGCCATAGGTGTCTGGGTTTATTTCTGGGTTCTCTATTCTGTTCCATTGGTCCAGATGTCTGTTTTGGTACGAGTACCACACTGTCTTGATTACTGTGGCCCTGTGATATTGCCTGAAGTCTGGGAGAGTTATGCCTCCTGCTAGGTTTTTGTTCCTCAGAAATGCTTTGGTGAGTCTGGGTCTTTTGTGGTTCCATATAAATTTTGGGATTGTTTGTTCTAGTTCTGTGAAGAATGTCATGGGTAATTTGATAGGGATTGCACTGAATTTGTAGATTGCTTTGGGTAGTTGGCCATTTTTATAATATTAATTTTTCTGGCCCATGAGCATGGAATATCTTTCCATTTCTTTGTATCTTCTTTGATCTCCTTGATTAATGTTTTATAGTTCTCTGCATATTAGTCTTTCACCTTCTTGGTCAGGTTTATTCCCAGGTACTTGATTTTTGGGGGTACTGTTTTAAAAGGTAAAGTATTTTGGTATTCTTTTTCTAATATTTCATTGTTAGCATACAAAATGCAATTGATTTCTGAAGATTAACCTTATATCCTGCTACTTTGCTGAATTTGTTGATAAGTTCAAGTAATTTTGGGGTTGAGTCCTTGGGGTTTTCTATATATAGTACCATGTCATCTGCATACAGTGACAGTTTTTACCTCTTCTCTTCCTATTTGGTTGTCTTTTATTTCTTAGTTTGTCTGATTGCTGTGTCTAGGACTTCCAATACTATGTTGAATAACGGTGAGAGTGGGCATCCTTGTCTGGTTCCAGATTTTAGTGGGAAGGCTTTCAGCTTTTCTCCATTGAGTATTATATTTGCTGTGGGTTTGTCGTAAATGGCTTTATCATGTTAAGGAATGTTCCCTCTATACCCACTTTGTTAAGAGTTTTGACCATGAATGGATATTGGACCTTGTCAAATGCTTTTTCTGCATCTATTGAGATGATCATGTGGTTTTTGACTTTTCTTTTGTTATTGTGGTGTATGACGTTGATTGATTTGCATATGTTGAACCATCCTTGTGCACCTGGGATGAATCCCACCTGGTCGTGGTGTATGATATTTTTTATATGTTGTTGGATTCGGTGGGCTAGAATTTTGTTGAGAATTTCTGCATCTATATTCATCAAAGATATTGGCCTATAGTTTTCTTTTTTCGTGATATCTTTGTCTGGTTTTGGATAGTGGCATCATAGAATGTCTTTGGAAGTATTCCTTCTTCTTCAACATTTTGGAACAGTTTAAGGAGGATGGGTATGAGTTTCTCTTTGTATATTTGGTAGAATTCACCTGTGAAGCCATCTGGTCCTGGACTTTTATTTGTAGGGAGTGTTTTTATGACATACTCAATTTCATTTCTAGTGATTGGTCTGTTCAGTTGATCTATTTCTTCTTGATTCAGTTTTGGCAGGGTGTAAGTCTCTAAAAAGTTGTCCTTTTCTTCTAGGTTGTCAAATTTGTTGTTCTTAGTATTCTCTCATGTTTTTTTTTGTATTTCTGTAATATCTGTTGTGACTTCTTTGTCATTTCTTATTTTGTTTACTTCGGTTTTTTCTCTTCTCTTCTTGGTGAGTCTAGCCAGAGGTTTGTCAATTTTGTTTATCTTTTCAAAGAACCAGCTCTTGGTTTTATTGATTTTTTCTATTATTTTTTGAATCTCTATTTTATTGATTCCTCTCTGATCTTTATGATTTCTTTCCTTCTGCTGACTTTAGGGTTTTTTTGTTTTTCTTTTTCTAATTCATTTACATTATGGGTTAAGTTGTCAATTTGAGATTTTTCTTCTTTTTTGAGGAAGCACTGTATTGCTATGAATTTCCCTCTGAGCACTGCTTTTGCAGCACCCCATAGATTTGGAGTGGTTGTGTCTTATCATTTGTCTCAAGGTATTTTTTAATTTCCTTTTTTTTTTTTTTGCCTTTTGTCATTTTAGGGCCACACCCATGGCATGTGGAGGTTCCCAGGCTAGGAGTCTAATCGGAGCTGTACCACTGGCCTACACCACAACCACAGCAACACAGGATCCGAGCCGCGTCTGCAACCTACACCACAGCTCACAGCAACACCGGATCGTTGACCCACTGAGCAAGGCCAGGGATCGTACCCGCAACCTCATGGTTCCTAGTCGGATTTGTTAACCACTGTGCCATGACGGGAACTCCTAATTTCCTTCTTGATTTCCTCATTGACCCATTTGTTTTTTAGTAGTATGTTGTTTAGTCTCCATGTAGTGTGTTTTTTCTCATTTCCTTTCCTGTGGTTGATTTCTAGTTTCATGCCTTTGTTGTCAGAGAAGATACTTGAAATAATTTCTATACTCTTACATTTGTTAAGGTTAGCTCTGTGCCCCAGTATATGATCTACCCTTGAGAATGTTCCATGTACACTAGAGAAGAATGTCTATTCTGAATTTTTTGGATGTGATGTCCTGAAAATGTCATTTAGGTCTAACATTTCTATTGTGTCATTTAGGATCTCTGTTGCCTTACTGATTTTCTGCGTAGAGGATCTGTCCATTGATGTGAGTGGAGTGTTAAAATCTCCTACAGTTATGGTATTCCCATCTATTTCTCCTTTTATGTCTGATAGTACTTCTTGTAGGTACTTGGGTGTTCCTATATTAGGGGCATATATATTGATGATTGTAATATCCTCTTCTTGAATGGATCCTTTAACCATTAAATAGTGTCCTTATTTGTCTTTCTTTATGGCCTTCATCTTGAAGTCTATTTTGTCTGATATGAGTATTGCAGCTCCTGCTTTCCTTTCTTATCCATTGGCATGAAATATCTTTTCCTATCACCTCACTTTCAGTCTGTCTATGTTCTTTGCCCTAAGGTGAATAGGCAGCAGATTGTATGTTTTTGCTTTTTTATCCAGTCTGCCACTCTGTGTCTTTTGATTGGAGCATTCAGACCATTGACATTTAAGGTGATTATTGATAGATATGTATTTATTGCCATTTTAGACCTTGCTTTCCAGTTGATTCTATGTTTCCGTTTTCTTTTTTTTGGTTGCATGGTTTCCATTTATTTTATGCTTGAGTGCTTTTCTTTTCAGTATTTGTGGATGTAATGTTCCATTTTGATTTGTGGTTGCCCTGTTTTTTAAGTATGTTAACACCTTCTTATATCTGCTTGCTATAGCCTGATAGACATATAGGCTCAAACACATCATTAAAAAATATTTTTAAGTTAAAAAAAAGAGTCCATATTTTATTTTCCCTCTCCGTAATGTATGATTTTGTTGTCTTTTTTTTTTTTTCTAGCATCTTCATATTTAGATCTGTCTGCTGGCTTATTCGAATGATTGTTTTCCATTTGTGGTTTCCTCCATTCTATTTCTTACTTTTTACTTTCTTTTATAGGAACCTTTCAGCATTTCTTTTAGAAAGAGTTTAGTATTGCTGTACTCTTTTAGCTTTTGTTTGTTAGAGAAATTCTTTATTTCCCCTTCTATTTTAAATGATATTCTTTTGGGTAGAGTATTCTAGGTTGCAATTTTTTCCTTTCAGTACTTTAAATATATCTTACCACTCCCTTTTGGCCTGTAAAGTTTCTGTAGAGAAATCAGCTGACAGCCTTATGGGGGATCCCTTATAATTAATGCTTTGCTTTTCTCTTGCTGCCTTTAGGAGCCTCTCTGTAATTCTTGCCATTTATAATATAATATGCCTTGGTGTGGGTCTGTTTGGGTTCAACTTGTTTGGGGCCTTCTGTGCTTCCTGTATCTTGATGTCAGATTCCTTCAGATTTGGAAAGTTTTCAGATATAATTTCTTCAAAAATATTTTCAATCCCATTTTCTTTTTCTTCTCCTTCTGGAATTCCTATTATGCATAAATTGGGCCGCTTTTTTTCCCCCCATAGATCTCTTATATTCCTTTCATGTTTTTTCATTTGGTTTTCTGTCTGCTGTCCTGATTGTGTGATTTCCATTATTCTCTCTTCTGCTTCACTAATTCATTCCTCTGCATTATTCAAACTGCTCTTTATTGCCTGTTTGCATCTCTGCAAATGAGTTTTCTAGCTTTTCTTGGCCTCTTCTTATATTTTCTAGTTCCTTTCTAAGGGAATCTGCAGTGCTGTTTGCATCTTCTCTTAATTCTTTGCCATTCAGCCTTAATTCCTCAATTATTTTCACTACCTCCCTTCTGCACTCCTTTTCTGACAGACTGTACAGGTCTGTTTCATTGTTGGCTGCTTTAGATGACTTGTCCTGTTCTTTTAACTGGGAATGGTTTCTGAGCTTCTTCATCTTGCTTATGTTTTTTTTTTTTTTTTTTCTGTGAGTTTGGGAAAGCCACATTGTAGTCTTGTAAGGCTACTTCTAGGCAATAGCACTCCTTTGTATTTTTTTGGTGGGGTTACTATTTATTTTTGGTGTTGGTGTTTGAATATTTGGTGTCTCTTTCTTCGGTGTGAGCATCTCAGTGGTACTTCATGCTTTTCAGGGAGAATGAAGCAATGGGTAGGGCCAGCAGTTGGTGCCTGGTCTCTGGGCTCACAACAGCAGCAAAGACCTGCAGGAAGGTGGCACTGGCGACTCCTAGTTGCAGGGCCCTGGGAAGTGGTAATGAGCTGTAGGCAGATCTAACAGGTGTCCAGAGCAATTGGCAGTAGCAGCAGCAGGATGTGTGAGTTCCCAGGGGAGTGAGAGCCATAATGGCTAGTGTTCAATTACAAAGCCCTCCTCTGAGGTGATTGTAACCACAGGTCCTGTTCAGGGACTTCTAGTGGTTGCAGGCCATGATCGTCTCTAGAGCCAGTGATAACTGTGGTGGTTTGCCCACTCCACCTGTAGTCCATGCGTAAAGCAACCCACTTAGCCCACATAGGAGGTGCTGTACAGGTTGTTCCTAGTTGCAGGGTCCTGGAAAGTGATAGAGATCAGGCATATGGGTACTGCCCAGAGCACTTAGCAGTGGGAGCAGTGGGGTTGGTGTGTTCCCAGGAGTGCAAGAGCGCCCACAAGTGGTGTTCAGTCCCAGTGTCCCCTTCTGTAGTGCCCTTGAGGTAAATGGGGCTGCAGGTGCCTATTCACAGACCCCTAGTGGACGTGTCATTCCCATTTCTGGAGCCAGAGATAAGTGTGGTGGTTTGCCTCAACCTCCTATAGACCATGCAGGAAGTACCTCGTCCTGCTTAGCCCCTACAGGATATGCTGCCCAAGGTGCTCTTAGTTACAGGTTCCTGGGAAGGGACAAGCATCTGGGCACTGCCCAGAATGTTTGGCAATGGCGGGTGTGCTCCCAGGGGAGTGAGAGCAACACTCTTTGGGGCTTGGTAGGCCCTGTGTCACACTTAGCCCCCTGATGCCCTTAGTCCATGCTAGAGGTGACTGGTCACCAATAGCATGCACAAGAAATGCCCAATCTCCAGTATAGGTGCAAAAGTCTTATGGATGGTTGCTCCACAGATGCCGGACCACTGCACACAAGCAAGCGGCCTCTGTGTTGTGGACAGTCTGTGCCCCAGGAAGCCTGGTCTGCTGCAGTCTAGCAAGCTGCTTCCCATTGCGCATGAGCTGTGCCCAGAGATGCCTGATCCACAGCAGTCTAGCAAGGGGCTTCTGGTCGCGAGGCCCAGGAGGCGTGTGTCCAGAATACACCAAGGCAATAGCAGTCTAGCAAGCGGTCTCAGGCTATCCGGCTACGGGGGTTTGCTCTTGAGTCACGCCGCCCTTTGCAGGCTCCTCTCCGGTTGCTGGAGGCTTGTGTTTAATCCAACCAGCTCCAACCAGCTCTCTGCTCTTGAGTCACTCCACCCTTTGCCAGCTAGCCTCAGGCTGCTGCAGGTTTGCACTTGATTGGCCCCACTCTCTGCACTGGTTCAAGGTGCTTCCTGTGGCGGTCAGCCCCTCTTCCTCTCCTCCTCCCCAACAATGGAGCCTTGCCTCTCCTGCGGGCCCAGACCTCCCAGGTTCCCTCTGTCCTGGCATTCCACTCCACAGCCCGTAGAGTATGGCTCTCCTGCCTGTGGCGCACTGCTCCCTAGCGCCCTAGGCTGTCTCCACACTGCCAACCCCAGCCCTCTCCCAGAGACTGACCTCCGGAGCCTAAGTCTCAGCTCCCAGCCCCTGCCGAGCATCTCAGGCTGTGGTGTCTGTTCCAGTGTGAGGCTCTCACTCCGCTTTGCCGTTCTCAGTCCAGCTGCTGCACTTTTCTTGGGCTTTGAGGTCCCTCTGGCTCGGCTGGTCTTTCTGCCAGTTAGGTGGCTTCCCAGGGTGTGGGTTCCTTTTCTCCTTCAAAGCTCCCTCCCTGGAGTGCTGGTGCCGTCCTGATTCCTTTTCTCTCTCTCTCTCTTTTTCTGTTGTTCTACCCAGTTATGTCAAGAGTTTCTTGCCTTTTTTGGAGATTTAAGTTCTTCTGCCAGCATTCAGTTGATGTTTTATCCAAGTTATGTTACATTTAGATGTGTTTTTTTGATGTGTTTGTGGGAGAGGGTGAACGCGACCTCTTACTCTTCCACCATCTTGATGCAACCCCACACCATAGAAATTATTAAATGCTATAATCAGTCCTTGTTTTTTGTGTATATATACACACACACACACACACACACATATATATAGCATTTGTGTGTGTATGTATGTGTGTATATATATATATATACATATATATATGTAGCATTAACAAATCCCCCACTATAACCAAAAAAAAATCTTTGCTTCTGTATGACTTTTTGTATAGCACTATAACATGCTTTCTTTCTTTGGCCATATCCATGGCATGTAGAAGTTTCCGGGCCAGGGATCGAACCCACACCACAGCTGTAACCAGAGCCATAGCAGTGAGGACACTGGGTCCTTAACCAGCTGAGCCACGTGGGAACTCCAAGATATGCCTTCTTGACTGTAGCTACCTCTGGCTTTACTGGATGTTCAAGTCTGTTTTTGTGTAGGCAATAAATAAGCTTTTAAACCTAAAACAAAACACAAACAGAAGTATCCAGACACAGATTTTGGCTTTAATTTACTAACAGTTTGTGACAGTCTCTTAAATAGAACTGAATTGAATTTGATTATAATGTCCACTTGCCTAGGATTTATTAGCAATGTGATAAATAGCCCTTCTTCCTGTGTTGTTTTCAGAGAGACCAATATACACATTTTTTATAAATGTTTTAACATCAATAAAACACTACAAATCATTGTCAATAAAAATGTCCTTAAAATTGACTGAAAATACTAATCAGGTTGCAAATAAAAAATACTAGCTACTTTCAACTTTATCTGAAAAAAAATTAGGTTTTATGGAAAGAAGTAACTTAAGAAGTTTCTCAGCTAGAAATTATCTAGCCAAAAGCATTCATTATTTCAGGGAAAAATGCTCTTCTGCTTATTTATGTATTTCGTTTTTATTTATTTATTTATTTCTGGCCACACCCATAGCAAGTGGAAGTTCCTGGGCCAGCAATTAAACTCTTGTGCCATAGCAGCAAGCTGAGCCACAGCAGTGGCAATGCTAGATCTTGACCTGCTGAGCCACAAGAGAATGCCACTGCTTTTTTAAAGGAAGTGATTTTTCTGACCCACCCAAATGCAAAAAAATAGTCATAAAAAATTAGACGAACTATTAGACTAAAAAAAAAAAATTACAGAGACATCATTTCCTTTCTTCACAATCTTCAGCTTTGACTTGTTTGGGGCTAAGGTTTTTCACTTTAAAAAAATTATTAGACAAGATCAGTGACTCTAATTGAGAGGGACACACTCCTACGAGGTGCAGAATATAGAGAGGGAGGGGCTTTATATTAAAATCACCCAAAGAGCCTTATCTTCCATTTAGAGATTCCAAAATCTCTATCTATCCTGATGCTAAGCATCCTTATCTTGGTGAGTCACTGTTATTTATGGGAGGTTTACTTGCAGAAAGAATGAGGGTTGGTGCATGGGAGAATTTTTGTATTAGATGATCTCCTAATTTGTCCTAGCTCTAACATTCCACAATAAATGCTTTTAGAAGAAAATTAATTTCTATTCATGGACTGCTTTTCCCTCAGCTATCTTTACAAATCAATTCAAAAAGCAAGCAGCCATGCTATTCTTGAAAATAAATCACTATGCAAGTGAAATCATATAGCAGAGGGGAGTACAATTATTTATTTAGAAATGCATCTGAAGTTTAGATTTATTTCTTATTGATATACACAATTCCATCAATAAATTTCAAACCTATGTATTATTCTGCAAATGCACATTTAACTTCCTATTTACATTTATAAAGCATCACTAAAACATGAGATTGGGTAGTAGAAGATTTTTGTCACTGAGAAACTGCATTAACTTATTCCCCTGCTGCTAGGCTCCCAGTACTGCCATGACTGAATATTAAGGAAGTCTATATTGTAGTATTACTTCATCCTAGCTTTTTACAAGATTAAAATGTGATATGCAGCATTCACGAGAAAAGGTGAATATAATAAAGAATGCAAATAAAGTTGACTTTTCAAAATTTTTCTAAATAATTGCTTTTTCTTTCCAGCATAGTTTACTGCATATACACATACCATGCACACACACAGAGAGAGAAAGAGAGAGAGAGGAAGAGAGAGAGAGAGGTGTGCTAATAAAAATTTAACAACTGGCTCTCCAGAGAGGGGGAAGAATGGCTTGATTTATAGTCAGCCAATTTCTATGTCTTAAATCCTGCATGGTGGATTTCAAGCTACTAACACGGGGTCAAAAAACTCAGAGTTGAGTGCACACAAGTGACTCTCATGAGCTGGTAGAGTTGACCCCGGTGCATGGCTGTCCCATGTCTCTATATGATGCATACAAATGTATCATACATAAATATGTCACATGATATATATCATACATATGACTTCTCAAACTTAAGCCAGAATATTTTCCTTTAAAATTATGTAGTAAAAGATTGAGTCCACAATCATTTTACCTATAAATTGTGTAAGCCAGTTAACTATAGTTTAGATCATGTGTAGAAGATACATAATTTAGTATTGTTACAGGTAGCTGGAATAGGTAAAAAATAATGTGGCCTTCTCACATACATGTAGAGCTTAAGCGGCATATTTTAGAATTAATCCTCTACATATTAAGCTACATAGGTCTGCAAAAAATATTCAGGAATATACATTTCCCCAAAATGCATAAATCAAATAATCACCTGGAAGCAGCAAACCTTTATCTGGAGCATCAGCAAATGCCATACTCAACTTTCCATGCACTTGGCTCATTTAGCTTCACAATGATTAGAAGGGTAAATAAACGTTCACTGGCATAAAAATGTACTAAACTGCATACTGTCTTGAAGCTATAACCCTGTCTTGAATTCTGTCTTTGGAATAGCACCAAGAAACAGGCTAAGAGAGGGCTTGCGCAGCAATTTTCAAATTAGTAAATGTTTATCAAGCTACTATTATGTGTAAGGCACAGCACTTAGGCACTGCATGGTACACAAGGATAAATGTGTACAATCTTTCTTCTCAATGAATTCACAATTAATAAGTGTAACAAAACAAAGATTGTATTATTTGGGAAGAAATGAAAAATCTTTTGAAACAGACATTGGGTGTAGGAAAAACCTGGGGCACAGGAGGATGATTATGTCCCAAGTCGCCACTGAATCCCTGGGATGGGCTTGTCACAGGAAAGAATTCAAGAGTGAACCATAGTAAAGAGAGCAGGTTAACTGAGAGATACACACTCCATAGACAGAGTGTGGGCCATCTCAGAAGGCAACAGCAGCCTGAGGTCTGGGGCTGGTTAGTTTTTATGAGCTGGGTAATTTCATAGGCCAAGTGGGAGGAATATTCTAACTACTTTGGAGAAGGGGCTGGGATTTTCAGGAATCGAGGCATCAGCCAGTTTTTGACCTTTTATAGTTGGACTCTGAACGGCCATGTGCTGGTGGCCGCGCCATTTAGCTGCTAATGCCTCACTATGTATAATGAGGCTCCAGGTCCACTGGCAGTCAAATCTTCTACCATCTTGGGTCTAATAGGTTCTAACCAGTTTTTGTAGTATCCTGTTCTTAATGATTGTGTCACTCTTTTGTTCTTAATGGTTGAGTCACGCCCCTCCTTTTTTTTTTTTTTTTTTTTTTTTGCTTTTTAGGGCCACACCCATGGCATATGCAAGTTCCCAGGCTAGGGGTCGAATTAGAGCTACAGCTGCTGGCCACAGCCACAGCAACTTGGGATCAATCTGAGCCACATCTATGACCTACACCACAGCTCACGGTAACACCGGATCCCTAGCCACTGGGTGAGGCCAGGGATCGAACCCACATCCTCATGGATTCTAGTCAGGTTCATTAACGGCTGAGCCACGAAGGGAACTCCTGATTGTATCATTCTTTTAATGGCTGTGACCTGCCCCATTCCTTCCTGTTTCATATGAAAAATATTTGGGGACAAGGTGGTATTCCATAAGAGAACACTGTTGAATGGGCAATATTCCAAAAGGTGGAGATCCAGTCAAGTAAGATAGTGGTGATAAGGACCCTTGAATGGATGTAGTGTGAAGGTGGAAAAATGTGGAATATATTTTAGGGGCTATCATGCCAGGGAGAGCTTACTAGACTTAAAGTATAAGTGATGCAAAGCCATTGAAGGCATTAATCAGTAAAAAAAATTTTTTTTCCCTTTAATGGCCATCCCCATGGCTTATGGAAGTTCCCAAGCCAGGAACTGAATCCAGGCCACAGCTGCAGCCTGTGCCAGATCCTTCAACCCACTGCACCAGGCTAGAGATTGAACCCGCACCTCCACAGCGAGCCACTGTGTAATTATAATAAGCATGATTGGAATGAATACCACACTAAATGTCAAAAGGAATAAAATCAAAACCATTAGAGAGAAACAGGCATGTGCTATTTGCTCACGTGCTCTGAAGCGATGTTACTGACTGCAATCCCTCCTTAAGGCCAAGACAAATACGCAGGTACTGGTTCATGGCTTATTCAATGAGAGTGAGTACCTGAAGGAGAAGGCTGTCCTTTCACGACACCGTTCTTCGTCTTTTCTTCTGAACTCATTACTTCCTTGTAGATAAGTTCTGTAAGAAACAGTTATCAGTGTTACAAAAATCAATTTTCTCCTTAATCCCAAGAGAAAATTCATTAGTTAATGACAGATAATGACATTGTGATGAGGTTGAGTAAATTATAAATCAAGTGGGATTCCTTTCCTCTTCTATTTCCACATTTTTCTTGCAGTAACACAGAGCCTGGCAAATACAGGTGCTTAACAAAGCGTTTGACCAAATAAATGTAGGAAGAATACACACATTGCTTGTTTTCTGAATTATTTGGGGGATATCTGATACATTTAATTTTATATTTTAAGAATTTTAATGCCTCAGTTTTGAACATCCATTTTCCTTTTATATTCACTGCCTAAGAAATGAACATATTCTCCTAACTCTAAGCTCTTATTTTTTTACCAGTTTTCCAACTCTTCATTGTTTTCTCCAGACTCAGATCTTGGATTTGTAAAACTAAACTTGCCCAAAATCCAACATTTAGAAATTATTTTATTTACTCCCAAACTGGCATCCATTTCTGGCTTTTTCATTGCTAGAGTTAAAATTTTGTATATCTTCATTTCTTTTCACTTTATCCCATTTGGCTGGAAGTTATTCTGTGTTATTCACTCTTGCTTTGCAGTGGTTTACAGTTTATATAATCATCATCCTTTACAAGTATTTATTTCTCTGTCTTTGTTCACGATTTAGTCTATGTCCATCCTCCTTAAATCATATTCTATCGCTTTTCTAATCACGACCCCGAGTGCCTGGTCTTTATTTAGATCAAATGAAGTCTTTTTCAGTAATTACCAAGTTTTTTTTTTAAAACTTGATCTACTGTTTGCGTGTGCTTATTTTTCCATACTCTCCACCGTGACCTCTTGAGCAGTGGACTCTTTTTAGCATCTTTATAACACGTTTGCTCATTGCTACCCTTTGGTTTCCTTTTATATCTTCATTCTGGTATTTTCTTTATTTTTTATCTTCCCAACTTAAAATTATTAATTCCTTCACTGTAGCTCAAACATTTGTTCCCTTCAGACCTCCCCTTTATGTTCCTCTTCATTTTGATCTAATTATCAGTTATAATCTGTGTTTGGTTTTCTCATATTTATTTTACTTTATAGTTATTTATATTAGTTTAACAATTCTTTTCTGCTTTGTTTCACACTGAGTATGATCTTGATCATGTAGCATGTGTTTGGAAAAGTTTTGCTGAAAAAATTAATTGATGTATTCATTCATTCATTTCTTACTTTGATGGAGAAATAAGCCATCCATTATGTTTTCTACTTAAGTTCTCAACTCCTACAAATCAAGTATTCATATATTCACTATCTTGTATTTTCTAATGCCTAAAACCATCTCAGGCATAATTTTACCCATTTTATGTGATAATTTTATGTACAAACATAAAATGCTTATTTCTAAAAATGTGAACTGAAGCTTGCCCTCCACCATGACACATTCTTTGACAATCAGTATTATTTTTTTAAGTGTCAGTAATCAATGCCTTTCATTCTTGAGTAAGTGCAACACTGTTATTAGTACGAAGATATAGATGAAGCTTTAGAAGCTTTGAAAATGGTCTAAGAGGATAGCGCTTAGAAAATCATCTGTGACCAAATTGTTTTAAAAGGAAAATTCTTAAAGATACTGAGTTTCAATAAAGCAAAAGGTATATTTATGTAAGTAGTAGAGTCACCTTTCCATTCTTCAATGGTGTGTTCTCTCTCATCCAGCTGTTTGTCATATATCTGAGGTGGGGGCTGCAGATAAAAACAAATAAAAATCTTCTATAATTAACTAAAAATAACTGAACTCTTACAATGCAGGAGAATATCCTGCTATTCATTGATTTTAGTGGTGATCAGAATCTCATATAAATCGGGGAGAAATTACAATGGTGCAAAAGTTAAAATCTTGCCACAAACTTATAAAGGAATCATTTACATGTCAATGTTTGCTGCTACTCAATAAGGCAGCAGACTCCAAATCCTGAGAGCTAACTTCCCAAAACCTTGTGATTCAGAACTCAAGTGTAAGCAATTAATAAACAGTCTTTAAAAAGGTAACAAGAGGAGTTCCCGCCATGGCTCAGTGGTTAAATGAATCCGACTAGTATCCATAAGGACATGGGTTCGATCCCTGGCCTTGCTCAGTGGGTTAAGGATCCGTGAGCTGTGGTATAGGTTGGAGACGCAGCTCGGATCTGACGTTGCTGTGGCTGTGGTGTAGGCTGACAGCTATAGCTCCGATTCGACCCCTAGCCTGGGGGTGCAGCCCTAAAATGACAAAAGACAAAAAAAAAAAAAAAAAAGGAAACAAGACACTTGATTTTAAGGACCCAGAAGCTGTTATTTTCTCCATTCATTTGCTGCATAACAGAACCCTACAAAAACTATTCCAGATTGCTAAAATTTTGTTGAGTTTTTAGACCCTCATGAAGAAGACTGTTGGAAGTTCCCTTGTGGTGCAGTGGGTTAAGGACTCAGCGTTGCTGCAGCTGTGGCAAAGGTCACATCTGTGGTGCAGGTTTGAACCCTGGCCCAGGAACTTCCACATACCTCTCAACAGACCATAGTACCAGTACCAGTATAAAGGCATATTATAATATAAAAAATATTTAGATCTAATCAAATTTTTATTTTTTGTGAAGTATCATACGACATCTTTATATGTACCTGTGTGCCCTGTATTTAAATGACTTAAGATATTTTCCCCCACTTTAGGCAGAACCCCTGAGTGACCCCTGAGTTAACCCTCTCTGGGAGAAATGATGTGACAGGGCCTTTAGTCTGACTTATGGAATCAGCATTCCACTTGCTATGAAGAATTTAGAGATGGAAATGAAAAATCTTCATAAATCTAGGTGCCTTCCAGGAAGGAGGGTCTCAGGTTGATTCCCTGACCTCTTTTCTCCGTTTAGACCTGAGGAATCTATCATGGTGACCCAGGGTAGCTCCAGCTCAGGTAAGTGACAGAGAAAGAAAAAAATCTCAGAGTTCCCATTGTGGCTCAGTGGGTTAAGAACCCGACATCGTGTCCATGAGGACTTGGGTTTGACCCCTGGCCTTGCTCAAAGAGTTAAGGATCTGGCGTTGCCAAAAGCTGAGGTGTAAACATGAGTTGCTGCTTTGATTAAACCCCTAGCCTGGCAACTTCCATATACTGCAGGTGTGGCCATGAAAAGAAAACAAAAAAAATCTCTTGGAAAAATAGAGAGAGAGGTAGAGAAGGAGCTGAGTAGCTATACGGGTCAACAAGGGCTTCAATGGAAAGAAGAGCTGCAAAAGGTCTGATGTCATAACACAGAGGCCCCAGAATTCATCCTGTCCAATACACTAAAAGCAGCAGTTTTTGTAAAAAACTAACAGTTACTCAATAAAGTGACTCAGGTCTATCAGGGCATCATCTCCCCAAAACGGCTGTCTCCAGAAGACTTTGGACAAAATCTTCGGAGACAGCTTCTGGCTTTGTAGGAGGTTCTCTGGCCCACGAGCAGCACCGTAGTACCACAGTGGCCCTTCTTTACTGCATGCGGGCTTTCTGGCAGCCTGAATCATGACAAACCTGAATATTCATCCTCATCCCATATGCTGGGGCAGCCTCACCCACTACAGGAGTGCTTGGATATGAAAATAGAAGACTTCAATCAGTTGTTCTGGGACCACTTTACATAACATTGAATTGTTGAGAACTAACTAATGAGGGCAGATATTCCTTTAAAACCTGGGATTACTACCAAGACAGAAGGCTGTAAACCAGCTCTTGTGATTCAGACATGGTCAGCTGAGAATCCTTTACTGAAGGAACGAAACAGAACAGGACCCCATCCTAGCTTGTGACACTGGTGAGGACACAGAGACACTGACTATAGAAAGAGATGGGAAGAACGGCACTGCCTTTGGGATCTGACTGAGGGAGGACTTCTAGCCCAGACTGTAAAGAACTCCCTAATTATGACAATATGATGATTTAATGAGTGAATGAGTAAAATGAAGTTATTTTTGAAATCTTGTGAAACTGTCATCTGAGGAAGCTGATGCAAAGCCAAACTGGTTAGGTGAAGATGCTTTGCCAGGTGGCAGGTTTTCTGCTTTGGCTCTTCTTGAGCATGTGCAAAGCTGTGGTGAGGTCCTGGTCTAAGCGAGCCTGTAGAAGAATGTAGATATTTTTGGCATTCTCTTGAGTTCTCACTGCCAGGCATGACTGCCTGATGAAGAGATGTTTTTAATCAATACCTATTCAAGTTCCTAATTGATTCTCCCAAGGTACAAGCTGCTCTCTCTTGTGACTTCATTTTACATCATAAATTTAAGTAATACTTTTTCATTGAGTAAAATGTATGAATTTATTATTTCCTAATCTTCAAGATAATCTTGTTTTCAACAGCATCATAAAATGTTAGTGATGGAAGAGAATTTAGAGATTACCTAGTGCCACCCTTGTTCAAACTTCAAGTGAGAATATGAAAGCTCAGAGATGTGTCCATGGCCACAGAGTTAATTAGTGGCAGTTTGGGGTAAAATGTATGATTGCTTATGAGAAAAAAAATGGAATGAAGGAATTCTTAGGGTTGAAGAAATGTTAAACTGAATAATTCAGCACTTACAAAGGATTTTCATTAATGACAAAGTTGAGCCTGCCACTCTGATTTCTGTTCCAATTTTCTGTCAGTCCACAGATGTAGCTAGATCTGGCAATTATCACTCAAGCAGTCAACACTTACATTCCAAAATGCTTTTTGTTAAAAGTATCTTGGACAACAGCAGGACCTTTACACACGTGAGTCTCAAAAGAGATGAGAACCAGATATGAGAAATCTAAATTGTACCACATTGTTCCTTTTATTCATCTTTGAGCCCTGAATTAACATTTTTTTCCATATCAGTCATGTTCTGACCATATGAAAATCATCAAGATGCTAGAGTTTGTTTTTTGCTTCTTTTATCCTAATTAAGCATACAATATGGTTTTGTTTTATTTTTTTCTCTCTGTGTTTGCTGTCTTGTTGAAAATGCCAATAGAAGCTTTAAATAGCATTGTCTTTCCGTGTGTGCATTCGCTATTAATTCAGCAGCTGTTTCAAAGAAACTGATATTATGTTCTAGTGAAACATGCTTTGTTTTTTATTAACTTTTGAAATCTATGGATTGCCAAAAGATTTATGATAAGGCTTCAATCAAGAATAGCTAATTTTAGTAAAAATTAAATTGGAAAATCCATTTAAAGAAATGTGAAAACTTTGATTTTTTTTGGCTGCACCCACAGCATGTGGAAATTACTGGCCAGGGACTGAACCCATGCCACAGCAGCAACCCGAGCCATAGCAGTGACAATGCCAGATCCTTAACCTGCTGAGCCACAAAGGGACTCCCAAAATTTGATTTTAAATTTCCTTCACTCTATATGTATTGAATAAATTTTCCAGATATATTTAAAATTTTTGATGAATAGAACTTCTTGAAATGTTAACACCCTGACACAGTACTCAAGACAGTGTGTTACTGGTACCAAAACAGACATATGGACCAGTGGAACAGAATAGAGAACCCAGAAATAAGCCCAGACACCTGTGGTCAATTAATCTTTGACAAAGGAGGTAAGAACATAAAATGGGAAAAAGACAGTCTGTTCAGTAAGTATTGGTGGGAAACCTGGACAGCTGCATGTAAATCAATGAAACTAGAACACACTCTCACACCATGCACAAAAATAAACTCAAAATGGCTTAAAGACTTAAATGTAAGACAAGACACCATTAAACTCCTGGAAGAAAACACTGGTGAAACAGTCTCTGACATCAACCTTACAAATGTTTTCTCAGGTCAGTCTCCCAAAGCAACAGAAATAAAAGCAAAGATAAACCAGTGGGACCTAATCAGGCTGACAAGCTTTTGCACAGCAAAGGAAACCAAAAAGAAAACTAAAAGACAACTTACGGAATGGGAGAAAATAGTGTCAAATGATGCAACTGACAAGGGCTTAATCTCTAAAATATACAGACAATTTATACAACTCAACAGCAAAAAAGCCAACAACCCAATAGAAAAATGGGTAAAGGACCTAAATAGACATTTCTCCAAAGAAGATATGCAGATGGCCAACAAACACATGAAAACATGCTCAACATCACTGATTATTAGAGAAATGCAAATCAAAACTACCATGAGATACCACCTCACACCAGTCAGAATGGTCATCATTAACAAGTCCACAAACAACAAATGCTGGAGGGGGTGTGGGGAAAAGGGAACCCTCCTACACTGTTGGTGAGAATGTAAGCTAGTACAACCACTGTGGGAAACAGTATGGAGGTACCTTAGAAAACTATACATAGAACTACCATATGACCCAGCAATCCCACTCTTGGGCATATATCCAGACAAAACTTTCCCTGAAAAAGACACTTGCACACCCATGTTCATTGCAGCACTATTCACAATAGCCAAGACGTGGAAACAACCCAAAAGTCCATCGACAGATGACTGGATTAGGAAGATGTGGTATATATACTTGATGGAATACTACTCAACCATAAAAAAGAATAAAACAATGTCATTTACAGCAACATGGATGGAATTAGAGACCCTCATACTGAGTGAAGTAAGTCAGAAGGAGAAAGACAGATACCATATGACATCACATATCTGGAATCTAATATACTGCACAACTGAACCTGTCTACAGAAAAGAAAATCATGAACTTAGAGAACAGACTTGTGGTTGCCAAGGAAGTGGAGGAAGGAGTGGGATGGTATGGGAATCTGGGGTTAACAGTTGTAGACTGTTGCCTCTGGGATGAAAAAGCAAGGAGATCCTACTGTATAGCACTGGGAACTATGTCTAATCACTTGGGATGAATTCATATATGTATATGTAACCAGGTCCCCACGCTGTGCACTTGGAAAATTGACATAAATCTGTAAAACAGCTATAATGGAAAAATAAAAATAAAAAAATTCTAAAAAAAAATTTAATACCCTGATTGGAAGAAAACATTTATATAGAATTTTAATATAGCACTCAACAATATGTACTTTTATTTATTTACTTGGCTAATGACACCATTGGGTATGTTCCATTTTTCTTCTAAAACTGTATAGTCCCTATAGCATCAAGAACAGTTTATTATCCACAATGAAAACTATACATAGAACTACCATATGACCCATCAATCCCACTCTTGGGCATATATCCGGACAAAAATCTCATTGAAAAAGACACTTGCACATGCATGTTCATTGCAGCACTATTCACAATAGCCAAGACATGGAAACAACACAAATATCCATCGACAGATGATTGGATTAGGAAGATGTGGTATATATACATGATGGAATACTACTCAGCCATAAAAAAAGAATAAAATAATGCCATTTGCAGCAACATGGATGGATTTAGACACCCTCATACTGAGTGAAATAACTCAGAAGGAGAAAGACAAATACCAGATGACATCACATATCTGGAATCTAATATACTGCACAAATGAACCTTTCTACAGAAAAGAAAATCACAAACTTGGAGAACAGCCTTGTGGTTGCCAAGAGGGTGGGGGAGGGAGTGGGATGGTAGGGGGGTCTGGGATTAACAGTTGTAGACTTTTGCCTCAGGGATGGAAAAGCAAGGAGATCCTGCTGTATAGCACTGGGAACTATGTCTAATCACTTGTGATGAATCTATATATGTCTGTGTAACCGGGTCACCATGCTGTGCAATTGGAAAATTGAAATCTGTAAACCAGCTATAATGGAAAAACTTTTAAAAATATATTAATACCAAAAAAAAAGAATGGTTTATTATCCACCTTGAGGCTCAATGTTTAACAGTCTTACCAACAATCTGCCAAATAAATAAAAGTGTAATATTTGGCACAATGATGAAGTATAATTATTTTTGGAGTTCTATTTCTTGAGTTTATGACCTGACTGTAGGGTAAACAATGATTTGGTTTCCAACTGCCAAAAAATTTGCTGCCTCTAAAAGCAGACAAATGGCAACTTGTCATACACATCAGTTGAGTTTTTAAAAGTTGCTTAGACGAGTTTTAGGAACTATGTGCACTTGAACAGCAATTAAACAGTCTAATACTAGAGGTGAAGTAAATGCCCTTTCAAAGTCTGATGAGTGGAAAGTGCTCCACAATGGAGGATAAGAGTTTAATAAAAATAGAAACTTATCCGATTAATTCTTCTTTCCTGAGTTTTCTTGCACTGGGTCCCCAAGAAGGGCAGGTGACCATGTGAAGAAGTGCCCTTGCAGCCTCCGGTAAGGGAGGGAAAGAGGGAGGGAAAGAGGGAGGGAAAGACGGAGAGGGAAGCGTGAAGGGCATGGCAGAGTTAGTGACCTTAACATTAACTGACTTGGTGCAGAAGTCAGACTGATCTGTGTGGAGGAGGAAGTGTGAGGTAAGAAATGAAGACTTTGGAGACTGAGTAACACCACTGACAAGTATTTGGAGGGGGTGGTGAAGAATTGAGAAGCTCTGAAATCTGGATTCGAGGGCAGCTGGGGGAGGTGTATAGAATGACTCCTGGGGATTTGGCTCAATCACCTGGGTGGAAAGTAGTGCCACCGATTGAAATGTGTGATGTCAGAATGGAGGAGGGGTCAGCTTGGGGTGATAGGAGATACGCCCCTTTCAAAATTCAACATGTTAATTTTGAGACACCAACCTAAATGCCCGTGACTGTTAGATGTAAAGATCTAGAACTCAGGACAGCCATATGTAACAATGCTTGGATCTGAAAGTCATTTGTAGTAATGAAAATTAAGCCCGCGGTCAAAAATACCAAATATTCCCAGGGAGGAGAGAATTTAGGGCTACAGGAGAAGACTCCGGGGATCCCCAATTCTTTTCTTTTCTTTCTTTCTGTCCTTTTTTTTTTGTCTTTGTCTTTTTATGGCCGCACCTGCGGCATATGGGGATTCCCAGGCTAGGGGTCAAATCAGAGCTGTAGCTGCTGGCCTACGCCACAGCCACAGCAATGCCAGATCCAAGCTACATCTGCAACCTACATCCTCATGGATACTAGTCAGATTCATTTCCCTTGAACCACACTGGGAACTCCGGGTCCCCAATTCTAAGGGAAGAGAAAATATACAGATAGTAATGGAGGCTGGAGAAAAGAATGATGTCACCACAGTAATCAGGGGCTGGGGGATGTGTCGGGAAGGAGGGTGTTGTCAGCTTATCAAATGGCAATGATGCACAAGATGCCCATTATTTCGGACTTGTCATTTAGGAAGCCACTGGTGATCTTAGTGAAAGCAATTTCAAGATTTGAGAAGTGTACAGAGTAATTGTGAGTGAATAGTCTAATTTTTTTTTTTTTTTACAGAAAGTTAGCTATAAAGGTAAAGGTACTTCCAATGCCAATGGTGTTGTAAAAAACCAATAGCTTTGAGATTTCCCTGGTGGCCTAATGGTTAAGGACCCAGTGTTGCCACTGCTCTGGCGTGGGTTTGAGCGCTGGCCTGGGAATTTTCTAATGCCGTGCCCGCAGCCAAAAATATAAATGAATAAAATAATGGCTTTGATTTATTTTATATACTTTGAAATGAAGGCAGCTAAAGAATGTTTATTTGATAGTCACCAGTGGAAACTGAGTGATAGGATGCACACAGGAAAGAAGAGCCCTACATGCATAAAAGACCATAAAGGAAAAGTACTATAGGAGTTCCCTTAGTGGATCAGTGGTTAATGAATCCGACTAAGAACCGTAAGGTTGAAGGTTCGATCCCTGGCCCTGCTCAGTGGGTTAAGGATCCAGCGTTGCCGTGAGCTGTGGTGAAGGTTGCAGACGCAGCTCGGATCCCGCGTTGCTGTGGCTGTGGCAAAGGCCGGCAGCTACAGCTCCTGTTAGACCCCTAGCCTGGGAACCTCCATAGGCCGCGAGTGCAGCTCTAGATAAAGGCAAAAAGACAAAAAAAAAAAATACTATATTCTGAGGTTTTTTGGACTTTGTGTAACTGGCTCTATCACAGCCTTATCACGCTCATCCTCAATATCTTTATCATCCTAGTACCGTTCATATAAAGTTGATTTTCATATATTATCTCATTTAGTCTTACAACAACCCTCCTCTTCTAGGCATACAGCTGAAGCACGAAGCAATTAAACAACCTGTCGGTAAATGGGACAGGCAGTATTTAAACCCAAATCTATCTGAATGCAAAATCCAAGTTCTTTGCATTTTTCCACCCAACTATAGCTTATAATATAGTTCCTGCTAATTTAACCTGTTGAAATACATATTTTTAAAAGTTTTCTTAACCAGCCAAAGGAACATACAACAATAGGAAAAGAGTCAGTGCTGTTTCTAGTTGGAGGAACCCTCAAAACGCTATTAATGATTAATATGGATACAAATTTCTATGTCAACTCAATAAAGGGGCCGGTTATGTGCACTGTATAGTGATGCTGCCACCTTGTGGTTGGAAAAAAAAACAGCAAATATAAAAGTTAAGTAAATGCTTGAGTGTGAGCTCATCATTTTAATCAAATTGCTCTCGCTCAGGGGCTCTCAACTTTGGCTGCACACTGAAATCATCTGGGAGCTTTAAAAATGCTGACGCCTGAATCTCACCCCCAGAGATTTTTATTTAATTGGTCTGGAATGAGATCTGGGCATCAGGATATTTTCAAGCTCCCTGGGTAATTCTAATGGGCAGACAAGATTAGGACCTCTATTCTAAGTACTTATACAGGAATCAAAGCATGTTTTTTCATCTGCTTAAGTACACTTAATTTGTATAGATGCAAGAAAAAATACGAAAAGATTTTCTCTCAATCTTCAATGATACCTATTTCTTGGGAGAAAAATGTTTTATGAACAGAAATCATCATGTGCTATAGTTCTGAAGAACGGGAACAGAGACGTGCATTATAATCAAAGTAGACAAGAGATTTGTATCTCTTAACCAAATTCAGTCTTTGCCAAAAGAGGGCAAGGAGAATCTCTGAGCTTTCTGAATAAGTTACAGAACTCCTCACAGGGATAATGGGAAGAGCACTGGACTCAGAGCACCCTTGACTTGGACACTGGGAAGACAAGTGATCCTGGGCAAGTCACCTAGTTTGCAAAGAGTCTTAATTATCTGAAAAGAGTTTCATATATTGTTTTACTGAAAAGGAAATGAATTTCAGATGTACAACACATTGCTCTTAAGAACCTGCAATATGCAAAGCAATGTATCATCATTTGTTACATACGGAAAGCACTACACTTTGGAGACATCACAGCACTAAGTGATCAACGGAAACGTTAAAAGCTAGTAATGCAAACTATAATTTAATGTGAACTGAGTAGATTGGATTAAGATGGCAGAATAGAAGGACTGGAGCTCAACTCCTCTCTCAAAAAAACAACAAAACTACAACCAAATGCCAAGCAACCTTCAACCAAATGGACTGTAAACTTCCAAAAAAGATATTCTACTCCAGAGGACAAAGAGGAGACCACATCAAGAGGTAGGAGGGGCGATTACATGATAGAAGCAACCCCATACCTCCCGAGTGGCAAGCATCACAGACTGGAAAGTAACTGTATCACAGAGACTCAGCTACAGGACTGAGAGTTATGAGCCCCACGTCAAATCCCCATGCCTGGGGATCTGGCACAGGGAGAAAGAGCTGCCAGAGCATCTGGCATTGAAGGCCAGCGGGGCGTGTATGCAGGCGCTCCACAGGACTGGGGGAAACAGAGACCCCATTCTTGAAAGGCACACACAGACTTTCACGTGCACTGGGTCCCGGGGCAAAGCAAAGTCTCCATAGGAATCCGGGTGGAACCTGACTGCAATTCTTGGAGGATCTCCTGGGAAAACAGGGGTGACTGTGGCTTGTTGTGGGGGAAGGGCATTGGAGGTAAAGCTCTCAGGAACATTCATCAACCTGCATTTCTCTGGAGGTGGCCATTTCTGGAAAAATCTGGTCCCTCCCATCAGTGCTGAGAAGCCCCAGGCCAAACAATAATCCAGGTGGGATCTCAGCCCCACCCATCAGTAAACAGACTGCCTAAAGACCCCTCAGGCACATAGCCAGCCTCTAATTTCATCCAGAGACAAAGCCCCACCCATCAGAGGGATAGGAATAAGAATCAACCTCACCTACCAGTGGGCAGGCATTAGTCCCTCCCATTGGGAAGCCTACAGCAAGCCCCTTCCATACCAACTTTCGCCACAGGGGAGGCAAACGCCAGAACTAAGAGAGGCTACAACTCTATTGTCAGCAAAAAGGTCACCACACGAAAAACCTATAAAAATGAAAAGACAGAAAACTGTTAACTCAGATAAGGGAGAAAGAGAAAAGCCCAGAGAAACAGATCAGTGATGAGGAGATTATCAGCCTCCCAGAAGGAGACTTTAGATTGTTGATACTGAAGATGATGCAAGGCATTGGAAATAAAACAATGCAAATAAACCAATGGAGGCAAAGATTGATACTTTACAGGAAACAATGAGCAAAGAAATACAAGATGCAAAAATTAAATAAGAAGAGATGCAAAATACAATAACTGAAATAAAAAATTCATTAGAAGCAGCCAACAGTAGAATACAGGAGGCAGAAGAACGAATCAGTGAGGTGGAGGACAGATTAGTGGAAATCACTAATGCAGAAGAGAAAAGAGATAAAAGATTGAAAGGAAATGAGCTGAGTCTCAGAGAACTCTGGGATAATGTTAAATGCGCCAACATCCATATTATGGGGGTGCCAGAGGGAGAAGAGAGAGAGAAGGGGACAGAAAAAATATTTGAAGAGATAATAGCTGAAAACTTTCCTAATATGGGAAAGGAACCACTCACTCAAATTCAGGAAGTGCAACGAGTAGCATATAAAATAAACCCAAGGAGGAACACCCCAAGACACATATTAATCAAAATGACCAAAATTAAAGACAAAGAGAAAATATTGAAAGCAGCTAGGGAAAAGTAACAAATGACATACAAGGGAACCCCAATAAGGTTATCAGCAGATTTTTCAGCTGAAACTCTGCAGGCCAGAAGGGAGTGGCATGATATACTCGATGTGATAAAAGGAAAAAAACTCCCAACCAAGATTACTTTACCCAGCAAGGCTCTCATTCAGATTTGAAGGACAGATCAAAACCTTTACAGGTAAGCAAAAGCTAAGAGATTTCTGCAACACTAAACCAGCTTTACAACAAATCCTGAAGGAACTTCTCTAGGCAGAAAAGAAGAGGTCACAACCAGAAACAAAAAACACCACAAATGACAAGGCTCACCAGGAAACACATATATACAGTAAAGATACTAAACCATCCATGCACAATTATGCTACCAAAATCAGAAATCGTGACAAGAGAGCACAAATGTAGGTCACTGGAGATACACGTGCAATTAAGAAACCAACAACTTAAAACAATCTCATTTATATATAGACTCCTATATCAAAACTTCACGGTAACTGCAAACCAAAAATCTACAATTGATACACAAACAAAGAAGAAAAATCAACTCAAATACAACATTAAAGACAGTCATCTTGTAAGAGGAGACAACAAGAGAATAAGGGAAGAAAAAAGAGCAACAAAAACCCCAAACAGTTAATACAATGGCAATAAGAACATACATATCAATAATTACCTTAAATGTTAATGGACTGAATGCCCCAGCCAAAAGACATAGACTAGCAGAATGGATACAAAAACAAGACCCATATATATGCTGTCTCCAGAGGACCCACTTCACTTCTAGAGACACATACAAATTGAAAGTGAGAGGATGGAAGAAATATTCCATGGAAATGGTAATCAAAAGAAAGCCAGAGTAGCAATACTCCTATCAGACAAAATAGACTTTAAAATGAAGAACATTTTAAGAGACAAGGAAGGGCACTACATAATGATCAAAGGATCAATCCAAGGAGAAGATATAACAATTTTAAATATCTATGCACCCAACATAGGATCACCACAATACATAAGGCAACTGCTAACAACCTTAAAAGAAGAAATCAACAATAACACCATCATAGTGGGGGACTTTAACACCCCACTTACATCAATGGATAGATCATCCAGGCAGAGAATCAATAAGGAAACACAGGCCCTGAATGAAGCATTAGATCAGATGGACTTAATAGATATTTATAGGACATTCCATCCAAAAGCATCAGAATACACATTTCTCTTAAGTGTGCACGGGACATTCTCTAAGATTGATCACATCCTGGGCTACAAATCAAGCCTCAGTAAATTTAAGAAAACTGAAATAATTTCAAGCATCTTCTCTGATCACAATGCTATACGACTAGAAATCAACAAGAAAAAAATGGCAAAAAATACAAACATGTGGAGACTAAACAACACGCTACTAAACAAGCAGTGGATCACTGAAGAAATCAAAGAGGAAATTAAAAATACCTAGAAGCAAATGACAACAAAGATAGGACACTCCAAAACCTCTGGGATGCAGCAAAAGCAGTTCTAAGAGGAAAGTTTATAGCAATACAAGCCTACCTCAAGAATCAAGAAAAAGCTCAAATAAACAACCTAACTTTACATCTAAAGCAGCTAGAGAGGGAAGAACAGACAAGACCTAAAGTTAGTAGAAGAAAAGAAATCATCAAGACCATAGCAGAAATCGATGAAATAGAAATGAAGAAAACCATAGAAAAGATCAATGAAACTAAAAGCTGGTTCTTTGAAAAGATCAACAAAATTGATAAACCCTTAGCCAGACTTATCAAGAAAAAAGAGAGGACACAAATCAATAAAATTAGAAATGAAAAAGGAGAAGTAACAACAGACATCACAGAAATACAAATGATCATAAGAGACTACTATGTGCAACTATATGGCAATAAAATGGAAAACCTAGAAGAAATGGACAAATTCTTAGAAAAGTACAATCTTCCAAGACTAAAACTAAGATGAAATAGAAAATATGAATAGACCAATCACAAGTTCTGAAATTGAAACTGTGATTAAAAAACTTCCAACAAACAAAAGTCCAGGACCAGATGGTTTCACAGGTGAATTCTATGAAACATTTAGAGAAGAGCTAACACCTATCCTTCTGAAACTATTCCAAAAAATTGCAGAGGAAGGGACCCTCCCAAACTCATTCTATGAGGCAACCATCACCCTGATACCAAAACCAGAAGAAGATGTCACAAAAAAAACAGAAAAGTACAGGCCAATCTCACTGATTAACATAGATGCAAAAATTCTCAACAAAATACTAGCCAACCGAATCCAACAATACGTTAAAAGGATTATACATCACGATCAAGTGGGATTTTTCCCAGGGATGCAAGGATTCTTCAATATCCGCAAATCAATCAGTGTAATACACCACATTAACAAACTGAAGAATAAAAACCATGTGATCCTCTCCATAGATGCAGAAAAAACCTTTGACAAAATCCAACACCCATTTCTGATAAAAAAAAAAAAAACCCTTCAGAAAGTGGCCATAGGGGGAACCTACCTCAACATAATAAAGGCCATCTGTGACAAACCCAAAGTTCACATCATTCTCAATGGTGAAAAGATGAAAGAATTCCTGCTGAGATCAGGAACAAAACAGGGATGTCCACTCTCGCCACTACTATTCAACATAGTTTTGGAAGCCCTAGCCACAGCAATCAGAAAAGTAAAAGAAATAAAAGGAATCCAAATTGGAAAGGAAGAAGTAAAACTATCACTATTTGCAGATGACAT
The DNA here is from genome assembly GCA_004024745.2 of Catagonus wagneri. Lineage (NCBI taxonomy): Eukaryota > Metazoa > Chordata > Mammalia > Artiodactyla > Tayassuidae > Catagonus > Catagonus wagneri. Next base: position 8,286,438 of record PVHT020000886.1, on the reverse strand, counting down.
GATACTATACCTAGAGAATCCTAAAGACTTTACCAGGAAATTGTTAGAGCTCATCAATGAATTTGGCAAACTTGCAGGATACAAAATTAATACACAGAAATCAACTGCATTTCTATATACTAACAATGAAAGATCAGAAAGAGAAATCAGGGAAGCAATCCCATTTACCATTGCATCAAAAGAATCAAATACTTAGGAATAAACCTACCTAAAGACACAAAAGACCTGTACTCTGAAAACTGTAAGACTCTGATGAAAGAAATCAAGGATGACATGAACAGATGGAAAGACATGCCATGCTCTTGGATTGAAAGAGTCAATATTATCAAAATGACTATACTACCCAAGGCAATCTACACATTCAATGCAATCCCTATCAAATTACCAAGGACCTTTTTCACAGAACTAGAACAAAATAGTTTAAAGTTTGTTTGGAAACACAAAAAACCCAGAATAGCCAAAGACATCCTGAAAAAGAAAAATGGAGCTGGAGGAATCAGGCTCCCTCACTTCAGGCTATGCTACAAAGCTATAGTCATCAAAACCGTATGGTTCTGTCACAAAGACAGAAATATAGTTCAGTGGAACAGAATAGAAAGCCCAGAATTAAACCCACACATCTATAGTCAACTAATCTATGACAAAGGAGGCAAGAATATACATTGGACAAAAGCCTCTTCAATAAATGGTGCTGGGAAAACTGGACAGCCACATGTAAAAAAGTGAAACTAGAACACTTCCTAACACCATGCACAAAAATAAACTCAAAATGGATTAAAGATCTAGATATAAGACCAGATACTATAAAACTCTTAGAGGAAAACATAGGCCAAACACTCTCTGACATAAATGATAGCAACATCTTCTCAGATGCATCTGTCAGAGTAAGGACAATAAAAATAGAAATAAACAAATGGGACTTGATTAAACTTCATAGTTTCTGCACAGCAAAGGAAACCCTAAACAAAACGAAAAGACAACACACACAATGGGAGAAAATACTTGCAAATGGATCGACTGACAAGGGATTAATCTCCAGAATTTACAAACACCTCCTATAGCTCAATACCAAAAAAAAAACAAAACAACCCCATCAAAAAATGGGCAGAGTATCTAGGCAGACAGTTCTCCAAAGCAGATGGCAAATAAACACATGAAAAGATGTTCAACATCGCTCCTTATTAGAGAAATGAAAATCAAAACCACTATGAGGTACCACCTTACACTGGCCAGAATGGCCATCATCAAAAAGTCTGCAAACAATAAGTGCTGGAGAGGGTGTGGAGAAAAAGGATCCCTATTACACTGCTGGTGGGAATGCAAATTGGTGCAACCACTGTGGAGAACAGTATGGACATTCCTCAGAAAACTAAAAATAGAATTAGCATTTGATCCAGCAATCCCACTCCTGGGCATCTATCCAGAGGAAACTATGACTCGAAAAGACACCTGTACTCCAGTGTTCATTGCAGCACTCTATGCAATAGCCAGGTCATGGAAACAACCTAAATGCCCATCGACAGAGGAGTGGATAGGGAAGATGTGGTACATACACACAATGGAATATTACTCAGCCATTAAAAGGAATGAAATAACAACATTTATAGCAACATGGATGGACCTAGAAATTGTCATGCGAAGTGAAACCTGTCAGACAATTAGACAGCAACACACAATGCTACCGCTTACATGTGGAAACCAAAAAGACACAGTGAGCTTCTCTGCAGAAGACAATGACTCACAGACTTTGGAAAACCTTTGGTTTTTCAAATAAGACAATCTGGGGGATGGGGTGATCCACTGAGGCTTTGGGACGCAAATGCTAGCAAATTGAGTTGTGATGTTTTTTTGTATACCTATAATTGTAATAAAATTCATTAAGCAATGGAAAAAAATAATGTGAACTGAGTAAAATTTAAAAACCTAATTAAATAATGTTCTAGTAGCTTGACAAGGAATTTAAATTCAGTTTTCTCTATTTTTCATTCTGTTCTATAGATTTCTTAATGTTAGGTCACAAATTAATTAGCTTTATGCCATCAAAAAGTTTAATCATGTCATGGAAAAATGGAAATTCTCTCCACTTTTCCTTGCACATTAAATTTTTCCATGATTCTTTAATTGAAAAGGCTGAGTAATTGCACCATCAATCACCCAATATCCAAGTCATAAGTCTTTTTTTTATTCATTCAACACATTTATTAACCAACTATTGTATGCTATAAGCCATCCTTGAATCCTACCACCCTATACCGCAAATCTAATAGTTTACAATTCGTATTGATTGTTAGCTTCTAAACATCTCTTTAACCTTTTGCCCATGTTTATTCTCAGGCCACCATCAGTTCTAACCAATGTTACTACAGATTTATCTCCCATCTCACATCTGTTTTCTCTACTCTAGTCTCACCATGCATATTAGAGGGACCTTTTAGAAACTCAGATAATGTTACTGCTCACCTTGCTAGGCTTTTTAAAATTGAAGTACAGTTTATAATGTTATATTAGTTTCAGGTGCACAGCATAGGATTCCTAATTTTCATAGACTATACTCCATTTATAAATATTACATAATATTGGCTATAACCCCTGTGTTGTACAATATCCTTGCAGCTTATTTCTTTCATACATGGTAGTTTTGAATGGCTTCCCTTCACCTTTAGGGAAGAGAACATGCTCCATAACAATGTCTAGACACTTCTTCCTTACCTGGTCTTTGTTGACCAGCCCAAATTGCTTCTCACCCTTCTCCACTGAGTCACCTCCAGTTCTCCCAACCCTCTCATGACTCTGAGATTTTTGTACAACCTTTTCTTCTGCCTTTCTTTCTTCATTTCGATAATCTCTGCTTTATCCTTCATATTTCTTTTTCTTTCTTCCCTTCCTTCCTTCCTTCCTTTCTTTCTTTCTTTCTTTCTTTCTTTCTCTTTCTTTCTTTCTTTCTTTCTTTCTTTCTTTCTTTCTTCTTTCTTTCTTTCTTTCTTTCTTTCTTTCTTTCTTTCTTTCTTTCTTTCTTTCTTTCTTTCTTTCTTTCTTTCTTTTGCCATTTCTAGGGCCACATTCACAGCATATAGAGATTCCCAGGCTAGGGGTCTAATCAGAGCTGTAGCCACCAGCTTACACCATAGCCACAGCAACACAGGATCCGAGCCACATCTGCAACCTACACCACAGCTCACGGCAACACCAGATCCTTCACCCACTGAGTAAGGCCAGGGATTGAACCTGCAACCTCATGGTTCCTAGTTGGATTCGTTAACCACTGTGCCACGACCAGAATTCCTATCCTTCATATTTCTATTTAGATACCTAATCCCTCCAAGGAACCTTCTCTGACTCACATTACTGAGTTTAGTTTTTTTCTGTGTACTTTTAATAAGCTTAAAATTTGTACTACTTGTCACTCAGCATTAACTGGTTTTACTTCTCACTAGATTGTGGGGACAAAGTCTTCATGACAAGACTGCATCTTTGTTCACCAGAGTCTAACACTGTACATAGATAGGACCTAATGGATATTCAGCAAGACTTCTTGGAGAAGATAACATTCGAGCAAAGACTTCAGTGAAATAATGGATGGAACCACATGGATTTATAACTATACGATGTTAAAAAAAATCTGCTGTAAGTCCCTTGAGATTTCCCTGGAAGTAAAATGAAGAGGAGAGATGCTGCTCTTTCTTATCAATCCATGCAATGTGTGCAGCTGATAGTACACATCTGGACCACATTTACATGTTCCATCACATGCCCAGCCCTTATATTTCACCAAATCATCCAAGTCAGATTCTGCGCCAAATACCAACATTCCAGATACATCATGTCCTCCACTATCAAACAGCAACAACATTTTCACCATTTTCAGGGAACTTATAATCATCATGAATTAAGTAACCATTTGGGGTCTGGAAGAGATTGGAGGATCTCGAGTCTCTTCTTTTGCCCCAACTTCAAATATTGTGGGATAAATTTGAGAGACGACTTTAGAGAATAAGCTGTTTTATCTGAATTAGCTAAAGAACACATTATTAACATTCTCAATGACTGTTGTGAATTACTAGCCATTTATATTATCTGTTACTGGCATTGAAACCAAACTGTCAATTACTTATTTTCTCTTTTGCAGCAAAACAGCCTTATGGTCAATTCGTTTATGATAAAAAGATCAGGTGCAATCAGCAGTAAGCAGAATTTCTGCTCATAAGGAACATTAAAGCTGTGCAGTTGGGGAGATAGACTTAAAAATGGGTTTTTCAGTATAATATGTGATATGATGATGGAATATGGAAGGTTCTAGAGAAAAAAATTTTAACCTAAAATTCTGAGAAGCAACAACTTTTATTGCAAGACTTTCCACAGGCAAAAGATCACATTAGCCTCAATCACATGTTAGAGGACAAAAATAAGCTATAAAGAAGCTAGAAAAATGTTCTAGGTGAAAAGTCAACATATGGAACACAAATATTGCTGAGTCAGCCCATTAAGGCCACATGTCATTGGCACCTCTGCCCTACAGCCCCAAAGCAGAAGCAAAAGGAACAAGGGAAAAAAGATCACCAGCACATATATCAGTAACACGACTTAATAACAACTCATCCTAGACATATTAAGCGGAGAAAACCATTCTCCTCTATAGTAACTGAGTAGTGGTAGCCCCAGGACAGAGTCCACAATGAATAAAGAAACATAGTTATAGAATTAGAAACTCTATTAAGATCATTTGCCTATATTTCACTGCCATTACAGAAATACTATTGTAAATTCCAAAACATTTTCATTAATTTTAAAATATACATGTTTTTACTTTTTTCTCTCCCAGCACTGATCTCTCTGAAAAATTTTAGAGCATGATTTAAAGATTTTGGATTAATCAATCATGTATAAAGAGTTCTGCTAATCTAGTAATTACTGCTCCTTCTACCTACATAGATTCAATACACTTGGCACATCATATAAGTGAACATTCATGTACCACTTTTAAACATGAGATGCATATCCAAAAAAGCAGCAAATATTATTGTAAATTCATTATATTATAAATTTCAACAGTGCATAAATTATTAACGGACATCCTGTGTGAAGAATAATAGACCATTTTAAAGGACATTGTAGACAGTGCAACATGCACTGGCTTAGAGCCAGGGTTTTTAGCTGTGGGTTGTGTAAAAGCTGTTTTTAAATTTTGTAAAATGGGAACAATGGTACCCGAAAGTAGTGGTAGGGGTTCTTTGTGCTGGGATAATGCAAAATAGGAACATGGATGGGAAAGTTAAAAATGAGTAGTTAATTACGAATGATTAAACCATTTCCTTAATTCAATTAATTATTCTGAGAACCTGCAGTGCACTAGGAACAAGTAATTACATAGATGATGCATATGAATGAAATAAAACCCTTGTCCTGAAGTTATTCCTAGAGCAACAATTTCTAAGGTATATGTGGTAAGGACAGAGTATTGGGGTAGGTGGGGAGGGTCAGAATCACCTGACAATGAAGGATTATTTCCAACTAATAATTTGCTCACAAGATTCTAATATACCCTACACATCCCATCACCTAATGAGTTTGATGAGCTGATGACCACAGTGAGCTGGTGACTGTGTTTCTCAGGTACATTGTGGACGATAAAGGTTGGGAATCACAAGTTTCCTGTTACGAATACAGTCGTAGAGAACTGTGCACTAATAACATAAGGCATTACAGCGGCCCCTATTTTTCCATTGAATACATTTCATAGAGTGTATTTTCTTTTTCTTTTTTTTTTAAAGAGCATGGCTTTTCATTCAGTAATGAAATATTTCAAGGACTAATTTTAAAATAAAATAGTTCTAATTTTTGTTAATAAGAAATAAATGGCATTTTCATTTCCCATATGTCATATAGGTTCAAACTATTAGGTTGAAACTATTTCAGCCACACTCACAAACTAAAAAGTCCCTTTTTAATAGTATCATGTGTTTTCAAAGTTTGTTGACGATTTTCACATATAATATCTTCTCTCTCTCTCTCTTTGTGTGTGTGTGTGTGTGTGTGTGTGTGTGTGTGTGTCTTTTGTCTTTTTATGGGTGCACCCATGGCATGTGGAGGTTCCCAGGCTAGGGGTCTAATTGGAGCTACAGCTGCCAGTGTATACCACAGCCACAGCAATGCCAGATCCAAGCCATGTCTGCGACCTATACTGCAGCTCATGGCAACACCAGGTGCTCAACCCACTGAGCAAGGCCAGGAATCAAACCTGTAACCTCATGGTTCCTAGTCGGATTCATTTCCACTGCACCATGAAGAGAACCCCCATATCTTATCTCTTAAAACACTGTTAGGTAGGACATTTCATAAATGAAGATTATTTGTGACAATTATGCCACCAAAACCATCTCAGAATGTTTTTATCCCTAATGCCACTAAAATTCATTTTTACATCATATTTTATCTCAGCTACTTCATCAGCTTCCTAACTGATCTTTCTGCCAAGACTCATCATCCCATCAGTCAGAAAGAATGGTCTACCTAATTCAGCCATTTCTATTAATATTCCTACAGTCACACTCCTCCTGCCTTCAGTGTGGGTGTTCCCTGACCTGGTCTCTTCCTTAAATCACCTTTCACACAGTCCCTCAGACAAACTGCAAGATGTTCTCTTCTCCTGGCCTTTGACTGGTGGCTTCCATTGTGTGGGAGATCCTGCTCTTCAACCTCCATTTCATTTAGTGAACTTTTGCATATCCTTTTTGTCCCACTTAAGACTTTTCTTCCTCCTGAAACCCTCATCTGTCTACTAAAAGATAATACATTATTATTTGGCTTCAGAGGCACCTTGTTCTTCCTTTTCATAGAATTTCGTGGAGTGGTTAAAATGTCTCATTTACTTGTCTATCAACCCTTACTATATTATAAGCAACCAGAAAATAGGAACTAGGCATTTTATTATTATAATTAATAAATCCTCAATGGGCATGTATAATTGAAACAATAAATATTTAGGGAATGAAAGAAGTGGACCCATCCAAGGCAGGATGAGGTCTTGAGTCCAGGTCTAATTGTGGATGCTGAGTGGTTTCCACTGAGCTCTGCTATTCCCTACATCATGACTTCGGTCTCCACACTTCAGCTCTTTGTCTTCTCCCATTGCCTAGAACCCCTGGGTTTGAGGAAGCTAAGTTATACGCCACAGTATTATAAATTAACTCACTGCAAGTCAAATATTTTGCTTAGGTGGTTGCTAAGCCTTCTACTCATGAGGGAGCTACTCATTAGAGTAGAAGAACTTCTCTGTGAGTGTATGTGTAACAAGTCTGGCTAGGAATAAATTTTTCTTTGTGACTAAATAGGAGTCACAAGGCAGTGGAGCAGGGAATGTATGCAAGCCTGCTTCAGAAAAAGAAGTGCTGACAGATTGCTGTACCATGATAACAGCATTCTGGTGCATATGTCATGAAACAGAGTCACCAAAAATGCTTTCTGCTGGACTTAGGCCAAAATAATAAACATCTTAGATAAGAAGTTTTCAAAAAAAAAATGCCTAAAACATAGGTATTTTATCCCTCACTTCTTTCAGAGGGACATGAAAAGAGTTCGGTTTGTAAAAAGCACATAGAGATGGAAATCAGATCCTCCCCAGAATTAGAAACTTTGGGGAATTTCTTTTGCTTATCAATTAAAACCATTTTCATAAGCAGTTAATTTCATTCTTTTATAAGATACCGTGAGCCAATATTCCACAAATGAGCCTGTGAGTCCCAAATTAAACCTGCAGCAAGTTACAGAACTGGTTTTTATCATTCTTATGACTGTCTTGCCATCAGAAAGGGACATAATTTTATTATAACACATACTCTGTGAAAGACCATAAACTTTTAATAGACTATAAAAAGGGAATGTAACCTTTTCAATATTCTGTCTCATCCATTGGATGAACCCGTTCTACTGTCCCCTCACGTAATAGATGCCCTAGGGCCTAGGCAATGGTTCCACCCTTGGGAAGATGTTCAGATCCAGCCTTTTCCCTGAATCTGAAGGTTACTATGATTTAGCTCTCAAGAACGCTTCCTCGCCACCCTTTTTCTGATTCTGAAACTCCTCAAATTTCCATAGACTTCTGGTCTTAGGATAGTTCTGATGACATGCTGCCTTCATCTCTATTGTTTTCACTTGGGGCCAAAGAAAAAAGAAGTCAAAAAAACATCCTTCAGGCTTAATAACTGTTTTCACATCACCACACATTCATTTTCAGCATCATTAAGGATTATACTTTCTAATTATTTTTCCCTCTACCCTAGAATGTGAAACTCTACAAGTTACCTCTGAATCTTGATAGCATTACCAACTCTAAGCATGACTTACAAAACAGGACGGCTGATTAACTTGACGCTATGGTCCTCCCTGTACAGTGGAGAAATTAGGTCTTTCTATGTGTTTTTGATATTCATTTGTTTGTTTCACTTTTATGTTGCAATAAATAACATATCTGCTTTCTTAGAAAATTGGCAAAGAAGCAAAGATCTTTGGAGACAAACATGGCAGAGAAAAATGGACAGTGCATAATTAGGAGGAACAAAACAGAAGCAAGATATGAGAAAGGTTGGACCAGTCATTTTCATGAAATCTGTTCTTCATGCAGAACAATGCCATCATAAAACTATAAACCAACCTGCCAACCAAATCCTTGAAAATTTCAAAGCACAAGAAAAGAGCTAGCTACTTGAAAAGTAGACGCTGGCTATTAATTTCCGTTTCTTAAATGAATGCCATTTTTAGCATGCCTGGGATCACAGGATTTTTTTTCATATTTTCATCATTTTAAGTTTTTATCATAGTTGATTTACAATGTTCTGTCAATTTCTGCTATTCAGCAAAGTAACCCAGTTACATGTATATATATATTCTTTTTCTCATATTATCTTCCATCCTATTCCATCACAAATTATTGGATATAGTTCCCTGTGCTACACAGCAGAACCTCATCATTTAACCACTCCAAATGCAATAGTTTGCATCTACTAACCCCAACTCCTAATCCATCCCCCGCCCCTGGCAACCACAAGTCTGTTCTCCATTTCCATGAGTTTGTGAATTTTTTTTCTTATTTTCAGTAAGTTTAAAAAATCATAATTAGGAGTTCCTCATTATGGCATTGGTGGTGTCTTGGGAGCACTGGGACACAGGTTCAATCCCTGGCCCAGGAACTCCAAATGCTGCAGGGTGGTCAAAAGAGAAAAAAAAATACAAATTAAATAAATAATGAAAATTGACACCATAGTGCTTTCAATTTACCTGTCTCTCCCCACTCTACCCCATACCTAAAAAAAAAGTAGAATCTTTACAGATGAAAGGTACATACAAATACAAAATTACCTCAAGGAAATAACCTGAGATTTTCTAAGAAGTACATTAACACTTTTGGTTATGTCTCTGACTAATAGCCAACTCTAACAGTAAATTACACATATTTTTGTATCACCCTCATCCTGAACTTTCTGTATCAAACCAGTGCTTTTTTAAAATATTGAGAATTAAATTTGGAGGTAAATGCTCTAAAAATCCCATAAAGCCTATAAACGGTAATGTGTGTATATACACACATTATTATAGGTATGTAATTTCAGTATGTTTTTCATAAGCCCTCAGAGGCCCATCTAGGGAATCTCCAGGGGTAAGTGAATACCAAGATAAGAGAGGTTAGTGCTAGATCGTGAGTTCCACAGGGCAGGGAAGTGTTTTCCTTATTTGTGCATCTCAGTACTCAAGAGAGTCTACAGAAGAAATAAGAATTTGTTAACATTGAATTATGCAGGTTAGGCATGTGTATATTTTGGGTTTTTTTGTTTTTAAAAAAGAGAATATACTTTTTAAAAGTTCATCATACAATTGAACCTCATTGAATCTGGTTGAGTTAGGACAAAGGCAAACATTTTTATTTCATGGGTTTTTTGTGTGTATGTGTTTTTTTTTTTTTTTTGATGCATCCATGGTGTGCAGAAGTTCCCTAGTCAGTGATCAAAGCCATGGCACACATAGAACATTCTCAAGGATCAATCACATACTGGGGCACAAAGCTAACCTCAACAAATTTAAGAGTATGGAAATTATTTCAAGTATCTTCTCTGACCACGATGGCATGAAACTAGAAATCAACCACAGGAAAAGAAATGAGAGAAAACTAACTACATGGAGACTAAATAACATGCTACTAAAAAACAAATGGGTCAATGAGGAAATCAAGACGGAAATTAAAAAATACCTTGAGACAAATACTAATGAAGACACAGCCACTCCAAATCTATGGGATGCTGCAAAAGCAGTGCTCAGAGGGAAATTCATAGAAATACAGGCCTTCCTCAAAAAAGAAGAAAAATCTCAAATTGACAGCCCACCACCTAAATGAATTAGAAAAAGAAGAACAAACAAAACCTAAAGTCAACAGAAGGAAGGAAATCATAAAGATCAGAGAGGAAATCAATAAAATAGAGATTCAAAAAACAATAGAAAAAAAAAATCAATAAAACCAAGAGCTGGTTCTTTGAAAAGGTAAAGAAAATTGACAAATCTCTGGCCAGACTCACCAAGAAGAGGAGAGAAAAAAAACCCAAATAAACAAAATAAGAAATGAAAAAGGAGAAATCACAATGGGTACCTTCGTACATACAGAAAACCGTAAGAGGATACTACGAACAATTGTATGCCAACGAATTTGACAACCTAGAAGAAATGAACTTCTTTCTAGAGACTTACAGCCTACCAAAACTGAATCAAGAAGAAATAGATCAAATGAACAGATCAATCACTAGAAATTAAATTGAATATGTCATAAAAACACTCCCAACAAATAAAAGTCCAGGACCAGATGGCTTCACAGGTGAATTATACCAAACATACAAAGAGGAACTTATACCCATCCTCCTTAAATTTTTCCAAAAGGCTGAAGAAGGAACACTTCCAAAGACATTCTATGATGCCACCATCACCCTGGTATTACCAAAACCAGACAAAAATACCACCAAAAAAGAAAACTCTAGGCCAATATGTTTGATGAACATAGACGCAAAAATTCTCAACAAAATTTTAGCCAAAAGAATCCAAAAACATATAAAAAAGATCATATACCACGACCAAGTGGGATTCATCCCAGGTTCACAAGGATGGTTCAACATATGAAAATCAATCAACGCCATACAGCACATTAACAAAAGTCAAAAACCACATGATAACCTCAACAGATGCAGAAAAAGCATTTGACAAAATCCAACATCCATTCATGGTCAAAACTCTTAACAAAGTGGGTATAGAGGGAACATTCCTTAGCATAATAAAAGCCATTTATGACAAACCCACAGCAAATATAATACTCAATGGAGAAAAGCTGAAAGCTTTCCCACTAAAATCTGGAAGCAGACAAGGATGCCCACTCTCACCACTGTTATTCAACATAGTATTGGAAGTCCTAGACACAGCAGTCAGACAAACTAAAGAAATAAAAAGTATCCAAATTGGAAGAGAAGAGGTAAAATTGTCACTGTATGCAGATGCCATGATACTATATATAGAAAACCCTAAGGACTCAACCCAAAAACTACTTGAATTGATCAACAAATTCAGCAAAGTAGCAGGATATAAGATTAACATTCAGAAATCAGTCACATTTCTGTATACTAACAATGAAATATTAGAAAAGGAATACAAAAACACAATACCTTTTAAAACTGCACCCCAAAAAAATCAAATACCTGGGAATAAACCTGACCAAGAAGGTGAAAGACCTATATGCTGAGAACTATAAAACATTAATCAAGGAAATTAAAGAGGGTTCAAAGAAATGGAAAGATATTCCATGCTCCTGGGTTGGAAAAATTAATATCATAAAAATGGCCATACTACCCAAAGCAATCTACAAATTCAATGCAATCCCTATCAAATTACCCATGACATTTTTTCACAGAACTAGAACAAAGAATCCAAAAATTTATATGGAACCATAAAAGACCCAGAATTGCCAAAGCAATCCTGAGGAACAAAAACCAAGCAGGAGGCATAACTCTCCCAGACTTCAGGCAATATTACAAAGTCACAGTAATCAAGACAGTGTGGTACCGGTACCGAAACAAACATACAGACCAATGGAACAGAATAGAGAACCCAGAAATAAACCCAGACACGTATGGTCAATTAATCCTCGACAAAGGAGGCAAGAATATAAAATGGGAAAAAGACAGTGTTTTCAGCAAGTGTTACTGGAAAAACTGGACAGCTGCATGTAAATCAATGAACCTGGCACACACCCTCACACCATGCACAAAAATAAACTCAAAATGGCTTAAAGACTTAAATGTAAGACAAGACACCATTAAACTCTTAGAAGAGAACACAGGCAAAACATTCTCTGATATCAGCCTTACAAATGCTTTCTCAGGTCAGTCTCCCAAAGTAACAGAAATAAAAGCAAAAATAAACCAATGGAACCTAATCAAGCTGACAAGCTTTTGCACAGCAAAGGAAACCATTAAAAAAAAAAAAAGAAAATAGTTTCAAATGATGCAACTGACAAGGGCTTCATCTCTAAAATATACAAACAACTTATACAACTCAACAGCAAAAAAGCCAAAAACCCAATTAAAAAATGGGCAAAAGACCTGAATAGATATTTCTCCATAGAAGATATACAGATGACCAACAAGCATATGAAAAAAATGCTCAGTATCATTAATTATTAGAGAAATGTAAATCAAAACTACTATGAGGTACCATCTCACACCAGGCAGAATGGCCAACATTAATAAGTCCACCAATAACAAATGCTGGAGAGGGTGTGGAGAAAAGGGAACCCTCCTGCATCTTTGGTGGGAATGTAAATTGGTACAAACACTATGGAAAACAGTATGGAGGTACCTTAGAAAACTATACATAGAACTACCATATGACCCAGCAATCCCACTCTTGGGCATATATCCGGAGAAAACTTTTCTTGAAAGACACATGCACCCACATGTTCACTGCAGCACTATTCACAATAGCCAAGACATGGAAACAACCTAAATGTCCATCAACAGATAACTGGATTAAGAAGAGGTGGTATGTATACACAATGGACTACTACTCAGTCACAAAAAAGAACAAAATACCACTTGCAGCAACATGGATGGAACTAGAGACTCTCATACTAAGTGAAGTAAGTCAGAAAGAGAAATACAAATAGCATATGATATCACTTATATCTGGAATCTAATATATGGCACAAATGAACCTTTCCACAGAAAAGAAAATCATGGACTTGGAGAACAGACTTGTGGTTGCCAAGGGGGAGGGGAAGGGAGTGGGATGGATTGGGAATCTGGGGTTAACAGATCGCAAACTACTGCCTTTGGAATGGATAAGCAATGAGATCCTGCCATATAACACTGGGAACTATATCTAGTCACTTATGATGGAGAATGATAATGTGAGAAAAAAGAATGTATACATGTATGTGTAACTGGGTCAACTTGCTGTACAGTAGAAAATTGACAGAATACTGTAAATCAGCTATATTGGAAAAAATAAAAATCATTATAAATGGAAAAGAAAAAAAGCCATGCCATAGCAGTGACAATGCTGGATCCTAAACTATTAGGTCACCAGGGAACTCCCAAGAAAAACATTTTAAGTAGCAAACCAGAAGAGATTTGGAAACTTGAACAGGGCTACCCACCAAATAAGCATTACTACTGGGAACAGAACAGAGGCGTCCTTTAAATTACAAGGTTTACATGTAAAAATTAATGTATGCGACTTGTAGAAAATTATCACTGTAGAGCAATGGCAGTAGAGCAGTAGCAGTTTCTTTATCAATAAAGGTTCTATATTGGAAACACTCAATGATACGAGGGTGGACAGGAATGCCTTAGAGCTGCCCTTAAACTTACACATATACTAGTTTAGCGGAGATTCTTGTATGACGGACGAAAAATGTGGAAAGGGAACAGTCTAGTTCAATGATTTTAGCAACACTGCAGGTAGGTAAACAAAGCAGGAATGCAAATACCAAGTAAGTTATGTTTCCTAGAGACTGGCCATGATATGACCTATTCATCTCAAGGCAAAGTTGTCTTAACAGAGAGTCTCTCTTATGACTGACCTCTCTTTTCTCCTCTTTAGTATTCCTCTGTAGTACAAAATTTGGTAAGTTTTTATTGACAGAAAACCTTCCAAGTGCCAATATTGACTTCTTTGCCTATCTCTTAGAAGCAGCTCTAAAAGGAGAAAGCATCACTTGGGTTTTTTTTTCTCCCAGTTTATGAATTACACTACTTTGTGGCATCCTAGACAGATGCCACAACTGAATAATTTCTTTCTTTCCAGGATGAAAATATTAAGAAAATAAAATGCACTCTCAAAAATGTCTACTCCCTTGAGTTAAGTGGGTGGATATCACAATATCTAAGAAGTCTTCTAGGTGAGAAGAAAAAAAATCATGGATTTGGGAGAACCTGACAGGACATCATAGCTCAGGCTTTCAGGGAGCACCACCTGTGGAATGTTCTAGAAAAATAATTTCTGTTCCCTTCCCATGTTTTAAAAACAACTCTCCTTCAGAGGTCTGTTTAAGAGATTAACAACAGTCACTGCCAAGGCAATACGTGAAATGAAAAACCTGATCACAAAACAGGTGTCTTCAGAGAATGAACTATTCAACCAGTCCAGTTTTGATACTTGAGAACCACATATGTTTAGTGGATTCTGAATATCCCAATGATTTGAAATCAAGAACTTTTTCTTCAGTAGAACAATTGGCTAAAATTAGAGACAAGTGAATTAGTATTTGAGCAAAGTATATGTTCTTCTTGAAGTCTCCTAGGGAGAGGGACCACTGAAAGCAGGTGGCTAAATCTATCAACAACAAACATTTTGACAAACTCCCACCAACAGAATATATGGCATCAAAACAATCTCAATGTGATTCAAAAGATATCTTCACTTTAACAGCTGAGGCACTGGGCATATGAACTGTAATGCAAGTTCTATTTTCTCTAGAAGGCAATTAGTAAATTGCTCACATTTTGCTGCTGGAAAGAATACATCAGCATGAACAGATGGAAATTTAGAATCCCACAAACAGCAGATATTAGGAATTAGAGATGTTGATTTAACTTTCACCAAGCAAATGAGAATCCAAAAAATATGAATTATTCTATAATTAAACACATAGTTGCATTGCATCAAATTCATGTCCATCGTAGCTCATGTTTCTTCCTACTTCTTTCTAAATTTATATACATTCTGAGCATAATAAACCTACTTGGAGTTCAGCTCCACACTAAAAGGGTCTTCTGTGACAGATAGATGGCACTAAACTATTTCTCAAATTAAGCCTGCCAGGGTGTCGCACGAGCTTTTTCAGAGCATGATGCATGCTGCAATAATAAGAAATCACAAGACTCAAAGAGGTGGTCCTTGTGTCGGGACAGATGGAGAGAACAGCTGAGGGAAGGATTCAGCCAATTTATTAACTCCATGTGAGTAGAATAAATCATATTTAAAAGAACTCATAGGAACATTTAGTCTGAAAAAAGAATTTCAATGATGGCAATTTTAGAATAGAGAGAATAGAATAATAATATTTCACCTTACAACATCAGTTAGTAACCTCTTACTCTTTCCAGCTCTTAACAGCAAAAGTTCACTGGTGACCTGCACCCCAATTATAGACCAGACTAGTGATGAACATTTGGGAAACATTTAGACTGACTGCCAAATTTAAAATACATAATGAATGCTGTAACCTGTGGAATCACTGACATTAAATATTTAAGTTACCATTATTAATTATTTTTCTTATTCTCAATTGGGTCAGTTTGTCCTACTTGTGGAAATATTTAAGAGAATTTATTATAATTCTTGATATTCTTAAAATGCTGGAAATAATCTGACATATCTTTTTGAGAATAATTTCCTTTATACAAGTTTCATATAAGGACTTTGCTCAGAAAACCCAGTTTATTTGCCTTATCACTTATAGTGATATGTCTAGTTGCAAATATGAAAAGAAAAACCCTTTGTAAGTTTTCCAAATTTTAACCCAAGGAAAAAAAGCATGATTGAAAGGATTTAAAGAAAAGTAGACAGATTTTTTTTTCTTACTAAAAGTGGCCATCCCTAACATCAAGTAGCAAACTAGTATTAAGATCACTAGTAAAATCCCAGGTCATACTCAAGAGACATAGCACCATATAGTCTTTTTTGTTTTAGTGAAAAGCAATAGAGGCTTTTTTACCCATTAAATAGTAAGAAAAACTAGTTTTCTTATCAACTGAGTGAAATAAACTTTTTATTCTCTAGTAAAAATTTCAGGTTACTCCCTCGAAATTCTTAAATAACTTAAATATGGAGGTTATGTTTATTTAAATATTTAAAAGTTCTTTTTTACAGTAGAGAGTTTCAATTAAGCTTTATACAATAAACTTCATCTCCAAACTGGCTTCTTTCTCAGGCACACTGAAGGCAAGCAAAAATAACGTTTATTAACCCTTTAAGTCTATGTCTATATCCCCTGGGGGGAAATCGGGAAACAAACAGTAGTTTCTGAATTTCAGAATGATTACTTATTCAGAAGCTGTCTTGAAACATGGCCTAACCTTTTGATATTACTCACCAAAGAGAAATGTCAATTACAGAGATTTTAATCCCTTTTCCACCTAATGGGAGAGATAGAGCCTACACACAGAGCGTTTTCATTTATAATTCATTTAAATCATCTCTTCTAGATATTTCATGTTTAATGGTGTTTGGCTCACCAGCTTAATAAAGAGATTATAAAATATTTGAAGTAAGCACATGCACATTTTATTCAGTGGTTTATCACCAAAACGTGAACTAGTGAGGGACTGTTTGAACATTAGATGCATCAAATTCATATTCACAGCAGCTCATATCTTTCTCCTTCCTAAATGTACATACATTCTGAGTCTACCAAAAAGAATTTAATATATTTATAGTTGAATATATTTATTAGCCTATTCTTTACCACATTGTTTTAAGAACTTATTGTGGACTCAAGAGAATTCAGTAGAAGATAACTGCTAAACCACTGTTCGTGAAAATAAAGGTAAGACAATAACTCACTCATGAAGTAGGGAATAAAGCAATGTATGATATTAATAATCAAATGATATGAGCTTTTACTATAAAAATATATTCAAGAGAATCAGAAGTAGAGAATGAGAAAAACTTCCCACCATCACCCTCAATCACTTGACTTTTGTTTGAAGACCCCATATAGTGAATATATTTATAGATGAATGTTTAAGCTGCACATGGAGTCTCTCCTTTACTTAGTATGCCAGCTTCAGGATTCTTTGACTATTCAATAATAATCTATGCATTTAACTTACTAAAACATGGTCAGGATATTGATTTATATTCAAAGCCAAATAATTTTTATTAACATCATAGCTAGAGATAAATTATAATTTTTTAAATACATTTCAAAGCAATCAATGCACATTTGGTTAAGGATTAGAAGATAATAACTGCAACTTAATTATAACTGATTAATATTAGGAGGAACAATTATTACATATTCTCCTTACATTCAGAATATTATATACTAAACAAGTTAAATAGTCCAGTAAGATAATCCACATTTGGAGGAACTTATATCCAGAGATGGTAAGTTATAAAATTCCCAATCAATAAAATTTCCACTAGCTATTAACTAAATAAATATATTCAAGAGAATTAGATCAGGAAAAGCAGGGACCTTGTTTTTCATTTTAAATTCATTGCTGAATCGGCAGCACCTAGGCCATTGTGAAGCACACAGTTTGGGTTCAATAAATATTTACAGAGATGAATAACTACTAAAATGTTAATAAAATTAATAAAAAATATGTAAATAGCTCTGTAGGAGCTAAAGAAAGAGCTAAGAAGAAAAGGAAAGACAAACAGGGAGGAAATAACAAAGAGGTGAGTTAGAAGAAAGAATGACAGAGATCTTTTTTTGTGTGTTTTACCTACTTGGCAGCAGAGCAGAGTAAAAGCAACCTCAAGGAAAACAGATGGCTGAATCCCTCACTCCCCCTGCGCACATGTTGTCCAACTATGGCTCAACAAGCTGCAGGCTCCTCATCAACCATCTAACAAACAACTGAAAAAGCGACACCAACGTATGAAAGGAAGGAAGTACACACATACAACTGAAACCCAAGAAGCATTCTCATCTCGGGATTATCAGGTTGCACAGTGCTTGTGATGTCTTGAAATCACAAGATACTAGAGGAAATAAATTATTAGGAGTTTCCAGAGGTAATATTTACTTTTACCCAGTAAGCCCCTGAGTACCCAGCTATCCCAATCTCCAAGGTTTCTTCTCCAGATTAAGTGTGACTAACTCTTGGTTACTTTAATTTTACCTGAGGGTTTTAGAGCTGCAAATAAGGAAAGAATGAATAGGCGAGTGCCAGCCCCAGGCCTACTTGCCCACAGACACAGTCCTCACTTTTCCTTTATTTGCTCTGTGTCTCAGGGGCCCGCCCGGTCCCTGCAGGCTGCATTTCCCAGGCTGCTGATGTAGGCTGGTCTCAGCCAAGAGGAGGGAAAATATCACTGGGAGATGAGCGAGTGGGGAAAAGCCAGGCATTTCTCCCCATTCTCTTGCCAGAAGCAGCTTTATGTCCTCTGTGCCTATAGCTCTGATCCCACTGGACAGGCCGTCATTACCCATGCCTGGGCTCCAGTAAACTATCACCTTGCTCTAGGTTTCCTACTGTTGCTAATCTCTGAATTGTTCCCAGAGTACCTGCTCTTGACTTTTGCACTGCAATCAGAAAATACCTTTAGCTGTACCATTTCAATGCCCTTTAGGTGGTATCTGCTCGGACCTCTGACTTTAGACTACACGTCTCTCCTGAACCGGTCTTATCTGTCTGCCCTATGCAATCTGTCCATATCTCATGGTCAGCCCTCACTCTGATTGCTCAGACCAAGCTTTGGAACCTTGGCTACTTGGATCACAGCCTTCTGATTCTCAATGCATTCTGACTCCATGCCTAGCACTATTCTACTCTCCTTATCACGTTTTCTGAACCCATGTCCCTGTTGCAGTTCACAATTGTTAAGTTGATATTCTGAATGTTGATATTGCTGAATTGCAGAACAAAACCATTCTACAATGATCTTTAAGCTCTCATTTAAGGTTTACCTTGAACAGATTTCCAGACACACGCAACATTAAAATTTACATATTATGTTACAAGAAGATTGAAAACAGTGCGTATTTCCTGCATGGCTGGTTGTCCCTTCCATGTGCTCGCTTTGGTAATGACCAGCAAGATACAAAGGCAGACAAGAAGATAGCTAAAATAATGTCAGACAGTAACTCTGCTCAAAGGGCATGAAATCTATGATGGCCTTGCAATAAAACAGCTTAATATAGTCAGGCTAGCTTGTTCCTATAAATTCTTTCACTGTCAGCAAAAAATAACACACTCCCTAAAGTAATGAAATAGTAAATATTAATAACAATAAAACATGTAAGGCTCTATTAATTATTTTATGTTATAAACAGACAGTAAATGTGTGACATTCTCGACTATTCTGGGCTTACATTTTCTAAGTGCCTATTTTAACTGAACTTCAGCACGAATACATGCAAGTGTTACTCTATCTCCCAGGTTATTCTCTCACTGGGGAGCTGAAGACCAGGTTGTTTAACTCAAGATTTGTATCAGTAGATTAAATTCCCACCCAGCCTTGTCCCAATTCCCAAATTAATCTTGAATTGGGTAAGAAATAATAAGCTCAGCATTGGCCTTGCTTCCCTAAACATTCCATCCAAACCGATTGTATTAGTCACAATTTTCCCTTGGCCTCTCTATAGATGGCATGCGTACTAGTATTCCCAACCTCTCTCTCCAGTCCATCCTCAGTTGTAGCTCATGGTCCAAGCCTGTCTTCTGGCATTCTCTCCTGTAACTTTGACTCAGTCACTACTCAGAAGGCCGTGTGTTGCCTGCCACCCCTCCTCTGTGCTCTCAAGACCGGGGGCTTGTGTGGAGAACAGAATTCTCAGATACCAGCTGCCTGACTGGTTCACCCTCTACCCAGATTTCCAGAGTAATGTGTTAACCACTTAGGACTCTATCAGGGCATCTCTGAGGCAAAGTTTTCCAGCAGTGAACCTGATCGCTGCTAGCTGTGAGCCTGGCCCCCAGCACCAGTCCCACCTTAGACATTGGTTCTAGTGTCAGGTCTGGATCCTTTCTTTTTATCATGAATTGAGAAATAAAGAAATGTCCTTCTCTAACTCAGTAAGTTTTTAACTGACTTCCTTATGATGATCACTTTGAGTTCTGATGTCTTTGATTTGGTGGCTGAGCACGTCTCCCACCCCCAACTTCCTCTCCCACCCCTAGCAATGCAGAACAACTACCAAGCTATCGTTAAGACCCCTGCACTCAGGAGCTTTCACGGGGTGCTCAGGAATTTCTGAAAGAAATAAAGCTGTGTTTAAAAAAACGGTCACATTTCATGTTCTTAAGTTCCCTTTTTACATGCCCCGAGATATAGTTAATCAACTCTTCCTTAGCTTGCAGTTCACAAAAATCCTCCTAAAGTCCATCCATATCCCTGCTTCCACAAGTTGCAGGGTGAGAAATCACTCTTTATCCCAGCAGAGCCTCTAAACTCAAGAACCTGGTAAGAAACACAAGGCAACTTTTCCTCACTGTTTCTGTATTTCCTTCCACAGAGCACTGAGAAAATGTTCAACTGGATTCCCTCAAAGAGCCTTCACTCTTCCCTGGTTTCTTAAAGATAATTATAATGAGGATTTGTGATCTACATAATGTGTCTTTATTTTGGCTTAAATAATGGCACTGGATTCTCTTATACTTGACCAGGTAGAGGCAGGAATACATCAGCAAAAGAAAGAAAAAGAAAAACCAACATCCTACAATCTTGTAAGAACTAGATAACTATTAGCGATTTTTGTTTCAATGTAGAGCATTTCTGCAGTTTCTTGACCCACTGGTCTTTTTCACAAATATATCTATCCGTCCTAATATCAAAAGGTAGTAAAAGTTTGCAGGTAAAAATCATAATAGTCATGATTATGAGCATAATAATATATATGATCTCTATAGCTGCCAAGTACTGTATGTACATTAACTTTTTAAATTCTCACAACACTATGCAGTGTGTATGATTCTTGCCTATTCTTACTTAAGAACACTGAGTTAAGGAAAGGTTAAGAAATTGACCAAGGCCAGTTAGTAAGTGGCAGAGCATAAATTGAAACCTGACCCATCTTTCCATACTTGTGACAATGCATACAACTCAGTAAATTACATTTTTGTATGATACTTTAGTCCTGTTGATGAATACTGAAACAGGGTTAGAATGCTTTCCAATTGTTTCATGAAAAAGCGTTGACATGAAATGCAGCCTTTGTGTTGTGGTCACAAACTTCTATTACTCTAAAAAGAACTTGCTAATAATTCAAGCAGCTATAACCTCAAAATCTTGATATACTATTGTACAAACAGATCAAAATGAACCCTGACATTCAATTTTTTACATTTTCAATTTCACTGACACATGAATAATTTCTTTGAGTTAAGATAACATTTATATGTTCTTCTCTATTCATTCTGATACTCTGGCACTTCTGGAAACATGTGATATGGTAGCTTCTAGTATGATTAACAGGTTTGTACACATTTCATTTCTCTACTCTCTATTTTTCCTGAAGACATTGCATGCTCTTGCAGTTTCTCCTTTTATCCCTCTCCACTTGCCTCTATTTTCTTCCAAAGAAACTTATTTTGACAATATTGAAATGGTTGAGTAAATGGTTCCAACCACACAAGCACCCTAAATTTTATCTTTCTATCCTTCAAAGGAATTTTCCATAAAAAAATAAAATTACTTTGAAAAACCCATTGATACTATTTATTAATATGGTATTATAAATTCTAAGCAACTGTCTTATAGGCAACATAGTTATAAGTGAATTGCAAATGCAGGCTTTATGATTTCAATTAAACTCTAAGCCACAATCCATTAAAAAGAGATTATATACATTACATTAGGTATAAGGAAAAATAAGTATGCCACATGATTTGAACTATCAAAATAAATGAATAATAATTTCAAATCATTTGTTTGTCTAAAATTTTTATCAATATAACTTAAAATGTTTTCTCAGAAATCAGAGAAAAAATTCTCATACTTAATCTTCACAAATGTAAACCTCATACTTTCTCTCATTTATTTCATTATTTCATCCTACCCCAAGAACATCTTGAAGTATTTCCCAAGAGTGAGCGACTGGGAGTTCTCATCATGGCTCAGTGGAAAGGAATCTGATAGCATCCATGAAGACTTGGGTTCCTTCCCTGGCCTTGCTCAGTGGGTTAAGGATCCCACCACTGCCGTGAGCTGTGGTATAGGTCACAGACATGGCTTGTATCTGGTGTTGCTTTAGCTGTGGTGTAGGCAGGCCAGCTACAGCTCTGATTGGACCCCTAACCTGGGAACATCAATATGCTCTGGGTATGGCCCTAAAAAGCAAAAAAATAAATAAATAAAAAGAGAGACTGGAAGAGACTCTAGTTTCTAGTTGTAAGAATATTAGTTTTTTAGTGCTAAAATCATTAGATAATAACTAATTTTAGGGATTTTATTTTATAAGAATCAAATCAAGTGACTAAAAATCTGAAGCAAATTAAAATTTCAGCATCGTTGTAAAACTGCTTAGGAGATCTTAAGAAAATGTTATGAAGGATTGTCAATCCTTACTTTCCACACTGAGAAGCGTCATTTATCAGTACACTGTTTCCTGAGATTTTTGAATGCTTAAGGACTAGGTTACTATGAAAAGATGCTTTTTTGAATATTCTTTCTATAAGTTTGATTCTGCCAGATCCTCACTCCCGCTCTCTAGTGAAGAATGAAGGGATGAGAATTAATGTCAGCTTGAATCTAGCATCTCCACCATGGCAATGACGCAGAGGAGAAGGAGCCAAAACAAAGCAAAAATACGCTGGGACAAGAATGCCTTGGGGTGCAGAGAAGTTCACAAGAAAACAGAGTATTTCAAATAGAAGATTTAGGACCAACGCAAACAACATAATTTGAAGGCATTATGTAATAGAAAATGAGGTCATTGAGCACAGGCTTTCAAAGAATTTGAGGCTGTTTTGATGTTTCTGGGAGAAGTTAACACTGGTGACAGTAGCATTTAAAAGAGGGACAAAGGACATTCCTACTACAGGACGGGGCAATAACAATACCCCTGTGCCCCAGCAGCTCTGACTCCACACAGAGAAAAGGAGGAAGGCGGAGATGTAAGACAGTGACTGGAGAGAGGATATCAAATGGTTAAAAATAATTTAAAAATAAAAAGAGTATGCTTCTGAGAAGATTCTTAGACTATGTATGAGATACATTTTACTGTGGTAGCCAGTTTAGAACCAACCTGAAATAGTGTCCTTACTGGAATACCTAATTTTTCTCACCTAATTTATGCAAGGCTTCACAAAGGCACCAATGGTCTGGTAAGAGTTTTATGTAATCTAAATCTTAGTACCACACTTTATTAATGGCAGGCATCTTATCAAGGGAATAGAGGCAAAGCGACTTATCCTCTCTTACAGGATTACATTATTAATACCCCCTGTTGCCTAGTCTGCATCAGGAGAGGCTGATAATTAAACATAAAGGATTAACTGGTAGTGGTAACAATTTAACAAAAACAAATGGAAGTGTTTCATGGACAGCCAAGGTTTGTTGGACTAAATCTCTGTCTTTCACAGGAAACCTTGAAAAAGAAAGGCAACCTAAAACATAGGTAGAAGAAAATAACCTGTGACTTAGAAATTGTATGAAGGCCCTTTACATGTTTTCATGGATTCTAATTCTCGTTCAGTTTTCATCATGGAGTACCCAGTTACTGTGATGTGTTTGTGGAAGGAAAATAAAATGAGCCTGAGACTTACCGCCTCCACTTCAGCAGGATCGTACCAGACATTGATATACGGATGCTGTAAGGCGTCGTCCACTGATATCCTTTTTGCTGGGTCAATCACTAGCATCTTTGATAACAAGTCCCTGGCTTGGCTGGCTGAAACGAAGAATGAGAAAAAAATTAGCAAAATTTTGATTTTGGCAAGGAAAATTGTTGGAGGGAGGAAAAAAAAACAAAACAAAGATCAACTATTACATTCCTTCTGAACATGAGGTAACTTCGCCAAGTGATTAGGGAAATTCAAAATGAAACAATGAAATAATCTTTTATACATCAAATTTGCAAAAAATAAAATTTGCATAGTAGCTACTAACACAAGATAATTTCATTCATGTACCTTGATACAGTTTTTATACTACTTATTAATGAAAGTGTTTATACTGAATACAAAACATATAGGTAAAAATCTCATTTGTCACCTAAAGTGAAAAAATGGTGGTTAAGCCTTCCATAAAATACATATGAAAGAAAACTCAAACATCTATAGCTCCAAGATTTTATAACTAAAAACTTGTGTTGAAAATATCTTCCAGTTAATAAAAAGAATTGGGATAATTATTTCCATGTATATTACACTGGTCTTTTAGAGTTAGCACCACAAAATAATTTTAAGATTCTAAATACATCCAAGAAACAGTTAACCCGCATCACTGTCACACACTTTATTACTATCCTTCTCTCTGAATAGCCAGACAATTAAAATCCCTGGCTACTCTCCATTGGTAGGAAAGACCTTTAAAAAAAAAAAAGATTCTCCTTAAATTGAGGCAGTTCAGGTTATCTAAAAGAGGCATCTCTATGGTTTGGTTTGTTGAGCCCATTACACACACAGTTGTGAACTTGACATGAAAGACTTACCTTTGAGTTTATTGTGCTCGGAGTCCGCTGGGAAGAGGGAATCTGGGAAGAGCTTGGGGAAGGTGAGTCCTGCGTACTTGGGCCGATTCTCCACGTAGTTTCTTACTGTGGGTTGTAATTTCTTCATGAATTCTGGACATGGTGTTCCCAGCTGCTCAATTACCTTGTTCCACTGGTCAATATCTGAGAATTGAATAGTTAAGGCAAAAAGAAGTGCACGCCACTAGCTCTTGCGTTTCACTAGTTGGGAGACTAACTGCTTCTCAAAATCCTGTACACAAAGTGGGGGCTTAATAAACAACAAAGGACAAAAATATAAAAATCAGATTGTCAGGCAGTGAATCTTCTTGGAATTTTAAATTCACTTTTGGAACATACACACTTTTGGAGAACTAGCATTACTTAAAATAGGATATCATGAAATAGTCTTCAAGTTATAAAGATAAAGAGGTATTTAAACAACACAGGAAGAACTTTTTTTTTTGTCTTTTTGCCTTATCTGTGGCCGCTCCTGCGGCATATGGAGGTTCCCAGGCTAGGGGTCTAACAGGAGCTTCTTACATTGAGCTAAACTTCTATGTAACTATGGGACTTAGAAGAGAGCAAATATAATGACACCATAATAATGTTAGGGTGAAATTACTTCATTTATTAGCTAAAAATGACAAATGAACAAATATTTTATGATTCTTTTACATTTTTCTTAAATTCCTTTTAAGATTTTATTTCTTCCTTTATCAAATAGGAAATTTCATCATCTGTTAATGTTTCCTACTCATAGGCATTACATATGGGATCTATGAAATTTCTGCTAATAAAATAATTCACCAATTTTTCACCAAGACCAAAAAAACCCTCTATTAATGTAGTTGAAGTTTCATACCTATTTTCTTACTTCTGATAATAGGTAGCCTGCATTTCTTAATAGTATATTCAATGAGATGTGAGGGTAAACATAAGATGTTCACTTTAATACAATGTATTTCATCCAAGTGCTTGTGTTTTGAAAGTATGTTAATCATAGGGAATTCCACCAAAAAAATATTACCTTTCTATGAAAACTAATACTTTCCAAAATTGGGGACATCTTTGAAAGATATACCAACTGACTGAGGTTTTCTTTTTCACCTATCATTGGTATTTGATCTGTCAGAACCATGAGAATGATAAATACCACCCATGAAAACTGTGAGGAGACAACTAAAACAAGTTGATTTCAAACAAATTACCTGGCCAAGTTTCAATGAATAACAAAGGCCTTAGAAATTCTTAAATCCAAATCCACAGTGTTTTCTCCTATGCTGCTTATTCTTCCACAATTCTATCTTCAGTGTAAAGCTAATTAATTCATTTCTGCTAGCGTAATTTGCAAGTTCAGGGAAACTTACCATCATATTACATAACAGATTTGCAAAATATTTATCCCACCTATTCAATAGGGCTGGACTAAAAAAGATGGGCTGTCCTGACAAAAGGTAAAATTAACTTTATTCAGCAAAAATAAATACACAATGCAAACAAGACAGACCAGTGATTAAACAAAGATAAAATCAAGCTAATTTGCAAATTCTCTT
Organism: Catagonus wagneri; assembly: GCA_004024745.2. Taxonomy (NCBI): domain Eukaryota; kingdom Metazoa; phylum Chordata; class Mammalia; order Artiodactyla; family Tayassuidae; genus Catagonus; species Catagonus wagneri. The sequence goes on along the minus strand of PVHT020000886.1, from coordinate 8,260,014 downwards.
CCAGTTCCCTTATAATCCGGCTGAACAAAATTTAAAGTATTGCATGTCCTCTCAATCATTGGCATGAAAAAATATATGATTATGTAATATCACGAAATGAAGTGAGGTTGGGAAAAACTAAAGAGTATTCCTTTACAAAATGATAGGAATAAGTAAACATGACATGTTTCTGTAAAAATGTATCTAAATTGCTATGTGCATTAAGAATATAGTAGTGAGAATCATTAGAAATAAACTAAAAAATTACAAAAAGATTAGAGTTAAAAGTTAACTCTTAGACAAAAACTTTTGTTAGTATTATGGCTATAGGTAAGCTAGAATTACCTGGATACATTTAAATAGAAAATCATTAATACAGTCAAATAAATCTCAATGCTTACATTGTAAATCATGAAAAGAGATCTACTCTCTGATAAACTTATGCTCTAAATCAAGTCATTAATCATTGGTCAAACTTCTCCAGAAGAGGACTTGATGTCAAACTGAAGACTAAAGACTTGATGTCATCATTCTAAAGACTTGATGTCAAACTAAAAATAAGGGCAAAGAATACGTCAGATTTTCTGTAAAGGAGTCTTTTAACAAAGTTGGCAAAATACTCCCAGCATACTATTATATTATAGTTACATTTAGCTAGCATTTTATAGCTATTTAGTTAAAACATGAGTTGCTTTTAAAGTAACATTCCCAAAACAATTACATGGTACTTTTACAGCAAAGCTGAAGGAGAGTCAAATATTCAGGAATTAAAGAAGAACTATTAAAATGTTCCTTATTACAAGTTATAATTAATATCTATAGAAGCACTCAGCACACCTTCCTACCTTAAACTGTTTTTTAGATGAAACACTACTGTGGTCCTTGATGTAATGGTTTACAAAAACAAGGGAGGAAAGAATCTTTGTTATTGTCAATGAAATAGGTGAATGCTCTTACTGCTCTTAACAAGAATCTTTGTTATTGTCAATGAAATATGCAATTGTCATCTTTAAAATTGTGCACCTTCATTTTGACCAGTGCATTTCAAGTTCTTTCTTCCTACAAATATGACTAGTATATTTAAGTGGTAAGTACTTGTTTTGCAGATGTTCACAAGATTGCATCATAAACAAGTACATCCGATATTCTTACTTAACCACATGATTTTTCTTTATAATCATAATTAATCAAATATAAGCCAACACTGGAAGTAATATCTCTTGGCTCCTGCTTATTCCAAGGATTCCAGTAAGAATAAGAGCAAGTTTGGAACTGATGTGGTAAAAAATTGCTTTAATTTGGCCATAAAATTGATGCTATGTTTGTCACAGGCAATTCCTCCTAAAGAATGCCTCTGAAACTGCTTCCTTAGCCTATTAGGTCAACATACTCACATAAGACAATTAATTTTACTAATATTCTAAACAGAAAATAAGCTGATATTTTTAAAAGAAATTTGTAAATCATATTTCCACAATAATTATATTTTTAAAAATTATATAACTATATTTTGAGATTATGTGTTAATGTTAGCAGAGTAAATATTTTTAAAACAATGTAAAAATTATATTTTGTAAAAGGATTTCTTTGCTTTAGAACATTAATAAGTCATCATTTTCTACTATGTAAATAAGAATGTTAGAATATTTATAGATTCCAGCCTGTGCAGTTATCAAAAGAGCAATAAATATATTTTTTAATATTTATTATTTACTATTTTAGAAATTATCATACAACACAATTATCAAATATATTTAATGAAAATTGGAAAATATCATTTAACAAGAATTATTTGACAATTTCCTCATCTAATTCTAAATTCACTATATAAAAGACAGTTTTATTACAAAAAGTTTGACTTGACTTTTTTTTTTTTAGGGGCCACATCCAAGGTATATGGAGGTTCCCAGGCTAGGGGTCTAATCAGAGCAACAACTGCCAGCCTACACTACAACCACAGCAACATCAAATCCAAGCCGTGTCTGCGAGCTTCACCACAGCTCACAGCAACACCAGATCCTTAACCCACTGAGCGAGGCCAGGGATCAAACCTCCAACCTCATGGTTCCTAGTCGGATTCGTTTCCATTGCGCCAAGACGGGAACTCCCTGACTTTACTCTTTATTATTTTTTTCTTTTTGGTTATGCCCATGGAATACAGAAGTTCCCAGTCCAGGGACTGAACTTGCACTGCAGTTGCGACCTGTGCCACAGCTGTGGCAATGCCGGATCTTTAACTTGCTGAACCACACGGAAATTTTCCAAAAGTTTGATTTAATAAATGGAGTAGGATGATAAGACAAAGTGCAAATATTGGCTATTACTTATGTCTTCAATATATTGTTATAGATGGCTAAAGCAAAGAAAGCATGGATTATAAAAGTGATTATCTGAAATCCTAAGATTGAAAATTATTCCAGCTAATTTTTGTCAACTAGCCAAGAACTTAATACTTAATGTCCTTCCTTTATGTTAACTTCCTCGGTTGAAAAACTTTCTAAAATATGTAACAAACTGCTCTGAACCTAATATATGAAAAAGGCTTTATTATTTTATTATTTGGGGCCATAATTTATACTATGCATATTTAAGCCTTCAGGAGCTAAGTGGAAACATAAGGAGCTGTTCAGTGACCTCATTCTATTATGCCCTTTGAATTACTACATCTTCCTACTATGTTTTTTCCATCACTGATTACTGTTTATGATAAATATGGTTTCCAGGGTTGACACCTTCATGAATTCAGCCTTGCTTTCTATTTTTGTTCTAAGCCTTATATTCAATATTTTGAGTAAAAATTTTCTGGCATCTACTTGCAACTTAAAGAATATCAGTGTTTTCCTTCAAATTCTTAACTATGTTTTTTAGAGATAATATTGTCTAAGAGCACTGTCTGTATAGAAGAGTTCCAGAGAGGCTATTTTATCTTTCCAAGACAACCAGCTGCCTGGTTGGCACTGTGTTGAGTAGTACTGTGTGGCTTTATGTTGGCCCTATGGGAAAAAATACTTTAATCAGTTAGTTATGTCTGCAACAAATGTGTAAAAAGGAAGTGGAGGTATGCATGCCACATGTTAGGCATCATGATAAAAAACTGTGGTTCCCAAATTGAATATTCACAACGTAAGGAACTTACAAAAATACAGATCACTCCCCTCTCCCCAATCATCTATGATATTCTGAGTCCATACACCTGGGATGGTTATCATTAAGAAGCACCAACAGTAACTGCAATCCAGGAGGCCCCTGGACAGCATTTGAGAAATACTAACAATCATGTGAATTACTAAGTCCAGATTTAAGAATAAACTAGTTACATATTTCAGTTTTACAACACAAATTAGAATAGGGTCAATTTCACCAAAAGATTATTCTATACCTCTTTGCTATGGAAAACTTCAGGGTAGATCACTTGGAAATATTTTAGGGAAAGAAAAATCCTAATATTTGTTTCTTTTCCCCATGTCACTTTCCTGAAAAGACCATGGGAAATTACGACAAGAGGTCCATGTAGACTCCAGGCAGGGAAAGGGGGATCCTACCCATCAACAGCTAGGGAATGAGTGAAATTATATTTGCTATCATATATATGGGGTGATTAAAAGCACATATTTTATGGGGTGCTACTTATGGGAAGTACAAAATCTGCCCAATAGAACGTTGAAAATATCTGACATTTTCCAGTAATTACTGCATATTTCTCTACGACGAAATTTGTTCTCAAAAAAACTCTCACTTCCAAGGACACTGTAATGGTTATGATAGAAATACATACAACACACACACACACACACAGAGTTTCATGGTTTTTCCTTGAGCTGTTGTGCTACTTTAAAAATACTTCTACTCTTTTTTTCATTTGAAAATGTTCTTTTCCTCTCAAAACTCCCCCTCAAATTCTAGTAACATGAAATATGAATAAGTAACTTAGTGCACAGTTATAACATCTGTTTTCATTACAAATGAGCACAGGAAGAGGAAATACTACAAGCCAGAATATGTTAAAAAACTCAGAGCTGACAGTTTGAATAAAAGGCTATTTTTTCACTGGTAGCAGATTGCTAATGGAATACTGTGGGACATGGAATGTCCAAAGGCTGATATTTGAAGCACGATGTATATGCATCTCAGTATAACCTATTTCATCTTACAAACCTATTTATTATTATAATCTATATTTACTTACAAAGAAAAAAAATGGAGAGACATTTCACTTATAAGCAAATCCAATATACATTAATAGGGGTCACAATGTAGAATTTTCATTAAGCTATTGAAGATTAATCTTTGTGGCCTCCAATTTTCACAGGACCTTTGTAAGACTCTGTACCTTCTTTTGTATTTGTAGTATTAATTATTTTTTGTACATAACACCCTATACCAATTGGCATCCAACTGATATTCTGGCCTCACAAAAGGTTACATTTTGAAACTGGAGGAAGTCTGGAGATCATTTAAATTGGCCTATATATTGAGCAGCTGAAAAATGTCAAGGTCTTTTAAAATTGGTAAGTAAAGTGACCTTAAATGAAGGAGCTAATAAAAAGAGTTCGCAACACTAAAAGAAACAGAATTCTATGTAACAAGAGTTCTGGTGACTATGCACTCTGTTCTGTGAGATCCTCTCTGAGAGATTACATCTATTTCTAGTTATAACACTATACAAGAAAAAGGTTAAGAAGAGACAACAGAGTTTATATAAGGCCAAGAAAATAGGCTATATGAGGCATACTTGACAAAATTTTTTATGTTTCAATTCAAAAAGGAAGGAGCAATCCCTGCCCACCATCCTAGCACCTTGATCCTTCTTATCCCTTAGCTATTTTAATACACCATGCCTTTTGTTTTAAATTTGAATAATGACAAGGATTTTTATCAGTTTTGTAACTTATATGTCCCTAGAGACAAAAAGTGCCCACCACAGAGTAGGTGCTCAAAGACATTTGTTGAATAAATGGATTTCTACTTCATGTCTAAATAGAGATTTTTTTCTCTTTCTTTTTTTCACAGAGATAATGTAAAGAATAGCGGAGAAAAAATATTCAAAAAAAAAAAAACTAAAGTTGAGAAATTCCAGGAATTGGAGATAGATAGGTTGGAATTCAGGCAACACAATGAATCCCAAGAGAAATAAAAATAAATCCACACCTAGTCACATGGGAGAAAAATGCAGAAAACCACAGACCAAGGAAAAAAATCCTAAACGAAAGCAGAGAAAAGGGACAGACTATGGCCAAAGATGACTATGACACTGACAGCAAATTATTCACCAGCAATACTAGGAACAAAAAGCCAGTGGAATAACGCTTTTTTTTTTGTCTTTTTAGGGCCACGCCTGCAGCATAAGGAGGTTCCCAGGCTAGGGGCCCAATCAGAGCTGTAGCCTCTGGCCTATGCCACAGCTACAGCAATGTGAGATCCAAGCCATGTCTGCGACCTACAGACCAGCTCACACCTAGGCCAGAGCCTTAACCCACTGAGCAAGGCCAGGGATCGAACCTGCATCCTCATGGATCCCAGTCAGATTCGTTTCCACTGAGTTACAATGGGGACTCCCCTAACACTTTGAAAATGCTGGGAAAAAACAGCTTTCAATCCAAAATTATATATCCAACAGAGCTATCTTTCAAGTAAGGGAACTCCAATACAAAAACAGAGTTTTATCATCAAAGACATCCATTAAAGGATATCCTTCAGAAGGAAAGGAAAAAAGTCTCAAAATAAGGAGCCAAATTGCAAAAAATAGTAATAAGCCAAGAAAATGATAATCATGAGGGTGAACCTAAACAAACTCAATCAAATGCAATCAAATGCTGTCAAATGATAATACTGTCAATTTATTAGGCTAAAAGAAGAGAATTAAAATACTGGAGATAGATAGCATATTTAAATTGGTATAGTCATGATCTAAATTATTAGCATTGCTAAGATCTTTGTATTGTCTGGAGAAAGATAAAAGTTGTCTAAATTAAAACGGAAATTCTCCACAAACTGAACTACAGGTTCAATACAGTTCCAATATAAATACGAATAGGGTTTATTTTACACAAGTTAGCAACCCAATTCTAAAATATTGACTGAAGAGCAGTGGTTCATTAATAGTTAAGATACTTCTGAAGAAGACAAAAAAGGTGTACGTTTGCCCTACCTGATATAAGCATATATACATTGAGAAAGTATAGTAATGGTATAGAGATAGACAAACAAATTAGTAGAACAGAGTATAGAGCCCAGAATCTAATAGCCCTGCCCCCAAATGTGAGATTTATGAAAAAAACAGCATTATAGATTAAAAGAAAGAATAAGCTAGTCAGTAAATGGAACTAAAAGCTTTTTTTCACACTACACACAAAAATCATTTCCAAGTGAACTAAAGGTTTAAATATAAAAGATTAAACTTTAAAGCATTCACAGTAAGGGATTGCCCTTGTGGCATAGTGGATTAAGTATCCAGTGTTGTCATTGTAGCAGCTACAGTTGCTGCTGTGGCACAAGTTTGATCCCTGGCCTGGGAACTTTCATATGCTCCCCTCCCACCAAAACACAAAAACAAACAAAAAAACATTCACAGTAAAATTACAAAAGAATATAAAGGCATCAAAGGATCATTAAACAAGACATAAAAATACATGAGCTATAAAAAAATTAAATAAAAACAGATCGCCAGGAGTTCCTGTTGTGGCTCAGCAGAAACAAATCTGACTAGTATCCATGAGGACACAGATTTGATCCCTGGCCTCGCTCAGTGGGTTAAGGATCCGATCCGGTGTTGCCGTGAGCTATAGTGTAGGTTGCAGACACGGTTCAGATCTGGCATTGCTGTGGCTGTTGTGTAGGCCAGCAGCTATAGCTCCCATTCAACCCCTACCCTGGGAACCTCCATACGCAATGGGTGCAGCCCTAAAAAAAAAAAGACACACGCGCACATACACACATGCAAAGACTGACAAATTCCAAAATCACTATAAAAGAAAATGGGAAAATGATCTAAATATAGGGAGCAGATATTTGCAACACATTAACTGACTAAGATTAGATACTAGAATAAAGAACTCTTACTAATTAGTTTTTAAAAATACAATAAAAATGTTTAAAAATGTCTAAAGAAAACAAAATACATATTACCAAGGGGAAAATACTAATGGCTAATAAATAGGAAAAGATGCTTAGCCTCCATTATAAAGAAAATTTAAATAAAAGCTCCAGTGAAATAGGATTTTATATCCAAGAGATTAGTGACAAATTTAAAAACAAATCTGACAATACCAAGAGTTGGTAAAGATGTGGAGTAAACAGTTACATTTATATACTGTTACTCCGGAAATCAGTCTGATGTTACAAAGTTTAAAATATGCACACCTATGAGCCAACACATTTATCATAAAGAACCTTGTCCGTGTGTATGCATGTATTCATAGCATCATTTTCATAAGAGCAAAAACAAAAACTCAGTGTATTTCAAAGTCTATTTATAGGAGAATGGATTTATTGTAGAATATTCATAGACTATAATGCCATACAGCTGAGAAAAATGAATGAACTATTTCTGATGCATCAACATGGATAAATCTTAAAAACATAATGTTAACTTAAGAAAAAGCAAGTCACAAAATAATGATAGTGCAATATGTAAAACACATAAAGCTAAACCATATGTTGTGTAGGGACAAGTATCCATGTGATAAAAATATAAGGAAAGTCAAGGAGATTATAAAACATATCCTTAGGACTGTGTTGACCTCTGGGGAAGAGAAAGGATATGATTAAGGAGTAGCACAAAAAAATTCAAAGGTATTGTAATATTCTAAATTTTAACCTGAGTGGTATATGTCTGTTCATTCTATTGATTTTCAAAAGCTACATATTTAATATTTCACTTAATACCATAAAATATTTTGTAATTTTTAAAGTAAAAGTGGGAGTTCCCATCATGGGTCAGCAGATTAAGAGCCAGACTAGTATCCATGAGGACACAGGTTTGGTCCCTGGCCTTGCTCAGTGGGTTAAGGATCCAGTGCTGCCTCCAGCTGTGGTGTAGGTCAGATCTGGCATTGCTGTGGCTGTGGTGTAGGCCATCAGCTGCAGCTCCGATTCGACCCCTACCTAGCCTGGGAAATTCCATATGCCACAGGTTAGGCCCTAAAAAGACAAAAAAATAAATAAAATAAAGTAAAAGTGTCTGCCAGGATGAAATTAGGAGATCTCCCAAAAGTATATCAATAGCTGAATCCTGATTCTTCTGTAGAAGTTAAAAACATTTGACTTGAATAAAATTTAGCTAATGTGTATTTAAAAATACATCTACTAATAAAGTGGCATATTAATATATAAAATTTTAAGAAATGCTTTTGGTTATCTAAATTTCTCAATGCTAAAAATAATGTGTTGAATTTGTTTAGGCATGAAAGATAAAGGGTAATGACCTTATTAATATTTTAAGTTTTGCTGTTGGATTATTGAATATATTAAGAAGCTATGCATAGCTCATATTACAAGAACTTCTATTAATCATTTCTTTTGAGAATGTTTTCATATAAATGAGGATAGGCTCAATAAAAATAATGAGTCCCTATGACGTACTGTATAGATGTATACTATACATATTGTATATCTAATAGATTTAGATATAAGTGCCACTTTCAGATGTCATTCTTAATAATGGAATTTTTTTTAAATAAGTAATCTGTCTTGCATTTTAAGAGTTTAACATTATGATATTTAATGTTCATAATTTGTTTGATTGAAAAATACTGATTTCAACTTACCAACATGTTTGAAATCATGAAAAGACCACATCCAACACTCAGAGGATACCCTTCATTGTATACTTCCCATTTGCCCTTCGAAAAATTGACAAAGGTATTCCTACACAAGACCTTCAGAAATAACCCCATATAAAAATATCAAGCTCAGGTACTGAGGGGGCATTTAAAATGGGACTTTTTAACATCAGCAGCAATCCAAAGTTTTACTTACAAGCAATGTTGATACCCAAGTTAAGAAATGATAACTAAGCAACTTCTCCCAAAACACGGATTCTAAGGAATGTTAATCTGTATTTAATAACTCAGCTAAGGAAATCTGATTTGATTTTCTTTAGAAGGATGGGTAAGAAGAGTAATGAAAGTCAGACATTTTAATTTACAGGTGACAAATAATCAATTTAGTGATCAATTTCAAACACAATGAACTTCTGAAAAAAATCAGAGTATAAAGTGGATAGAGTCTATTTTCATCAAATGTCTAAAATAAGCCAAAGCTTAACTGTTTCATGTTTATGTCCAAAGCCAAACTCAAGTTTATAAATCATTGGGAATCAAAGAAATCCCATTTTTCAAAAAACCTGAAGGAATTTAGTTTTTATCAAGCCAACGTACTTTTTAAAGAGCATTAATGTAAACATGAATGTAGTAAATTTATAGATGTTATTTAATAAAACATATATATATATATATATAGGAGACAAAACTGCACTATAGACACAACATTTTTAGAGATAAATGTGTGTCATATATAAGACGAGGAAAAAAGTTTCTGGTAAGAATAGAATCAAAAGTAGTGTAAGCTTTATTTAGCTAAATAAAACACTTCTAGGCCTTTTTTTTTTTAGTATAACAAAAACTGAGTGCCTAATTCAGTTGTTTCATAAACTGGTCCTTTAATACATACAGAGAGTATATGTATGAAACTATATATATGTAATGTATTAATCCCCAAAGCAAATGGATAACTATAATAAAGTTAGGCTATAATATTAGCAATTAAATTTAATTATACATTAAAACCTCATATTACAGGCTAGATTTTGGTTTTGAATTATGATCTTTTAAGTAAGAGATTTTATCTTTAGTATGATGAGGATATGATACTTTTATAAGTGACTTCAAGTAGCAGGATATTTAACTAAAGAAAATAAGCTATCATATATGCATATACAAAGTCACACACTATCTATACTCTTTTTATTACCGCAGAGCCTCTAGAATCCTTACTTGCTATTAGCTACTTAAGAGAGAATCACTTTTACTTATCCCAGTGATATAAATTTGTTTTCCTCAGATATTTCATATAATCATTATTAATGAAGTTTTAATTATGCACTTGTTAATAATGTGGACAAAATAAGAACAGGGATGGAACTATTATTCCTAGAAATTAAGTAAATGAGAAAAAGAATTTTAGAAGATCAATTTTAAAATGAAATTCACATACATGCACTCTGAATATGTGTTAATAATAAACCTACTGTATTTGTGAGTGAACATAAATCTAACTGACAAAACAGTTCCAGGCCAAGTGAATATTTCTTAGGATATAAAAGCACACATCTTCAATCTTAAACTGAAAGATTTTGTCATTTATTATATAGCTATGAATATAACTTAATTATAAAACTTCTATCACAAAAAAAGTAAAAAAGAGTCTATCACTGTTACTAGCTGTAGAGGACTGAATTAAGGCAGACCTTTTGATATCATGTTGAATGTTTCATATTTGATTCTGCATTATCTGCATAAAATCTTGCTAGGAGACAATGTTACCCTACCATAATGCCAGTTGGTAAATATCTGACATTGCAATCGTATTGCAGAGCCCCTTGAAGGACAATGAATACATACCATCAGCAATACCGTATTGGAGATCAAAAGGAATTGATTGAGAATGACACCCATAGAGACCACTGGCTGCTAAGAAGGATACGATCAGTGCCAGGAAACAGCACTGCACCTTTTATCATTTCTCCCATGATGCACCCTACTGACCACATGTCAACTGAAAACAAAAATGAAATGAAGATAAACAAGAAGACAGGAATAGAACAGCAAATAAATGAAAACACTTAGCTATCCATGCCATACGGCAATGGTCTGACCTTTCACTGACTGGATAAGAGGCCAGTATTAAACAGTGCTTTAAAACTGGGATGGTGAGAACACTAGAATGTCAGGGCCCTTTCTGCTATGCAACTGAACTAATAATGCCATTCAATGCTACCTAATGTATGATAATATTACTTTGCAATTATAATTCAATGATTAATTTAGTTTCTGATCTAAAAGGTCTAATTTGCATTCATCTACTAGAATCCTACTGATTTGTATTGTAAATTATTCTAGATTGTGTTAATATGGGAAACATGCAAATAGGTTTCTCTTTCATTCTTTTGTAGACCACACTTGGAGGAAAAAAGAAAAAGAAAAACTGGGCTGCCAGCAACCTCAGAAGAAAGGGTTTCTTGTATAAAATACACCTACTCTTATTTATAAATATGAATAAATTTCCGGAATTGAAATGCCAGTTCAAGAATGAGTGTTCTGGAATATGCTGGTTCAGTTTCACTGACTCCCATCAAAAGGAGCATGTTTCGAAAACAGGATGCCCTGTCTTATTCTCATAAGCATGGTTGCTTTGTAATCATTAAGAAGTGCTGGCTTTCAAAACAGAATGGTTCAACATGAAATAAACAGCATAACTTAAAAGAGGTGACACTTCTTCTGAGACTGTGAATCAAAAGAAACCTGTAATTCAAGGTGAAATTACAGTGGTCTCTCTGTTGTTGCCAGTTATCATCCAGAACTTAAACCAGGAAGCTAGGGCAGCAGGTATCCAGGAAGGGGCAAAATGGGGAAAGACAAAGTGAAATCTCTCTCTTTAACTATACTTGATTACTCACGTGTTCCTACTGAAAACTCAGAAAAAAAGATAGGTCATTCTTATGGGGGAAAATAACCTAGAAGAATAAGGGAAGTTGAGAGGGGAACAAATAGGGAAAGGCATTAAGGTAGCAGCATACTACAATTTTGTTCCACTTACTCTTCAAATTACACCTTGTAATTCAGCAGTGACCTTAAAGAATTCTTTGTGAGATTCCTTCCAATGTGAACATCTCACTCAAGTTAAACCCAAAGTTTCCAAAGTTTGACTTAACACCTAAACAGAGTGATCACTGCAAAGAAATGGTTACAGCTTTGAAGGTGATAAGCATACCCAGAGAAGCAAATCTGTTTTGCTTCCATTTTAGGAAAGCAAGTGACATGCAAAAATATCAGGGAAAGATAGAGCAAACAGTTGTGCATCCCTTTATTATTAATGCATTTGTAATTCCAGATAATATCTGTCTCACATGAGGTTGGTATTGTGAGTACTTTGATTAAAGGGGGGAAAAAAGATCTCCAAAAATGTATTTGTTTTTTTGAATTGAAAATTGTCTTATACTGTTCAAAGTGACCAGTCTAAGTTGTTATTTATTATATATCTATTTTTATAGATATTAGGAGAGAGATAGATAATTATAGAGCTAAAAACTCGATAAACAAGGTTTTCTCTTGTCTGTATCCATTCAAGCATTTGAGAAAACTACCTAGCTAGTAGTCAGGAAACATCTATTTCTATAAAAAAAAAATCTCTTCTATGTTATCTCTGGCAGATATTCACTTTTTTCCTGCTACAGAAAGAACTTCATTGCCTTCTAACTGTATAACCTTGGCCAAGTTACTTCATCTCTCTTTCCATCCTCTAAAACGTGGATGAGAGTATTTATTTAAAAAAAAATGAAGACTTAATAGGGTTATGCCTGATAAAGATCCTTCCACACTGCCAGGTACACAGTAAGTTCTCCATAAATGTTAGCTGTGGATCATCGGGTATTATATATACTATATATTATATATTGGAATTAAATATATATAGGAAAGGTTTATTTTACATGTATATAACATTTATATCCTATATTCATATACACATTTAAGAAATATGAGAAGCTCAAACTAACTAAACAATCCTTTGCACTGTTGAAACCACTTGGAAACTAATTCCCCACCCAGAATCACAGAAGACTCTATGGAACTTCTCTCCATTATCTAAACAGGAATTACCCTGTTCCCTAATCCAAATAATAATCTTAAAATATGTAAATGTAATCTATGATCCCAACCATTCTTCTCCCCAGACTAACCAATTTTCATCTTTCAGATTAAAATGCCTTGACTTTTACTCCCCTTACATATGCCTTTAAACAACAGCAACAACAATAACAACCAGATGACCTAAGTAGAATCTTAGTCCCTGTTTTGCTTCTGCCTCAATTGGTTCTAGACAGTTGTTGGTTTAATGACTGGTATATCTCCTAGCTCCTATTTGTGTCACTCTGCTGGATACAGATATTCCATAGTAAAAGGAGAACATTTTTGGAAATGTATCTTCACATCAGAACCTACAATAGTCTTTATAGATCACAAGGCTTTTCCATTAAAATAATGCAGAGAGATATATAAACTAAAAATCTGAACTACTGATGAATATATTGAATTCCATTTTCTTTATTCAATGCATATTTTCTGAGTATAATACCCTGAAACGATCTCCAATTTCTTCTTTTTTTTGGCTTTTTAGGGCCTCACCCATGGCATATGGAGGTTCCTAGGCTAGAGGTCGAATAGGTGCAACAGCCACTGGCCTATGCCACAGCCACAGCAATGCTGAACCCGAGCCTCGTCTGCGACCCACGCCACAGCTTATGGCAATGCTTAACCCACTGAGCGAGGCCAGGGATGCTAGTTGGATTCGTTTCTGCTGAGCTACGATGGGAATATCCCAGTTTCCAATTTCCATTTAACTTTCATCATGATTCACTATTCCTACAGACTATCCATGCTTATTCCACCTAAGTGCTAAGCCTAGTGCCTGGAAATGATAAGCTCTATTATTATGAATTACAAAAGTGGAGTATATGTGCATGGATTTATACAGATTTTTATTACTTAAGAAAGGATTATTTCTTAAGAGAAAGCCCATTGCATCAAATCTAATGAATTACTCATCACAATTACAAACAGGTAATAGGTAATAAAAGAATTTGATACCAAATCTTGTTGAGACAAAGGGTGGTAGTGGGCCTTCTCTCAACAGATATGTATAGCTACTTATAAAGATGAAACTGGATTATTTTGTGAAATTTTCAAGATATTCTAATGAATACTGACTGTGCATAGAACTTAAAAGAAACCAGGCAAATTCAATCACAGTTGGAAACTGGATTTGACACTTTCTGAGACGGTCTGAAATAGTGGTTGGGTCTCTCTGTAAGAGTTTTGTACACTCATGCTAACCGGCTAGTACTCTGGTTGCTTTTATGATTCTGATTATTTACATCTCTGCTCCCATCATCAGTATTCCCACAGGCAGAAAGCAGATTCATCTGCAACTGTGACGCTCAGAAATTGAGTCACTTTCCTTAGAAGGAATGTTAAGTAAGTTTTGGTGTTACTAAAATATGGTTATCAATTTTCTAAGTGAGAAAATCTCAAATGTCATATAATTTGTCAGGCATTACGTTATACTAAATTATCTTTTTTTCTACTCTAGCCAAGAGACAGAGATGATATGATATAGGCCCTGGCAGATTAAATCTAAATATTTTATTGCTACTTCCACACTCTAATGGCCTGGAGTGTGATCTATGATGAAATGCTTTTTGGGTGATGTGAGCTTTTATCCAGCAACCTGGCAAATGCTTCCTGTCTAGGAGATTGTGGCTCTTGTAACATAATTGTGAGACTACACTGCTTTTCTCCTTAACCTAATTATATCTTCATTAATAGGATTAATGAATAACATAGGATTCAGACAATGGGCTTTGATAAATTTTCTTCCAACAAATACCTCACAGTACAATACCAAGAAGATTTAATGCGGGTTTTCTAAAATCAGAACGCCATTTCTTTGAAAAAGTTATAAATTGAATTAGATATTTAACCAAAGCACATGATTTTAAACTTCAGTGCAATGATGGAATCACAAAATGTATGCATTTATAAACTGCCAATGTATCTGTTTTGCAGTTGTGAATCTAAGTAAAAATAAAAAACATTCATGGAGGAGTTCCTGTTGTGGCTCAGCAGAAATGAATCCAACTAGTATCCATGAGGATGTGGGTTTGATCCCTGGCCTCATCAGTGGATTGGGTATCCAAAGTTGCCAGGAGCTGTGGTGTAGGTCACAGACATGGCTGAGATCCCGTGTTGCTGTAGCTGTAGTGTAGGCCGGCAGCTACAGCTCCAGTTTGACCCCTAGCCTGGGAACCTCCATTCGCCATGGGTGTGGCCCTAAAAAAAAGAAGCCAAAACACAAATATTCATGGAACACAATGCTAACTATTCTAATTCCAGGAAAGAGGAAGATTTTCTTCTTCAGTCTACCTATTCAACTTGATTTTCTTTCTTTATAAATTCTATGGCATTGTATTACTTTTAACCTGTATTTTATAGATGTTACATCCTTGATTTGCTTTTTTAACCAAACAGAAAAAAATCCATTGAAATCCATTGAAACTTACAGTAAGGAGAAAATATTTAGCTACATGTTGTTCTCAGTAAAACTGTAGACTAATGAATTTTCAAAATATTCTGCCATAAAAAGACAACTAATTTTTTACTGCACCCAAAATATTTTAAATTATTTTTAAAATCTATATAATTCTGCAGTGCATATAAAGAATTCAAAGAAATCCTGATGTTGAAAAAATGTTTTTTTCTTTACACTTTTCATGTTCTGATAAACAGTAAATGCCGGCTCTGAATTTCTCACACTATCACCAAATTAATTACAAGCTCCCTGAAGATTCAGGTAAATTATCCCCACTTCATTCTGGACATCAGCTTGCAGAAGTGCTTCAGTAAGTGAAAACTATTCATTATCTTTCCTTCCACTGTCTAATTCACATATAATTTTGGTTTCTCTTCATTTGAGAATTTTTTTTTATTCTAGGTGATCTTTTAGTTCTCTTTTTTGTTTTTCCCCCGCACCTGTGGCATATAGAAGTTCCTGGGCCAGGGATTAAATCTAAGCCACAGATGCCATAGATGCAGCAATGTCGGATTCTTAACCCATTGTGCCTCAGTGGGAAATCCTAGTTATTTCTATTTTTATAGGTTATCCAATTCAATATGAAGGTTATTTGATCTGGAGTGCCCCCAACACTAACTTCATACCAACTTCAAAATTAGAGTTCCTTATCTTTTAAAGGTATTTACAGATATGTGTATGTTTGTAAACATCTAATGCTTATATGTCTCAAATGACTATCATCAGAGCAATCCTGTAAGGTAGTATTTTTTAACATAAACTAAAGTTGGTGGGAAATGTCACATGACTAAGTGAAGAGGACCAGAAGCCAGTTCTTGAGCCCTATGGACTGGAGACTCATTGACTGCTGGGGGGAGAAAGAGTCCTACAATAGGTATCACTGTTGATGTACTTTGTTCTAAGAGTCCATCAGGCCAAAGGCAGTTTGAATGGGATATCACAGGACTGCGTTTTGTGATTTGTTCTTCTCCCACCTCAAACAGTTCATTTTATTTTTAAAAGATCATTCAGTACACTGTCCACAGAACTGTAGAGGGATAAGGAAAAATAATGTGATTTTAATCCTTTCTTATCCATTTCGGGGAGATAGGGGAGCCCTGGGAGACACAACAGTGCAAGTGGAGCTTTTTGACTGGTAACTCAACAGCTCCTCTACAAGGCATCAAGGAGTCAAAGTCCAGCTACTACATTTCTTGCCTTCTGCTCCACCCCTCAAGCCCGTTCTCTACATCTTCCCTCACTTTCTGTCCTCTTGCTGTTTATCTCTCTGAACTCTCTTTACCACCTCTCTGCCTGATCCGTCCTCTAGTATACTCTAGCCTGCTCTAAATTTCTTGGGAGAGGGATTTTCCCCTTATAACTATGCTGTCCTTCCATCTTTTCAGATCACCTCAGTATCTCCAGCTCCTTCTCTAGTGATTCCTGTCTCACTCATATTTTCTCAACGTGATAATAAGAGAGAAGAGTACTAGCAAATTCAGGTGAAAATATATTCTCTTAAACAAAGAAAAATTAACTGTCTTATAATTTCCAGTGATTGTTGGCAATTTGCTTATGGGTGTGAAAGAATGACTACTGATTTTGCACATCCCAATTTTATTTAAAGTCATAATTATATACTGTTTGAGATACTGCTATATTGCCTTAATATTAGATATTAAGACTATCATACTATAGCAATGTATTAGTTGCAAAAGTTTATTAGGAAGTTAGCACAGTTCAAAGAGAGAAGGATTAAGAATATCTATTTGTACTAGATGTAGATAATAATCCACAACATCCAATTTTTGCTCACCTTACTTTGATTATTTCTAATTTTCACTTGCTCAGGCATAGATGAGATATGACATTCAGCTAATTGGAGGATGCTTTATTTACTCAAATATATTTTTGCCAAATCATTTACCTGTTCCTTAATAACCTGGCTTCTCAGAAAGATTACATGGATATCCTTTATCCTTCTAACTGAAATTTTTCTTGTCCTCAGAGGGAAAAACTAGAGGCAGTGTTTTAGCAGTTTAACTGTCAGCTTTAATTGGAGATATGCTTCAGGTCCAGAAGTTTCAAATGAATGTGGTGTGCCTATTTTTAACATTCCCCAGATCCAGCAAACTCTGGCCATAACTCAAAGGAATATCACAGGCCTTGCTCAAAAGAGACGCTGCCACTTGAAGTAGAATGGAAAAAATAAGGTAGAAAGAATATAGTTAAAAGAAGCAGGCTTTGGGAAAGCACTGGTATTATATGAAAACTATATTGATATTACATGAGACTTCAGTAATCAAGAATACAGCATGCCCTGGTTGCGTTGTAGGGTGGTGGAAGGAGTTGGTGACTAGAGAGTTCTTAAAAAAAAAAAAAAAAAAAAAACTTCTAAGGAAGTTTTATAAAACTTCTAAATATTATAAGGAAGTATTATAAAACTGTTTTACTATAAGTTATTATTAAAAGAGATAAAATCTTAATAAATATAAAGTCACTGATGCCTTTTATACGATCAATGAACTACACGAGGAAAATAATGGACCTGGCATATTTATTGTTCTCTGACTTGAAGTTCATCATGAGACTCAATTATTAGTAATACTATATATTATGTCAACATAAACGCTATGAAATAGATTTTAATCATAAAAGCATAATGAAAATTGAGTGTATAATAGTGTATGTTGGTATAATTAAGAAACTCTTCACATAATAAAAACACTTTGTAATTGCTTCTTTGGATATTAAAAAAGTAAACTAATGAATGGAAAGTAAATATGTATGTATGTATGTATTTTGCCAACACTTTAATTTAGTAATCAAGAAACTAACTTGGGATATCATCTGGGTCATATCAATAGTCAAGAAACCCACCAGGAGTTTCTCAAAATGCAAAGACAATTTTAACACAGGAAAATAACTAAAACTTCAGTCATCAATGAAGATTTCATAGGATTTCCCAATTTGTCAAGGTATTTAACTCTTTTTGCTTAGGGTCCAGATTTAAAAAGGGAACATTAATAAATAGCTCTGTACAGAGAGAGGAATAATGTTGATTGTGGTGATAGAGGATTACATCATTTTTCAGCCTCAGAGAAATTCAACAGAGATTACTCTGAATAATTCTAAGCGATTTTTTTTAAAGTCCTGAAGAATCTAAGTAGTCAAGGTATAAATTAGCATATACTAAAACTTTGATATTATTTCCAGTAAATACTGGAATTGCTTCAATATGCTAAAATATTGGTATGATTCTTTTCCCCATAACTAATTTCCTCAGCCCCAAAACTTGTGTCTGATCATCATAGTTACTTCAGTGCTCTGATAATTTTACTAGTAGTAAGTTCTAATCACAAAATGATAACATCATATAAAAATTAATTAAACAATTTTACTCAAAAACACAGAGTGCATATAATCCATTACCTAATAGGGATTTCTACGGTTTATTTTAATTTTTAAATATGGTCATAACTAAGACATTAAAGTACAAGTTTAATTGCAGGCAAAAGATTTACATCTAATGGAGACATTTTCAATGAGATGGCAGTTCTTCCAATGCATTTCATCTGGAAATTTTTTACCCATATTTAAGTAAAATTTAACTTAAGCAAGATATTTTCCACTTAATGTCTTTATGTAACTTCTCTACTGACTTTTAGGTCTGCAGGTAGGCTCATTACCATAAATGGCACTAGGCTATTGAATACCTATATTTTACATAATCATCACAGGAGATAAAAGACTAAAGAATGCAAATCCTCATCACAATCTATATATTGTGTATTGGGGTTTATTCAATTTCCAGGATCATAGTTATCAAGGATAGATATATTGAATGTATTGATTTTTGCACAATTTACTTTTAGTGCCAAATACTTTTCTAAAACAGAAACTAGGTATAAGGGAAGAAAAGGCCTCCATGAGAACAATTTCTGGAAGAACACAGAATTATCAATATGGTGCTATTATCTTTGCTTATCTGAAGGGTATTTTGGTTTAAAAATATTTTGATTTTTCCTAATTTTATTGCCTTTTAAGTTTAATACTGATAAAATAAAAGAAAATAAACTCCAATAAATACCTGAATAGCTAAATCAGATCTCAGAGGGACCATGCTACATGGGAATCAGATGACCTGTAACAACAATGTCACATGGAAATAAGATATTTTGTGACTTTTTGCCTTCCATTAATTCCTGCATTATAAAGGTGTAGCTGTGCAACCCTGAGAACTGACTGAGAAGCTAAGGGGATTTTTTTTTTTTTTTATCTAAAATGTACTATATCCCAAAGACAAAAATACACACACACAAATTCCTACCTGTTTTGTATGAAATCAATACAATTAAATTTAAATGTGAATTATAATATCATTCAAACCAACTACATTGATTTGTATGTAATTGATCCTCAAAATACAAATAAGTAATTTAAAACTGAAATGAAAGTAAAATGAAATATCATTTCAATACATAATCAATATAAAATTGAGATACTTTATATGTGTTTTCTTTTTATATCTTCAAAATCTAGTATGCATTTGGCACAAATAACCCCTCTCAATTCAGACTACTTATAATTTCAACAGCTACATGTGGCTAGTGGCTACCTATTGGATAGTATAGTTCTAGAAGATGTCATTATTCTTATATTACTATTGAAAATTAGAGAATATCTAATGAATAAATAAATTCCTACATAAATGCATTATCATTGTTAAAGTTATCGATGGTTAGACTTAGCTTTGTACAACGTGTATAAGCAGGGTATTTCTGTATTTATAAAAATAAACATGCAGACTTTATTACTGATAAAACACAAGTATGTGTCTTTGTTAGAGAGCAAACTTTTGCTCCTTTCAGAAATATACCAGCTCATTTGATAATTTCGAATCAGAGATAACTTGTCCAAGAAATTTCTGATGGAATCTAGTAGAAAACAGTGGTAGAGTACAAATCAACACTGCCTTTTTTTAATTGACTATATTCCCCACATTGTACATTTCATTTTTTAAATTCTAAATTTCATTGGAAATGCAATTATCTATGTCTAAGTCACATTTTCAAGTCAAATTAGGAAAACTTATTTTAAACCTGCCTGATCTCCAACAGTCCGAATAACAGGTATGATTTTTAAATGTGGAATTTCATGTTTTAAGGAAGATATGCAATATTAACCTATTTAAGACAGGATATAGTGTCAAGAGTAATTCAAATCAATAAAGGTGTGGATAGAAGCTTAGGATGTCAGCAAGAAGAGAAATGATTATGCCTAAATTTGAATAAGCATAACATGGTTTTAGAAAGGAGATGAATAATACTTGCAAATAGTGACTTTTTTTTGGTGATTATAAATATATTTTAATCATTTGAGATTTGTTGACCTTTCCTGCTTGTGAAAAATAGCACTGCTATTTTTGCCTTACAGATAAGAAAATAATTTAAGAAGAAAAATAAACCTATTGAAAATGTAATTAAAACAAACTATTGAGGTAGGTAGTCTTCAGTACTGGTCAGATTATAGAAATAATAATTTTTTTAAAATCAAAATTATACCACTTACCCAACTTTTTGCTTCTATCTTTACTCTCCTGGTAAAATCATTATGTATTTAAAGGGAGAGAGAACAAAACAGGTAAAGCTGCAGCAAAAGGTACAAGGATACAGTCCCTTCCTGGAAAGAGGATTTTGTGACGAACCATTTCTCCCATAATGCATCCCACAGACCATATATCCACTAGAACAGGAGAGAGGGAAGTGAAGAAAAGGGAGGAAAGTAAAGTTAACTAAGATAATTGATCTCTGAAGGAGGAGGAAAAAGAACAGTTTGATTAGAAGGTACAATTTTTGTCTCCCACCACAAGTTGGCCAAAAAAAAATGAATTAAAGCCAGCACTATAATATTACATAAACAATGTCTAGTATAAGAACTCAAATTAATTATTAAAAATTACTTTATAAGTGCCTTAGATTTGCCCCTTTAGTGCCATAAGTGGTTAACACGGAAAACAGCAGCTTAACTAAAAGTATCTCCATGGCAGGTGATGGCTAAAAGCCACCAAAGAGTTTTTGATGTCGTTGGCTGGATGCAGAGAAAACCTCAATCAGCCTTTAGGGATAGCTGTTTCCATTTGTGATTCTATTCAGTTACAAGGAACAGGGCAACTAGAGTGCCCCTTTTCTATGGTCCAAAACAAGGTACATGCAACCAAATCCAGGAAACTAGGAAATGGCTGGAACCATGGTTTAAAGGCAGAAGTACCAGAATCCCTGGTATTCAGGGCTTAGTTTTTCTTTCAGAAGTTATTCTTGTAAGCAAATATCAGTTTCAGTTTCTATTTGGAATACTTCAGGAAAAAAAAAGATATATAATTACTTAGTACATGGATAAAGGAGTCATGATGTAAATAAAGTATTAACGGTGTTAAAAAGTTGTTATGTACATATATTTGTTTCTCAAAATCATATGTGTTAACCAAACATGCTTCACCTTCTCTTACCAATCTTTACCCTCTTCCAATTCGATTTTTAGTAAAGACACACGGAACTTAGGGCCAAAAACATTAGGCTAAAATGCTTCTTGGGGAAGGAAGGCAGGGTTAGGTGCACAGGATAGCTGGGCATGCCTGATGTGGGAGCAAGCGGGTTTTCTGCAGGATAACCTTCATCCCATATGGATGTGAGAGCAGCACGAGGGTGCTAGGTATGCTTTCTCCAGGGATCTAGAGAAGCCAAAACACTGAGGCAGCAGCTTGCAATCCTTTCTAATAAGGGAAGGACTAGGAATGAGATCATATATGCCATCTTTGCAGGAAAGATCTGAAAATCCAAATTCAGACACTGTCCCCCAACCCCAGATTCTTGTAGATTCTTGATTTCTTGATTTTTTTTAATTGGTTCCCCTTTGATATTTTAAAAATAACTTATGAAGAATATATATAAATATTTTCTTTTCCAAATTAAGTTAGATGTGGTATTGCCTTGGGAAGAGAACTAGATTGTTCTCTTCCAAGTCAAAAGGGAACAGAATTCTGCCATTGTCCACCAAAGAAAACCTGATCTTCATAGGAATGCTTTCCCTCCCTCTGCACAAATGGACAAAGGTATTGGCTCTCTTCTAATCTGGAAGAACACAAAGAAATTTTTTAAAACTTTGGTGGCCAGAGAAATTCCATAAAAGTGCAATGCTTTCTAATAAGTATTTTATAAATCCTTCATTTCAATAAAATCAAATTGGAATACATTTTGAAAATCCTTTCTACCTTTTCTTTTAAAGTGCTCATGAATACTATATTTCCTTTGTGAAATCAATAGTATAAAATTTAATGTTTTTCCTCTCTCTGTGGTTTTGAAATTTACAAAAACTTACTAGGTTATTGCTGCCTTAACTATTATTACAGAACAGTTTAAAGTACTAATAAAACTCTTATCCAGCTTGAACTATGTGGATTATTCTAAATTGATTATGCATTGAGCATTTGTAAAGATTCTTGCTCCAAAGATCTGTGATATCTTTTTGTCTTTTCCTAGGCCTATGGCCATTAATCTAAGACGTGACATAATGCCAAATGGTTAAATGCAGTAGATAGATGTCTTCCTGTTTATACTCATGTCGAGCTGAGCTGTTTATACTCACTTTGAGCAACAGCAATTTTTCTCAATATCTATAGCATGTATACTAATCAGTATCCACCTGACTCTTTAATCAGACTCGTTAACAATTCTTTTTAGCTATAACATTTCAGTGTTCTTTTAGCCAAGCTTATTTCTCAGAAACATCCTTCATATTTTTAATAAATGATTCTTCCTAGCAGTATTTTTTAAAAACCTCTGACTATGAAAGCTAGCAGCCCCATTTAAAAACGATTCGTATACATGAGAATGTTACTCTTGACCATCTAAAACATGCACTCATTTTCATCAGTTTCTGTGACTGCTACTCAGAAGCATCCTTACCATTTTCTTTGTAGCCCATTCCCAGAATGACCTCAGGAGCCCTGTAATAACGTGTC
Source organism: Catagonus wagneri (assembly GCA_004024745.2). Classification (NCBI taxonomy): domain Eukaryota; kingdom Metazoa; phylum Chordata; class Mammalia; order Artiodactyla; family Tayassuidae; genus Catagonus; species Catagonus wagneri. Next base: position 8,236,673 of record PVHT020000886.1, on the reverse strand, counting down.
ACCACATAAGGAGTCATCATGAAGCTTGTGCCTGCTGTCCTGGCCAATCCAAAGTCCAGGATTTTCAATGTACAATCAGACTTGACTACAATGTTACTTGGTTTTAAGTCCTGATAATAGGAACAAGAGAAGAAATTAAAAGCCAGAATGAAATGGGACGTGATTTCCAGGTACTCAAATAACACGATCACCTTGCAACGGCACTGATGCAACCCCTCTTGACTGTAGAGCCCTAGAAAAGAGCACTGTCCCCGAGAAGTTTACAGTTAGTTTTTGGATCTTTTAATATCCTCAGAAACTTTTTAAAAGCCAGAGTAGAATTGTAACATTTTTACAATTTAGCCTAATCTAGGGAGGAGTTTCAGAAATAATAATAAAAAAAATCATTTATTGTCATCTGTTAGGTTTCTCTTTATGGCAACATAAATCTCTCAGCTTGTATTTCATTTCTAGGCCTGACAGGAGAGCAGATCAGGGCAGCTGTCTTTATGGGACCAGAAACAAACAGTGGAAATGAACTGTCTTGTTTCAGCTGCACATATACCTCTGCCAATCATGGGGCTAGAAACAAGAGGCTTCTCAGAAACTGACTCTCCATGAGCTGAAACCAAATGTTAAACAAAATCAGCTACAGTGTGCTGAAGTTTCCTCCTACACGTTAGTGGACTATGTACTAATTTTACAGTAAGATAAATGAGGAAGCACCTGACATTAAAACTAGGCTCCCCTACAAAGAGAAAATAATCAGCAGATGCTCTTCCTCTTCTCCACGAGCATCTTAAGTATAATTCTGTAGTATGTATTCTTACCCTGTGAATAATTCCAGCAGAGTGAAGGTGCTTGATGCCACATAACATTTGGTACAGCAGGTAAGACATTCGCTCATGGTCTAACTCCATCTGAATCACCTGACACAAGTTGGCATCCATCAGTTCCATTACTAAGTAACTGCAAGGTAGATCCACATGTTTTAGTTCCAAATCACAGGACCTGTGAAGTCCCGAACAAGTCAGAATCCTCTCCTAAATCTGTGAGTCTTCCGTCCTAGCTCAAACTCTGACTGAATTAAGAATATGAAAAACTTCCAAGTATTGCAGGTGTGTTAGCCATAGTAACTCTACAAGGATGCTAACAGAAGAACCATTTATGGGTAGTTCCCATTGTGGGGCAGTGGAAACAAATCAGATTAGTAACCCTGAGGTTGCCGGTTCGATTCCTGACCTCGCTCAGCAAATTAAGAATCTGGAGTTGTGAGCTGTAGTGTAAGGTCACAGACGTGGCTCGGATCCTGCCTTGCTGTGGCTGTGGTGTAGGCCAGCAGCTATAGCTCAATTCAACCCCTAGCCTCCATACCATTTATTAGTGTGTAGTTCCTGTTCGTATATTTTCTACCTTCATCTTGTTCTCACTTTACCCTGAATTCCCTGAACTCTTTCCCAGCTTCTATGATTACAAATAAAAAAAAAATTCAGAATGCAATGTGTCTGTGTTAAACAAGACAATGTGTGAGGATCCATTTCCTCATCTCTGCTTATTGTCACTATGTTTCTGGTAGGGTTTTTGTTGTTGCTATTGTGTTTGTTTTTTTTTTTTTTTTTTTGCACAAAATCAGAAGCACCAAAAATAAAGAAATAAAGATTATAGGTAATTTTTTTTTACCATGTCCATCATTAATACTTCTCCAAGTGAACTGATTCATTCTAGAAAGCTCACAAACAAATTAAAAACAATTTAAAAAAATACAGACTAGATAATAAACCTTCCGATTCTGACTGAACCAAGAACATAGTATAAAAAATACAAAGAGCCAGAAGGCCAGAAAGTAGCAGAAGTATCTTTCAGGAAGTAACACCAGAAAGAGAACCCTCTGTCCTATCACTGAAGACCTTTCCTTTGCTGCCATTTTTTACCTCCCTTTGATCTCTAAAGGGATTTAGTTCATTTTATTTTTGCCCATATCACTTGAATTTTTTAAATGCTATGCTCCCCTCTTCCTTCATGAGATTTGTTACTTACACATCTTGAAACTCCTCCAGCGTTTTCTGGGGTGTGAAGACATTTAATAAACTAATAATCTGGAGAAGGGACAGTGGAAGGGACAGAAGAAGGTAAGAAAGAAAATTGATTATTTAAAAAGCATAATTAAACAAGTATTTATCCCAACTCAAAGTCACATGCCAGTGCTATGATGAAAATACAAAAGTCAGAAAACTTTTCTAGAACCATTTCATAAAACATTAAAAAAATGTACTCAGAAAGGACATGTGATCTGTCTTTAGGTTAAAATGCAATTAAAAAGCTCAAATTCTGAGGCAGAAAAAAGAGTCAGAGAAGATATATAATCATTATACTGCTTTAGTGTGTGGTTCTCCTTGGTAAATATAGGATTCAAATGTAATTAAAGAAAAAAGATAAAAAGCCTTGTGAGAAAAGTAAGGCGATAGTGAAATGCCCAGCAAGACTTAAGGTTATGTCTTCCTCCAAATGAACAAGGCAGTGGTCTAAGTCAAGGAGGAATTCCAAGTCAAGATTTTTTTGTGCTGTTACGTTAATTTCTTTTGCTTCTATCTCACACTCAAATTATTTAAACTAATACTCCAATTGTACATGTGGGGAAAGGTATATTTTGAATGATATCAATGAAGTATTTAATGGAAAAATATTTTAAAAGTTATCAAAATGCTTCTCATACCAAATGAAGTAAGCCAAAATGAGAAAGACAAAGATCATACGATATAATTTATATGTGGAATCTAAAATATGGCACAAATGAACCTATGTATAGAAAAGAAACAAATTTATGGACATGGAAAAGAGACTTGTGGTTGCCAAGGGGCAGGGTGAGGGAGTGAGATGGACTGGGAGTATGCGGTTAGTATATGAAACTATCGCATTTGGAGTAGATGAGCAATGAGGTCCTGCTGTGTAGCACAAGGAACCATATCCAATCATTTGTCATGGAACATGATGGAAGATATTAGAGAAAAAGAATAACTGGGACACTTTGCTGTATAGAAGAAACTGACAGAACACTGTAAATCAATTTAATAAAAATGTAAAAAAAATGCAAAAAAATGTAAATTTAAAAAAGTTATCAAAATTGGTTTTTTAAACTTTTCCGTGTCCTGCTTGAATTGTTTTCTATATTAGGTAGTAAAGAAGTTTACCTTCTAGCAAAAGTAACTTTTAAAAAGAAAAAACTTTTTTATGCAAATAGATTACACACATAAATAATTCAAAATTTTCTTTCAGCCCAATATTCTATACTAAAGTGCCTGTGGGAAATAAAAAACTATAGATAACAATCCTCTATTCATAGGATATATACAACCATTTCTCAAAAACAAATTTAAGATTTACACATCTTTAAAACATGAACTAATAAATTTCAGTAAAGTTCATAAGTGGTACAGAAACAGGAACTAATAAACAAAAAAAAGACCAATTTTCAACATTTGAGAAATGCCATCAATTCTAGGGAATGCTTTAGGCCTTTAGTAGTTTTCATTTATTGAGAAATTACTGAGAAATAAATCACAACACCATCTAATACTTATGTGTGTAACATAGCAATTATTATATCAAAAAACACAAGACTAAACTTAAAAGTTTCTTCACAGCAAAGGAAACCCTAAGCAAAACAAAAAGACAACCCACAGAATGGGAGAAAATATTTGCAAATAAAGCAACTGACAAGGGATTAATCGCCAATATTTACAAGCACCTCCTGCAGCTCGATATCAAAAAAACAACCCCATCAAAAAATGGGCAGAGGATCTGAACAGGCAATTCTCCAAATAAGACATACAAATGGCCAAAAAACACATGAAAAGATGTTTATCATCACTAATTATTAGAGAAATGCAAATCAAAACCACTCTGAGGTACCACCTTACACAGGCCAGAATGGCCATCATCAAAAAGTCTACAAACAGTAAATACTGGAGAGGGAGAAAAGAGAACCCTCCTGCACTATTGCTGGGAAGGTAAATTGCTGCAACCACTGTGGAAAACGGTATGGAGATTCCTCAGAAAAATAAAAATAGAATTACCATTTGCTCCAGCAATCCCACTCCTAGGCCTCTATCCAGAGAAAACCATGACTCAAAAAGATACATGTACTCCAATGTGAATTGCAGCACTAAATACAGTAGCCAAGACATGGAAACAACCTAAATGTCCATCAACAGAAGAGTGGATAAAGAAGATAAGGTACATATACACAATGGAATATTACTCAGCCATTAAAAGGAAAGAAATAATGGCATTTGCCGCAACATGGATGGACCTAGAAATTATCATGCTAAATGAAGTTCATCAGACAGTGAGACACCAACATCGTATGCTATCACTTACATGTGGAATCTCAAAAAAGGACACAATGAACTTCTTTGCAGAACAGATACTGACTCACAGACTTTGAAACTTATGGTTTCCAAAGGAGACAGGTTGCGGGATGAGGGGATGCACTGGGGGTTTGGGATAGAAATGCTATAAAATTGGGTTGTGATGACTGTTGTACACCTATAAATGTAATAAAATTCATTAAGTCAAAACCCAAGATTATCTCTTCCGAAGTAACCCTGCGATATGGAATATGTACACAGAAATAAAATTGCTTCAAAATATTTTTAAAATACGTGATTAAAGTGTTTCATTATTCTGTATACTTAGTTATGGTATGAGTTGAAAATGCCTACAGCCCTCGTTGGGCCACATATAGTGAACCTGTTTTTATAGTACTTCATCAGTCTTGGAAAGTAATTCATTCTGATATTTGTTCAAACGAAAACATCAGAGACTGTGTGTAGGACACACACACACACAAACACACATACCAAAAACAACCCTTAAAGATGGAACAATGCTAATCAAGATTACCTGGTGAGTAATCTAGGTAATCTAAACTAATCTGGAAAATAGAACTACAATTTTAAATAAATCAGGGTTTATTATTTTAAAAGGTAAATTTCCCACTCTATAGTCTAATATTTCCTTCTTTATGCCCTTGTTTTATCAACTTCACCATCTTTGATTTTCCCTTTGAGGATTTCTCTTCTATTCTTTCTTTGGTCCTTATAAATCCTAATTCCTGCTAGTAACCAATTTAAAATCTCATCTTTAGAAATAGATCATCACATGTATTTGCACTTTAGTTCAACAGTTTCCAGTCAGGAATCTGATTCAGTTCCTTTTTATTCCAGCATCTTAAAATGCACAGATGTGAATCAATGTGTGTCATGGCCAAACAATCATACAGCTATCACTTCCTAGAACTGTGTTTATTTTCTAAATGGATTGTCTTCTCTATTATTAAAAATTTGGGGGGGTTGCTTCACTATTTTACTCTACTTTCCACAGCATTAGCAGAGTTTTGAATTCTGACTGTTTTTACTTAGTATTATAAGAACTAACATGAAATTTATATTTCGTTGTTAAGTGAACTTCCTCTCTGTTAACAAATTTCAGAAATTTATTTCCATAGACTTATATACATACTTGCATACAAGGGGTAGCAGGAAGGGTGCGATTTACAAATTATCATTTCAATTTGGAAATCCTTTTTAGGTATAAATGTGAACCCCCATATTCCAGTTAAGGACGGGAGTATTATTACCTCAAACTGGCCAAGTAAGTGGGGATTTCTTCACAAATGTATTTACTGAATTATAGGGCTACAAGGCGGATTAGAGAAATATAAATACATGAAAAATAAAAACTGTCAAAACGTCCCAAACAGTGGCTTCATTGCTTGTATTCATCTATCTTCCATTTTTGCCTATGGTCTTTATCATCCTCTTTGCAACCATAAAAACAGATTGCATTGGCTATGTGGCTTATCTTTCTCTTTATTGAACATACTAAAAGAATAAATTGTTTCAGTAGAAAGATTTTTCTTAGAAATCATCCTGCCTATCCTTTCTACATTCCTTTCTAGAAGTATCATGTTCCTTAACATGGCCCAATTGGAAATGGGTACATACTTCATAAAATTTCTTTTTCTTGTTGAGGCCTTTCCTGCTCAACCTGTTTATAAGACTAACTCTACCCACTCTGCACTGACCAGAATTTTTTATCTTCCTTCTCTGCTTTGTTTTAGTTGACAGCACGTATTGCTATCTGGCATCCTCTACCCGTCTTGTGGACTGCTTTTCTTTCCGCAGTAGAATATGAGCATCACATGAACAGATATTTTCACTGCTGTATCTTAGCATCTGGAGTATCTAGATCTATAACTGGCACACTTTATTCATTTAACAAGTATCTGTCAAATGAACTGAGCTAAAAGCCACTGGAATAGAGTAATGGAGGAAAAAAAAACACTGCCACTGGGCCTAAATCCACATATTTGTATTTCAAATATCTTTCAACTAAACACTGCAACATTTGCTTCTACTTAGAGCCACTGATACATAGTTAGCCTTATGACAAATTCACTTGTTTATAAAATCGCACTGATAATTTCACATATTCTGTGATTTTCATACTCAAGAAATACTATAGGGCATTATTATTATAGTTTTATAATAATAATTTATTTTATTAAATGTATATAGGTGATCAATTACATGTGCTATACTTATAATTTACTAATAATTGTCTTTTTTAAAATAAGAATTATCTCCCATTTATTCTTACTAAAAAAATGTAAGCACAGAGAGAGTTCCAGAGGTCTTTGCCAGTGGTGGAAGATGACTATCCTCTGAAGTGAAGGAAGCTCTATAATAGTTTTCCCTACTGAGTTCCAATGAGAAAAGTACTTGACAAGACTGTTCTGAAGTGTTTTGCAGATACGTCCCTGCACATTTGCCCAGTCCCACAAAAAGCAAGATGCCAAAGCACAGTGTGTACCCTGAACAGTCAGACCACAGCTAAAAGAAAAAGGAGCTAACAATCTTCACTTGTTAATAATTAAATTTAAATTATAAAGAAATAAAGCACATTTTTCTGTAAGATACTTTTGAGTTTTGTTTTTGTTTGTTTTACTTTGGAAAAGCAAGAAGCTCTCTGGTTAAGTTAAAGCAAGATAACCAAATACAGTCAATTTCTTAACAGAGAAAATATCTATCAGATTCATCACTTCCACGCCATATGGTTTTCAGATGATTTTTAAGCAGAAAGCTACCATGAGGACAATGAAAGCAAATGTAGCATATGGACAGGATAAACAATCTTAAGAGGCAGAAATTGCAAAGTAAAGAAAGCCTTTCCTACTCAAGTTGGCATCCTGATTTTCTTTCCCCAATCTCACCTCCTCCCACTGCCAGAGATTTAAAATAAAAACTCACATTTTTATGGTTCACACACTTCATGAGGACCAGTTCCCGGTAAGCTCTCTTGGCATGAGTTTGGTTCTGAAAGGGTCTGCTGAGCTTCTTAATGGCCACATTTCTGTCAAGAACAGCATCATATGCAGCACTGCAGAGATCCAAGAGCAATGCAAAATTAAGAACAAAGGAACCCTTAGAAATTCCTACCTACAGAACTGTAGACATGGATAAGGAAAATACAAGTTTAGAATCCTACTCAAATACCTGTTCCTCAAGGTATGTATCAATCAAGCTGTAAATAAAGACAGAAGAGTGACTAGTATGGAAACAATCTACTTGCTAGGAAGAAAAAAAGTATCTTGCCAAGAAAACGGCATATGATTGCATCAGTGAGTAGGGGACCCAAGTAGAAAGAAAAGAGCTCAAACTTCCCACTAACCACGTGACTGTGGAAAGTCATTTAATCTCTCTGGGCTTGAATTTCTCATCTACTAATATCCGATATTTGCCTGTAAAATTATCATTCTTTGGTTATTTTAAGTGGACATTCATTCTTTCCCCAGTCACAGGAACCAGTTTTTTAAGGAGTGATATTAATTGCCATGAATGCACAGGTAGGGCTGATGCTCAAAGTATACCTGTTAATGATAACAAAGTTTGACATGACGACTGTGATCAGAGAGGATTTCAGAAGCATAGAAAACTGCATTTAAATGCAAAGATGGAAATGCATGCTACTAAGAAGCTTCCAAACTATTTGAGAATGATAATGTACCATGCTTAGAAAAGCCGTCAATATAGAGTATTGTTTCTCCCACGCTCAGAATACATGGGTCTGGGGATCAAATGAGGAAGTGAATCTCTTCTTGCTATTACACTGGATGAACCACCCAAATTTTTTCCATCCCTGAAAATGTGGGTTATGCTGGCCTTTGTCTTAGGTGCCATGAAGGAAGGCAGCAACCAGTATCCTACTGATCTCCTGAATTGGAAATGACATTGACCATTTAGGAATCTGGCCACTAAATTAAAAGATAAAGAAAGGGATTGCTATATTGCAAGATAATGATACTCATGAGACTGGACAAAGACTTAGATTTTGTCTTGTCCGTGCCTCCATTTAGTACTTATTCCTCTCCCAAATATCTCCATCAAATTTTTACCAGTCTCTGCTTGAGCATTTTCAAAGATCTGGAGCCTTTTATATCTTAATCTGTTATTGGACAGCTCTGAAAGTTAGAAATGTCATCATTCTAATAAAGAGTTGTTTCTCTGTTATTTCTATTGCCTCTCAGGGCAACTCAAAATAAAGTATTCCCTTTCCATTATGAAAGACCCATAATGTGTGAAATCCATTAAAGAACATTTTACAAAGTCTGGTATACTCTACAAGCACTCAGTAAACACTAAATAACTCCTAGCTTTTATTATTTTGCCCCTAAGTCTTTTCTTCCTTAAGCTAAATATTACCAACATCCTAACCATTTGTCAGAGTATGATTTCAAGTCCTATTACCATCTGGTCAGTGTCCTCTGAATATATTCCCGGCTGTCAATATCCTCTGAAAACGATATTGTTACTCTAAGCATGGAGTATCAGTGAAGACTAGGGAAAGGAAGACTGCTTCATTCATTCGCCTGCTCATCCATTCTGTTGACACAGTTAATGCACCTAAGTTTGTCCCGGTTTCTTTGATAAATACATTACACACTACTGACTCACAGGGAGCCTATTTTAATTATAAGTATTATCTTTTTTAAAAAGTGTGCTGCTGTTCAACTTTGTATGCCACCACTGGTACTTCTGTTCTCGTGTTTGTCCTTATTAAGCTGCCAATGGCAGCACAAGAAAAAGAATCAAATGGGCCTACATTTAATAGATAGTGTACAAGAACAACAGTGAATTTGGAAATACAGGAATTAAACTCTCTTTCTGAAGTCAGGAAACTGTATCAGAAGGAATTTGATCAGAAGAGTCACCTTAAAGAGAAAAACTAAATGTTACACAAAAACACTTTAGGTTAAGTCATTAAAATATATAAAGAAGGGAGTTCCCGTCGTGGCGCAGTGGTTAACGAATCCGACTAGGAACCATGAGGTTGCGGGTTTGATCCCTGCCCTTGCTCAGTGGGTTAACGATCCGGCGTTGCCGTGAGCTGTGGTGTAGGTTGCAGACGCGGCTCGGATCCTGCGTTGCTGTGGCTGCGGCGAAGGCCGGTGGCCACAGCTCCAATTAGACCCCTAGCCTGGGAACCTCCACATGCCGTGGGTGCGGCCATAAAATGACAAAAGGCAAAAAAAAAAAAAAAAAAATATATATATATATATATATATATAAAGAAGGAATACCATGATCATTGCAGCACTATTCTCAATAGCCAAGACATGGAGATAACCCAAATGTCCATCAACAGATGAATAGATTAAGAAGATGTGGTATATATATACAATGGAATACTACTCAGCCATAGAGAAGAACAAAATAATGCCATTTGCAGCAACATGGATGGAACTAGAGACTCTCATACTAAGTGAAGTAAGCCCGAATGAGAAAGACAAATACCATATGATAACACTTATATTTGGAATCTAATATATAGCACAAATGAACCTATCTATAGAAAAGAAACAAACTCATGTACTTGGAGAACAGATCTGTGGTTTCCAAGGGGGAGAGGGAGGGGGAGAGGAGGGAGTGGCATGGACTGGGAGTCTGGAGTTAGTTGATGCAAACTATTGCATTTGGAGTGGATAAGTAATGAGATCCTGCTATATAGCACAAGGAACTATATCTATCCACTTGTGATGGAACATGGTGTAAGATAATGTGAGAAAAAGAATGTGTGTGTGTGTGTGTATATATATATATATACACATATATACACATATATACACATATATACATATATACACATATATACACATATATACATATATATACATACATATATATATATATATATATATATATATATATATATATCTGGGTCACTTTTCCGTACAGCAGAAATTGATAGAACGTTGTAAATCAACTATAATAGAAAAAATTAAAATTAAAAAAAAATTAGACCCATATCACACATAAAAAAAAGAATAACAAGAATAGCAGTCATTCATGAGAGTCTAGGAAGGAGAGGGGTCAATTCAGGTACTGCCTGGCTAGAAAAGAAAGTGCCCTCCCAGGTAGGTCCAGGAGTCCAGACAGCCAGGTGGACCGCCCTGCTGTGATTCATAGCCTGCAGCCAGTCAGCAACCTAATCTACCCTCTGCAGTCAAAATTCGGCTCATCAGGCTCTCCCCCAGAATTCTGCATCCAGAACACTTTTCATATTTGGTCAGTCTGACCATTATATTTCTCATAATTTAATAAATCGGCATCTGGCTTCATGTGTGAGTCTTTCATGAGGCTCGTCAATGTGAATTTGAGCCCCTGAGATTTTAAACAGATCCTGAGACTCAGTGGTCCAGCCTCTGACTTCGTGTGGAATGACTGTGAATTTGCTGTCCTCTGGGGATCCTGGCAGCTTTGGCCAGTTTCTCCTACAAATGTTATAACGTTCTCTCTCCCTCTCTCTGGAAGCAATTTTAGGTATAACTCTCAGCAGTGCTGCTGACCCAATGTGGAGCTATGACCACTTACACTTTCCAGCATCAGTTTCCTTGCACTTAAAAGCAGCGATAATAACAACCCGACAAGATTGTCGTAAGGAGTAAATGCAGAAGGAATGTATCTACAGTACCTCATCTAGAGTGAGCACTCAATAAACCATGACTATTACTATTTTTAAAGTCAATGCCTTTACTGGAGTCATTGTGAAATGCAGGGCAGGATTTTTAAAAAAATACAAATTTTTTATATTTATGTGCCACAATTGGACATGTATATACTAATCGGCAATTTTTAATCTTTCTACTAATTACAAACACATCCAACTATACCACTATCTTGACCACACTTCACAAGTTTGTCCCGTGATATTTGGGGTCAAAAGGCTTCTTAAAATTCAGATTACGTTACAGTCATACCGTCCCAACCCCTACTGCTTTAATAAGCTACCTGGTGTGATTTGTTTTTAATGAGCCCTATATTTCCGGTGATCACTACATCTTTCCTCAATGACAAACAGGATAGATTTCCTAACCAACGCTGGAACCAATCAATATCAAATTCAGCAGGTATCCCACATAATCTCTCTCTTCCCTCTAAAGAAATAACATTTTCCTATCTACAGTTGTATGGAATGCTGTGGTTTGGCTCAGTGAACTTCCATTTACTACTCCCTCGTATCACGCCTTCCTGCACTGAAGACTTGAAAGAAACACATGCAATTCCTAGACGCCTTTGCAGCTAGGTTTCAGGACCCTGGATTCCACTTTGGTCCTGCTATGCGGATTCAACCATGAGGGATCTGTCAGGTAAAAGTGAGGGTGGTCGTCTTTAACATTTCTTAGCTGTTAAGCAATGTCTCATGAAAATGTTAGATTGTCTTCTGAAGCAGTGACTCATGTCACTCTCCAGATTCCTAGGTGAGAAGAGGGCTTGAAGCAGAGGCAGCAGGGGTCTCCCAATTCCAGGGCCCAGTCCCCAGCACGATGGAGTAGTGATGATGGCAGTAATGAGTGCGCAGTTCCACTCTGTGATTCCCAAATTTGATTGCAATCATGTGTTCTGGAGGTTCGGTTTTTCTAGGATACTCTCGGAGGCTGGAGCTCCCCTGGTGACTGAGCTTTCTCATGTCTGGGAGACATTACAGGAGGTCCAGACTAGAGCCCACTTGTCCAGGTTTTCCAGTGACTCTGAAAGTACTTAATACTTTCCCGTATTAAGTGTTTCTGTCTCCTGCTATGAACCCTGGCTGACACTATGATCCTCCTTGTTTTCTTTAATTCCTCAGTGATTACTGGCAGCAGTTTAGCAAATTCATCTGCAAATTGGCATCCATCACTGGTGCTGCACAGTCACATATTAATGTCTGAAAGTTTTCCAATACTCTTAAGTCATTCTTTCTTTGAATCTTGGTCTATGTAATCTTACTTTTTTCTTTCAATAGTTTTTCTTTTTTCTTCAGGTAAAAAAAAAGATAAATCTTTATGACTATTTTCCAGCAATTTCTAGCAACTTTCCAGCAATTCTGCTATAAAATTTCTAGCAATTTCTTGACATACAATACAAACTCACCTCCACTTCTACCAGGTTTTTTCATAAAATAAAAATATAGCCATCCATGTTATATTCCTGTCATTTAATCCACTTTTATGATATAACAAAGCTATGTTTACTTTCTTGAATACACACACACACACACACACACACACACACACACAGGCAAATTTTGTTCTCAACACAAAATCGTAGTTCTTTTTTTTCCTTCTGGCAATTGCGGACAACCTCCTGCAAAATTTCCTTCTTCCTAGGTCATAATTATTTACTTGATAATTTCTCTTATTCCCCCTTCCCTATCATATTTAAAATGTTCTTGATCAAAATTAACATGTTTTAAGAGCAAAAACAAGACAAATCCCTAGGCTTTATAAGTAGAACTTTATGTGTTAAAAATAAAAATTAAAAAAACTTATCCTGGAGTTCCCTTCATGGCTCAGTGGTTAACGAATCCGACTAAGAACCACAAGGTTGCGGGTTCGATCCCTGGCCTTGCTCAGTGGGTTAAGGATCCGGCATTGCCATGAGCTGTGGTGAAGGTTGCAGACGCGGCTTGGATCCCGCGTTGCTGTGGCTGTGGAGAAGGCCGGCGGTTACAGCTCCTGTTAGACCCCTAGCCTGGGAACCTCCATATGCCGCGGGTGCGGCTCTAGATAAAAGGCAAAAAGACAAAAAAAAAAAAAAAAAAACTTATCCTACCTTATTGGAGCACCTTCGACATCTTAAGCCATAGCTGGGCAAGCCAAATTCCATCCCAGAATATACACTGCATCCTTCACTGCCCTTTTCCCATGTCCCCATGTTCTCACTTTGACCTTTTCCAGAGGCCTAGACTTTGACTGAAAATTATTGGAGTTCCCGTCATGGCTCAGCAGAAATGAATCTGACTAGCATCCATGAGGAAACAGGTTCAATCCCCGGCCTCACTCAGTGGGTTGAGGATCTGGCATTGCTGTGGTGTAGGTTGCAGACTCAGCTTGGATCTGGTGTTGCTGTGGCTGTGGTGTAGGCCAGTGGCTATAGCTCCAATTCGACCCCTGGCCTGGGAACCTCCATATGCCTCGGGTGCAGCCCTAAAATAAAAAGACAAAAACAAACAAAAAAGAAAACTATCAAAAAAAATCTCTACCCTGTGTTTTCAGATATCTCACTTTCATGCTCAAACATTACAGTCCTTAGACGTACTATTAGGACGCTGATTCCACCATGGCGAAACATGTTGCCCAACCTGCAAAATCACTTCTGTATTGTTCCTTCTGCCAGGAATGCCCTTCCCCACAGCCCTGACTCTGTCTTGTAATTCAGGTTTCAGCCTCTACCATCTCCTCAGAAGAGGCCCGCCCTAATCCTCTCATCATAACTCTCCTCATAAGTCAACAGTTAATTTCTTTTGATTGGTTAATTTGTCATTGAATTAATTAACCATGTCAATTTGGTTGTATGTTGTTAGAGACGATTTTGTTTTAAGGGCCTCACACATAGCATACGGAAGTTCTCCAGGCTAGGGGTCAAATTGGAGCTGTAGCTACAGCACTGAAAAGGGGGATCCGAGCCACGTCTGCAACCTATACCACAGCTCATGGAAACGCTGGATCCTTAAACCACTGAGCAAGGCCAGGGATCAAACCTGCACCCTCTTGGATACTAGTCGGGTTCATTACCACTGAGCCACAGAGGGAACTCCTGAGATGCTTTTAATTACAAGTCATACAATTATGACGAATAGTAACTTCACTAATAAAGATATGCATTGTATTTTGTAACAGAAAGTCCAGAAGTAAGTAGGCATATTCGAGTTTCGGGGATACATTATAAGTCTCATGGGCCTTATGCATGTTTGGCTTCTGATTTTCTGAAAATTGTTTCTAAAAAAGAAAGGCAATATCAGAATCACATTAGTGATCACAGGGAAGCATAGGTGCTCTGTGCTGCACAGCCAAGACTCCCCTTTAGGATCAAAGGACTTTTTCTCCCAGCTGCTGGGAAACCTGCTGGCAAACAACCCCTCACCTTTTAGTCCCCTTTGCTTATTATAAGCTCTGCTGAAAAGAGCTGTCTAATTAATGTTACACTCTCTTCTTGGGCAGCCTTCAATCAGTGCCTACTAAATTTCAGATTATGAAAGCCTGGCCACCTTACCCCAACTTAGGACAGCTAGGCAGACTCATCCCTTCTGAACAGTTTAGTAAGATTTTCCTTATAAATCTATACACAAGTAGATGAGTATCAGAAACTGGATGACATCAGAATGAGCTAAGGAGTGGAAGTTTATTGAGCGCATCATCTGTATTTTGCACAAGTAACTCTACTCTGAAATCACAACTTGCAAATTGGCCTTGGATTAAGGCCTATGTTATATCTAAAGACACTAAGATGTTTCTTGGGCTTAGAGGTTGGTACCATTTCTTGACACTTGCCAAATTAATGAGATCCATTAAATGACCCTTGGGAATCACAAACGGTTCCTACATACAGGACATATAATTATGACAGGAATAAACTCCATTGCCCAACCCGTGGGCCTAATCTCTCTTCCTTCACACCTGCTCCAGACCGTGTTTCTGGCTTTACGACTGCCTTCCATCAGCCTGATAACTGGTAACAGCACTGCTAACTATGAATGGCCCTGTGTCCCCTGACTCTGAAAACGTGTACTAGCTATTTTTTATGGCACCTGGGCTGCTTTCTGTTGTTACTGCTCTGTTCCTCTTTGTCTGCTATTTATCTTTTTTATTCACTTCCCTTGCTCTGATTTTTGGGATGATATTTGTAAAATTTAATTCTATATCTGCGACAGCTTATTTGTATGATCATTATGGTATACTTTTCATATATTGCCTTTTATTACATTTTTTGCCATCTTCAAAGTTGTGCTCCTTAATGGCCAAAATCCTAAAGGATTTATCTCTGTATCCCCTATATGTTTGTTGCATGGGATTAGGTTTGCTATTGCTAAATGTTTATGCACAGAGCTTTAAATATGTTAGGAAAATGGCATAAGCTAAGGACAAAAGTTCAAATAAACCAAGCAACATATTTTCACTTAATGCCGTGTTACTCAAGATGCCAACATACTATCAGGTTAAGATGTCTTTCTCAAGGCTCCCGACTCACGTATACAACTATCTAATGACTGTCCCTAACTGGATGTCTCAGAATTAGCTGAAAACTAATATGCCCGTATCTAAAGGACTGTTTGATTTCTCTCTTAAACACCATTTGTTCAAGTGTAGAAGTCATCTTGATTTTCCTTGTCTCATCTCTTTGGAAAACCCAATCCATGAAGATCTGTACTTACCTCCAACGTAAATTTTCAAATTAATCCACTTAACTCTCACTACATTTCCACCACCACGCACTACATGTGCTACAGAGTCTGCCCCTTCAGTGGTCTCCTTACATTAACTCTTGCTTCTCAACAATCTGTACCTCACCATCCTCCTAGAGTCTCATTCTATTTAAATTGGGCTATTCCATCCACATTATTTGTGTCTGAGAATCTTGCTAATTTTTAGTGCTTATCAAGAAAATGTCTTTAAGTTACACAGCATTAATAACTAAAAGAATCTCGTAAATTGTTATGAAAAGTAAGTTAACTTTCAAAAACTTGTCACACTGCTTGACAGTAAGGAACCCCCTGAGTCTTGATCACCTTTTTCTTCCCCCAGTTTTTTTTTGAAATATAACTGACATATAACACTGTCTTAAAGTGTACAACAAAATTATTCAATATACGCATGGACTGCAAAGTCATTACCACAGTTGGTTTAGCCAACATTCATTTTATCAACTCACTTAGTTACAAATTTTTCTTATGATAAGTTTTAAGATTTAGGAGTTCCCGTTGTGGCTCAGTGGTTAATGAACCCTACTAGTATCCATAAGGACATGGGTTTGATCCCTGGCCTTGCTCAGTGGGTAAAGGATCTGGCGTTGCCATGAGCTGTGGTGTAGGTCACAGACACGGCTCAGCTCCCACATAGCTGTGGCTATAGTGTAGGCTGGCAGCTACAGCTCCCATTGGACCCCTAGCCTTGGAACCTCCATATGCCACGGGTGCGGCCCTAAAAAGAAAAAAGATGAAAGAACAAGATTTACTCTCTTAGCAACTTTCAAATATACAATAGAGCATTGTTAACAATAGTTACCATGCTATGTATTACATCCCCCGAACTTATTTATCTTATAACTGGAAGTTTATACCTTTTAACCACCTTCAGCAATCCCTCCTCTCACTCCTAGCCCCATCTTTGAAAACCACCAATCTGTTTCTCTATCTGTGAGTTTGATTCTTTATCCATTCATCCATCAGTGGGCACTTAGGTTGTTGGCTATTATAAATAATGCTGCAATGAGACTCGCTCACCTTTGCATTGAGAGTATATAGTACAGTGTCTGGCACATAGTTGGCCCTTGATAAGTATTTTTAAACAAGTAAACTCATTGGGATTGATACACCCTTTTTTTTTTTTTTTTGGTCATTGATACTCTTATAACGGTAGAGCAAAGTGAATTATAGGTCTCAGATTTCTACAAACATGAGTCAAATAACTTTTAAATATTTTTCACTTTTTTAGGGGGCAGGGGTGTCCCACAGCATATGAAGTTCCTGGGCCAGGGGTCAGAGCTGAGCTGCAGCTGCAACCTACATGGCAGTTGCAACAACGCAGGATCCTTTAACCCACGGTGCCACTGAGGATTAAACCTCTGTTCTGGCACTCCAGAGACGCTGCTAATCCCATTGTTCCACAGTGGGAACCTCACTTTTATATATATATATATATTTTTTTTTTGTCTTTGTGCCTTTTCTAGGGCCACACTGGATCTGAGCCACATCTGTAACCTACACCAACAGCTCACAGCAACACCAGATCCTTAACCCACTGAGCAAGGCCAGGGATCGAATCCGCCACCTCATGGTTCCTAGTCGGATTCGTTAACCACTGAGCCACGATGGGAACTCCTATTTTTTTTTTCTTAATGGATTTTATTTCAATTATAGGTATACATAAATCATCACAAGTCAATTTTACAGATTTTGTATCCCAAACCCACAGTGTATCCTCCCACCCCCCAGACTGTCTTATTTGAAAAACCAGTTTTCCAAAGTCTGTGAGTCATTGTCTGTTCTGCAAAGAGGTTCATTGTGTCTTTTTAGTTTCCACATGTAAGCGGTAGCATTGGGTGTTGCTGTCTAATTGTCTGACTGGGGGAACCTCACTTTTAAATATTTTTGAAGTCATATGCTTTATCTTTAATTCAAATAAAATTTATATTTTAATCCCATATATACCCATATTTGTTTTAATATAAAATTTCATTTCTCCTTAATACTTGAGTCTTCACATGAAATTTGAGTTCCAGAAAGACCTGCGATATTTATCATGGGGCTTTGAGTGTTCCCGACACACTGCAACCAGCACCCTTCCCTGCCCAAAGCACAAAGACTTTGAGAAATGGGAGATTAGCAAATAGGTTGTTTTCTTTTCACCAAAATTGTATTAGCATTTCTAGACAACAATAATGTGACTTCTGCCAGTAAATGCTTTCCTAGTATCAAATAACTTACCATATTCGCTTTAGGAAAGATCAACTAGGTTCATCCTCACACCGATAGCTACTGATGTGAAGTCAAAATGTGAAGATGATATAATCGTTAATCCGAGGTGAAAAAAAGACTAAGCATAGGCAATTTCGATTTTATTGTGGTGTTATTATAGAAACTGAGATTGGGTTTCTTCCAACAAGAAGTTTTATTATTCATATAGCACAGGCTGTCATTAACTTAGGCAGGAAAAACCCTGGGTTCCTAAGTTTTATGACTGTAATAATTTTATAAGACAGGTACTCATTATCCCTATTGTTCAGGTGACAAAACTGAAACTTAATAATAATGACCAGATTTTATTAGTTCCAAGCAGTTTTTTTTCTAATTCATTTGCTTCAAAAGTTTTTAACATTTTCTATGTACTAGCTCATTTGATCCTCACCAAAATCATATAAATATTATCATAAGCTTGTTATAGCTATTTTTACTACTCTTGTAGTTCTTCCACAAGTTTAAAATTATTTCAAATTAAAAGTTTGACATTTCATTATAAATATATAGGAGTAGAGCACACATCTGAAAAATTAAAATGTAGCATATCTTATAGCTCTGACATTGCGAGATCTCTTAATTTTCCTCCAGTCTTTATTATTAGTATTTTCTATGTGTTCTTTATTATCCTTATTATTCAAGCCCAAAGTACAAATATTTGCAAGTCATTCCACTAATATGGCAGCCTTTCTGATTCTTATTTCACAGTTAATTCATTCTTCATTCATTTCTACATTTGGTCAACAAATAGTTCAATAATATTTATTTAGATAATTGAAAGATTTGATACTAGAAAAATCACTTCATGATAATAGCTAAAATTTGTATTTATTGTCTGGACAGATACCAGCAAACTTGTACTTTCACAGAAAATTGGCAAACTAGTAGAGCTAAGGAAACTGAGGCATAGAGTGGTTAAATAGCTTGCTCACGGGGGTTCCCACCCTGGCTCAGTGGTAATGAACCCAAATAGTGTCCATAAGGATGTAGGTTCAATCCCTGGCCCTCCTCAGTGAGTTAAAAATCTGGTATTGCCATGAGCTGTGGTGTAGGGCGCAGATGCAGCTCGGATCCTGCATTGCTGTGGCTGTGGGGTAGGCCAGCAGCTGCAGCTCCAATTCAACCCCTAGCCTGGGAACATCCATATGCCACATCTGTACCCTAAAAAAGCAAAAACAAAAACAAAAACAAAAAACAAAAAACAAAAAAAAAACTTAACTTGCTCATGACACAATTAGTACATGAGTAATCTGGAAATAGAATGCTCTCCTGTTTAAAGCTTTACTCCTTGTAATTATAAAAGAAACAAAATTTGAGCTTCTAGGAAATACCAAAAGCATTTTTTAATTACAAAATATTAGATTAATTTCTTTGAGAAACATGGTGAAACCAGATAAATATCTGGCAAATTCTGCAGATGTCAGCTTTTTATTTGTTTTAAACAATATGAAGATTGTTCGGCAAAGATTTGGTCTATATAGTATTTTTCTCACAGAACCTATCTCCCTAAGAATTTTAAGCTGTGATGGAAAATGGGCACTTTGAAACTATGCATCAGGA
This sequence comes from Catagonus wagneri, assembly GCA_004024745.2. NCBI lineage: Eukaryota > Metazoa > Chordata > Mammalia > Artiodactyla > Tayassuidae > Catagonus > Catagonus wagneri. Next base: position 8,217,083 of record PVHT020000886.1, on the reverse strand, counting down.
TTTCTCTGCACAACTATCTAAAAAGCACCATACCCATCAAATACAAGTATTGATTTTACTCCTAAATGCCTGCCCACCTCTTGTGCTCTCCACCTTCTTCCGGTTGGCTAGTGTCATTAACAGCCCCTTTACTGGCCCCAAGTGGATTTCCTGACTAGCTGCTATTAACGGCCCTCCCACTTCATCCTGCTTTTGTGGCTTTATGTGTGCTCAGTTTAGAAACCCAAGGCATCCAACACTCATAAGCACCAAAATGGAAAAGAGATTTATTTATGTACTCTTTTGTGATGCAGACTGAATTTAGAGATTAGAATGTATAATACTCACTTTAACAATAACAGAAATTCTCTATCACAAAAGTTCTTTCTGTGTCACTGGAAATTACTGTGTAATGTATTCATGCAAGAGTGTGTGTGCACATGTACACACAAACATTTGTATTTTTATTAATTAATTATTCTAGGACACCATAATTAATATATAGAAGAAACTATCAGCTCAAATATTTTGTCTGCTAGGATTATAAAAATAATACCTCTATCTTTCGGTTAAGCACTCTTAGGAAACGGAATTCCATTGTAACATTTCTTTTCGATTTGAACTAATACTCAGTTTTGAAAATCAAGTTAAGACTGCTACGTGGCTCTCTCTTTGTTTACTCAATGAAAATTCACTGATCTTCCACCATGTCTCATTTTTACTTACAGAATATTTTTATTTGGATAAAATTAAAAACTACATGTAAGTGGTTAAATGTTATTAGATCGTGTTATAAACTACAAAATTAAGCAAAAACTTGCTACTATTTATTGTGATAGATATGAAAAAATACAAGTTCACTTTTGGGTACTCAAAGAATTATAACATATTCGGGAATACCTAATAAAGGAATAAAATACAAACTGAAAACATTAGGTCAAAAATAAGAGAAGAAAATACTAGACACAAATGGAAAAATCTAGTTTTAAGGAAACATGCAGGATGGCAAAGAGTATAATTGCTAGAGGTGGTAAAATGGAGTGGGACCTCGCTGCAAGTGTAGGGATTGGTTTATACAGGATAAAACGCTGCACAGCATCAGTGCAGCGTTTAGATGCTGGTACACAGATAGAGATGGTGGTGGTGGAGAACTTGTGGATCTTCATTTCTGTTGGCTTTTAGTTTTGCAGGGAAATAGAAAGCAAGGTCATCAGCTGACAGGAAGGATGAAGGAAAGGTGTTAAGAGTTTTGAGGGTAGAATGAAGGGATACGATTGTCACCTATGATAGTAGAAATGTAATGTACTAGAGATTCTGGGCAGTAATGAAGGTCCACTTAATCTTTTGGTCTTGAATTTAGAGAAAACAGTCAACATGACTAAGCAATTTTTCTCCAGCCAGAATTATCTTAGTGTGGAGGAGTTAGGTTTAAACATTACTTGAGTTTTGCCAGGAAGGAAGAGAGAAGATAGTTGAGAATTTATATATGGAATAGATTATGAGGCACAACAGCTAAGCTATGTATGGAGAAAAGTGAATACAAGAGGGGGTCAGGAATACAAAACTGATGGCAGGTCCTCGTGGGACTGGAATTAGGGCGCTAATATCAAGTCAAATGCATCAGTCCTTGCAGAAACAAAAATTTCAACTGAGATAGTTAATTTAGCTTCAGTTTGATAATTAAAAACATAAATAAACAAGATCTTGAGGGTATTTTTGCTTATTTTGTTTTTATTATCTAGCCAACAGGAATACAAAAAGTTTGAGTCAAGGAGAGATATGGAAAATAATAAACATGGAGAATTATCACTGTAGAATGTGGCATTGAATTTGAGGATTTAATAACACCCAAACTGCATGTCAAAACTAACATATCAATTTGGAAAAGCACAGTTAGGGAAATACCTACTTAGCTAGGGATTTATCTTAGCATCTGCACTAACTGTATTTTTTAAAACAAGAACTATAATTTTACCCTAGTTTATACCACAAACTATAGCTTTATTGAAATTTCAAGATAGAAAATGAGAAAAAAAAGAGGTCTCACGAGTTTATGATCAATTACTGACAGGATGCTGTGCCAAAAATGCAATTAGTCAATTGTTTCAGCATAAATCCTGTTTGTGACTGACGTAAAATGTTAATGTTAAAAAATGTTCTGCTGGTCTCTGAATATTTTACAACAATGTTATTTATGAGACAATGCAAATATCATTTCACATGAATGCTGATATTGATTATCAAAATACCATACTTAAATTATAAAATATCAGTTTGAAATACTAACTTGGAAAACACAGCCAACGATATTTGATAAGAATAATGAAATAAACTGAAGTATACCAGATTAGAAAGGGTTATCAAATATGAACTCAATGGAATACCAACCTAGAACTTAATTCCAATGGTCTCATTTTGTTCTGCCTTTTGTCAGAAGATACTAGCCTAGTCCATAAAGGTGTCAAATAATTAATTAAAAAGCAACTCAAGTAATCCTTCTTACTTAAAGATGAAATTTGGATATAATTCTTCTGTGATTTTATTGCTGATGCATGTTGAGTTAAAATATTGAACAGTACAAGCAGTTATTTTTGTAATGATTTTATATTGCCCTTGGTTGAATGCTGAAAACTCAAACAGAACACATTTTGCATTGGGAAATGCATCTAGCCAAATTTATATTATTGAGGGCTCATAGCTAGTATGACTTTAAAACTATTGACTGACTATGATAGTCATTAAAAAATACCTATTCAAGACTATGAAGTCAAACTGATTTAATTCTGTCATGTAGTTCAACAAAAATTTGCCTCTAATATTTCCGATTTCAATCTCAACTCCAATTCTTTAAACTTACAAATAATATGTTCTAAAACAGCAATTCACATGCTGTTTACACTTAAATTCTCTCGGGTTGAAACCACTGCCTCTTTTTACTTCTTCTCTTTCATCAACTTCTCCTTGTATCAGGAGGAACTGGAGTGGCTTCAGGCATTTTGGGGACCTGACTAAGGGGAAATTAAGTTAGAAACATACTTATATTTTGGTTCAGCAGGTTATTATATGCTTCACAGTAATTATATTTAAATTACTGCAGCTTAAAACGGGGTAGGCATTCACGCTAAGAATACTTCAGCCCTGGGTGCACTCACCTGGTGTTGTGACAGAAAGTGACAGGGCCAGAAATTATCTCACAATGTGAAATGCCTGACACTGGAAATATGCAGGAATGTAGGCAATGGTGGAGAAACAAGGTTTGAAATATAGAAGCCAGAAGACAGTCTGTGAACAACTTTTTCAACAGTTACAGCCCAGACATAAAAGAAACTAAGGTTTTCCCAAACTTGACAATAATTCTAAACATGTGTTTGACATTATCAGTAATGAACTGTGAAGCTGAAAAATGCTGTCTAAACTATCAATAATGAAACATCAGTTTTAAAGATATTTGAAAATGACATATCTGATAAAAGGTTAATATTCACAGTATACAAAGAACCCATACAACTTAACATCAAAAAAAAAAAAAAAAACTAAAAAGTGATCAGAGAACCTAAATATTCATTTTTCCAAACAGGACATACAGATGGCCACTAGACACATGAAAAGATGTTCAATATCACTAATCATTACTGAAATGCAACTCAAAACCACAATGAGATATCACCTCACAGCTGTCAGAACAGCTATTATGAAAAAGACAACAAATAATACCCGTGCACTGTTGGTGCAAAATTAAATTGTAAATTGGTATAGCCCCCTATGGAAAACAGTATCGAGGTTCCAAAAAATTAAAACTGCTGTAGGATCTAGCAATTCCATTTCTGGGTATTATTTCTAAAGCAAACAAAAAACACTTGAATTCAAAAAGTTATATGCACCCCTATGTTCACTGCAGCATTATTCACAGAAATCAAGATACAGAAGCAACCTAAATGTCCTTCGATAGCTGAATGGGTAAAGAATCTTAACATTTATAATAGCACAGATAAACCTAGAGGGTATTACGCTAAATGAAATAAGTCAGAGAAAGACAAATATTGTATGACATCTCTTTTATGTGGAATCTAAAAAATACAACAAACCAGCGATAATAACAAAAAAGAAGCAGAACAAACTGTTTACCAGGGAGAGGTAGGGATATAGGTGAGAGAGCGGTACGGGATCAAGTGACAAAAACTGTGCATAAAATAAATAGGCAACAAAGATATATTGCACAGCACAGAGAAACAGTCATTATTTTATAATAGCTTTAAATGGAATATAATCTATAAAAATATTGAATCATTATGCTGTACACCTGAAATTAATATATACTGTAAATCAACTAAATTTCAATAAAAAGAGAGAGATTCATCCTGACAGCTTTGCCTAAAACCAATTGCTTACACTTTCACTAGGAAAACAAAGTACTGATGAATGGTTCTGACTCTGATAAAGTTCTTTCTTAAATCCAACCAAATCCAACTCCTATAAATCCTATATATGTCCTCTGGAGCCGAATTGAGTAGACTTACTCATTTATTGACAGGTGTCTTCAACTATTTGAAGATATCTTCCATCTCCCTGAAAAGTCAACCTATCTCCAAAATCAAGTATCCCTAGCTCTAGATTCAATACCCTTCCCATGTATATGATCAAGTGCTACCGTGCATTCACAGACCACTAATTTACCTAGCCACAGAGCCATATATTTACACCGATTGCATGGAAAATGTCCTTTGTCAGATAAATTTAAAGTTCGAAGTGACTACTAATCAAATCTTGCAAAACAACATCAGTCTCCACCCCATTTCCTCCATCCCACTGCTATCACACACACACATACACACACTCTCTCTCTTTCCAGTCTATTTGATCTGTAAGCTGATAATAACATTCAGGTGTTTCAGATTTTTCAGAAACAGAAGCCAATAAAGTGGAAAAAATATTACCCTTGGCAGTAAAAATTATATATTCTCCGCATCATTCAAATGAAAGCAAATTTATGTACACATTCAGATTCCAACTGGCTGCAATTTATACACACATGCAGGCATGAGTGTGTGCAGACAGGTACACGTACACACACACACACACACACACACACACACACACACACACACACGGACATACAAACTATTGGCTGTGGAGACTTGAAACTTGGTAATTACTTCCCAGGCTCCCAAGCCATACTTCCTACCAGATGCACAATATATACTTTGCTAAGTGCTGAAAGCACTGTGCTTGTCAGCAGCAATTTTCAAAAAGGAAAAAAAGCATATTGTGCATTTCCATAAATAGAAAATGGGCTACATATCAAGACTTTGAATTTTCAGCTAGAAAGACTTCTAATCATTGAACCAATACACTCATTTATACAAGAGGAAACTGAGGCCTAAGACTGACAACTGACTTACTCAAGGCCACACAGCTTATTTGCAGCCTGGGTTCAACAAGACTTTGTCCTGTGTTCTAAAGAGTTCAGTTACACTGCAATGTACAAGTCACACAAACTCAGCATGGTGAATGACCAAGATTTACTGGAAGGAATCATGAAAACATCTTACAGAAAGGATATTATTTACCAAAAATTATAAAAAATTATAAAACTATATTCCCGTAGTGAACCTGAGACACTTGACCATTGAACAAGATACTGAGAGGGACAGCACACAGCTCAGATGTAGTGACACAAGATAATCAATCCCTGAACTGGAGAAAATTGCATCAAAATGTCCACATGTTTGTTGGGGGTAACTGGAAGGGGGGAACCCTGTGTTCAATAAAAAAAAAACTTCTGTAGAATTTACTGATATGGATTAGACTTTTTTAAATGCACCTGAGCGATCTAAAAGGATAATTCTAAAGAAAATAATCTTTTGATATATTGATATAATAAAAAATATAAGTATCATTCACATTTAGTAAGACAAAAAGAAATATTGAGACAAGACCAGAATAGAAAATAATGCAGATCAAAGAATTTTCACCAATTCTTTTACATGTCTGTGGGTATGGCCATGCACACGTTTGCGATTGTGTGTGTGCTGTTTTGAAATCTGTATATGTTTAATGTTAAAGTCTATGATCATTCAATTGAGGAGAAAGAGGATGTTTGAATAAAATTTCATTGTGTAGATTCAGTCATTCTCTTTTAATTGTATATATCCATCAGAGTACCCCACTTCAAAATGTCTAGATACTTGTTACATCTAAATATTTTCACTGAGCAGAACCCCCTAGTAGTTAGAGGAAGGGCAAAACCAGGTATATTATATTCTTTGAAAAATTCTGTCTGACCAGGCTTATTTCTGTTTCGGTATGCTCTATGTCAAGAAGTGACCCTCCTTTAATCCATAAGGTGCATATTTATTTAAAACAGGTGTTGAATTTCCTGACTGCAGCGAAGTTCAACAATGCAAAACATACTTCTACTGCTAACAAGTTAGTGATTCAGTAGCCATTAGACATAAACTTGTCTAAAATCCTCCAGACATGGGAATATAGGTATGTTTGACACATTTCCAAGATCCTTTTCTTCAAAAAAGAAAACTCATCCAGTTATGAGGATTAACTGAAGAAGCCTGAGGAGGGCAAATGAGGTGACCCTGCATTAGTTTTTCAGGCCACATAATAAATTTATCCTGAACTTAATGGTTTAAACTAACAAACTTATTATGTCAGGGGTTTTGTGGGTCAGGAGTCCATGCATGCATAGCCTAGCTGAATTCTTTGCTCAAGGTCTCACAAGGCTTCAGTCAAAGTGCTGGCAAGCTGAAGGAACTTTCTGGAGCTCAAGGTTCTTTTCTGAGTTTTCAGTTGATAGATGAATTCAGTCCCTGTGGTGGCAGGATGGATGTCCCCATTTTCTTGCAAGCTGTCAGCTAGGGGCTCCTATCAGCTTCTGGAGGCCACCTCCAGGTCAGAGACTCGTGGCCCACTTACCACATGGTGGCTTTATTCTGCAAAGCCAGCAAGGAATTCTCTCATTCACCTCCTAAGATAGAGTCATATAACTTAATCGAGAGTGATTATCCTAACACCTTTGTCATACTTTGTTGACTAGAAGTAAGACACCCATTCCATCTGTACCCAAGAGGAGAGGGTTATACAAGGGTTTGACTCATGGGGGGTTACCTAAGGGTGTATCCCCCACAGACCTGCTATGAACTGAATGTTTGTATGCCCTCCAGATTCGTTACACTGAAGGTCTACCCCTTAATGTGATGGTATTAAAAAGTGGGGTCTTTGGGAGGTAACAGGATTAGATGAGATCATGAGGGTGGAGCCCTCATAAATGATATTAGTGTCCTTATAAGACTTGCAAGAGAGCTTGCTTCCTCTCTCGCCATGTAGGAACACGGTGAGGAGATCTCTATCAACTTGGAAACAGGCTGTCATCAGACACTGAACCTGACCAATGCAGACAACCTGATCTTGGGACTTTCAGCCTCCAGAACTTAAGAAATAAATTCACGTTGTTTATAAGCCACCCAGTTTCTGATACTTTGTTACAGCAGCCTGAGCTGACCGAGACAGAGCTCAAGTCAAAAAGTTTTAGCAGTGAGTTTAGTCATCCTGGTCTCCTTGCTCATTAACAAGATTTCACTTCATTCTAAATTAACTGCATTTCCTGACATGGAACAAGGACAAAGGGAGGCTATCCATCTGGATTTTAACTGTTCCATGGGAAAAGCAAAACTCAGTCAAGAAGGAATTACAGGCAAGCCACAAGAAAATAATAAAAATTTCATCCTTTTGGATGACCCAGAAAATTTAACTAGATCATCTGCTTTGCTCCTTTGTTTTAGGACTCACAATTAAGACACTATGTTGAAGCATCAATTCATGGACCTAAATATCAATACAAACTGCCAGATTTGGCAATTCAGTTGCTTCCAGAGAGTCAGTATTCAATTTTGCCCTTTTAGAGCCCAAGGATAGGTCAATCTTAAAATATGCTACTAGAGGGTTGCTACTAGAGGGTATACTACTAGAGCGAGGCCAGGGATCGAACCCACAACCTCATGGTTCCTAGTTGGATTCGTTTCCTCTGAGCCTCGAAGGGAACTCCTGGTGTTTGCTTTTTAATCTACAAACTGCAGTTCAAAAAGAAGGGAAAAAGACAAAAAAAAAAAAGAAGGGGACTTTAAGTGGGTGATAAAATTAATTCAAGAGTTCCCTTCTTGGCTTAGTGGTTAACAAACCCGACTAGGATCCATGAGGATGCCTGATCCCCAGCCTGGCTCAGTGAGTTAAGAATCCAGTATTGCTGTGGCTGTGGTGTAGGCTGGCAGCTATAGCTCTGATTCAACTCCTAGCCTGGGAACTTGATATGTTTCGGGTGAGGCCCTAAAAAAAAAGCCAAAAAATAAAATAAAATTAATTCAAATGATGATGATAAAGAAATGTGTGATTTTGAAAGGAATAAGTTTTTTACGTGTGTATCACCAAAAGTTTACAGGAACTTATAGAAAGTAAACATGCAATGAATACAACCAGCCCCCAAATGTAGAATTTTGCCTTCACAATGTTAAAATTATTGAATGAGTTACAAAATTTCAATATTAGATTTCAGACACACAAATATATATAAACACATGTATCAGATACACATATCCTGTTTCTGTAGAAAAATTCTGCTTCTAGAGTTCCTGTTATGGCTCAGCAGTAACAAACCCAACTAGTATCCATGAGGACGCGTGTTAGATTTCTGGCCTCGCCCAGTGGGTTAAGAATCCAGCATTGCCCTGAGCTTTGGTGAAAGCTGCAGACTCAGTTTGGATCTGGTGTGGCTGTGGCATAGGTCAGCAGCTGCAGTTCTAGTTCAACCTGGAAACTTTCATATGCTGCAGTGCAGAAGAAAGAAAGAAAGAGAGAAAGAGAGAAAGAGAGAAAGAGAGAAAGAGAGAAAGAGAGAAAGAAAGAAAGAAAGAAAGAAAGAAAGAAAGAAAGAAAGAAAGAAAGAAGGAAGGAAGGAAGGAAGGAAGGAAAGAAAAAGAAAGAAAGAGGGAGGGAGAGGGAGAGAGAGAGAGAGAAAGAAAGAGAGAAAAAGAAAGAAAAAGAAAGGAAGGAAGGGAGGAAGGGAGGAAGGAAGGAAGAAAGAAAGAAAGAGGAAAAAAAAAGAAAGAAAAAGGAAGGAAGAAAAAAATCTGCTTCTCTTGTAAAACAGTCTCCAGAGTTTCCTGTTAGCAATCACCCTCTTTAGGCAAATTATTAGGAGGAGATATTTACTCAGGATTCACTCTCTCCGAAAGTAAAAACAAAAAAAATCAAAAGCAAAGTGTATTAAGGTTGCACTAGCTACACTCTACATACTTTGGTGTCTCTATGTATCATTAACCCTTTGAGGAGAGACAGATCAACTGGTCCCCTAGTCATTTGGGAATAATGAACTACAGCATTCAAGGTATTTTTTTCAGAGTCAAGTCTCCCCTTACTTGAAGTGAATAGGAAATTTCTCGCTATATAGACTCTCAGACATACTCAGGATGAAGCCCATTAAGGAAAGGGTCATGAGGCAATTCTCAAGTAGAGCCTTCTATGAGAAACATCAACTTTGAAGGTTACACACTTGTCTCAACCAGACCACTCACCAAGTTCTGCAAATAGCAAAAGCAGTGGAGACAAATTACTTAAAGAATGCTGACAATTTTTGGTGGCAAAATATTGTTTGTATATATCAGTAATACCAAAAGAAGGCTGCTAAAATTCAATGCAGCATCTTAAGTATTGCATTATAACCAGAGGAAATCTGAAAGCAGTTCATGGTTCAAAAAACTCTGTGCTTCAAATATCAAATATTCTTATTTTTCATCTCTCTCAATGAATATAACACTGCACTTTTTAAAAACAGTGCTTTAGAAAACATATGGTCATTGGAGTTAGACAATATGTTAAAAATCTTATCCCTGTCAATGTCTGATTATGCGGGTGTGGGTGAGAAGCAAATTAACCCCTATAAGCCTTAGTTCCTCATGTATAAAATACAGATAATGATAACAATTTTGCCAGGCTATTGTATGATTAAGTGAGACTAGATACATATAATATCCAGCTCAGAGAAGGACATATTGCAGGCGCTCAATAATTGTTAGTTTTGGTGTTGGATGTCTATATCAAATAATGGCTTAATATATGCTGTGTGCTGACCTGTCAAGACAGGATATGGTCCTGAAAACTGAGTGAGCGATGGAATCACCTGGAGAGCTTGTTAAAACCCACACTGCTGGACTGTAGCCCCAGAGTTTCTGGATTCCTGGGTCTAGGGTGGAACAAAAAAATTTGCATTTCAAATAAGTTCCCAGGAGAGTCCAGGTGCTGAGGTCTGCAGCCCAGGAATGACACTTGAGAACTACTGAGGAAGGAAAAGGCACACTGGTGTAGAGGCATTGGATTTGAGTGTAAGCCTCAGGTCTACCAGCTGTCTACCAGCCCTTACAAGTTGAGAATCAACGGATCAATGTGATATCAAAAGAACAATTAGGATTTCCCTGGTGGCTTAGTGGGGATCTGGTGTTGTAACTGCTATGGCACAGTTAAATCCCTGGCCCAGGAACTTCTGTATGCCACAGGTGTGACCAAATCAATAAATAGAAAAATTTTTAAAAAGCAATGAATTGAAACTCAAAGGCTCTAATATGAATAACTTATATGACAACTGGTAAACATTTCTCTATCCAGGCCACAGTTTTCTATCTGTGAAATAGGCAATTAGAAAATATGTGTTCTTTTCTATAACTGCACATATTTTAAGTATATGATTATCCTCAAGTATCTTGAATAGTTATTATAGAATAGAAGATTCTTCTAGAAACCCTATCCTATCCTAAACATTCAGATCCAGGCTAAAAGCCCTATGTCTGTTTCTTTCCCTGTCTCCAATAATGTGATTTACAGAGTCTAACAACAACAACAAAAAGTTAGAGCCACTACTACAATGCATGGCACTTATCTGTTCATCATTCATTCAGTGAAGATTTTGTTCAGTGCCTCTTGTGTTCTAGACAGTGTGGAAGATTTTGGGAAAATAGAGTGAAGGAGACAGGGTGATTACATCAGACTAGCAGGACACTGGTCCATTTATTTATCATATACCTTATGCTATATCACGGCTTCTTGAGAATCAGTTGGCCCTAATCCATATAATTCAACTGGCTGGGACACAATTTAGAGGGATCAAGAACTAAAACCCACACTGATGTGAAGCAGGGTCCACAAGTCAAAGTCAGAGGAACAAGAAGAGGAACCGGCTATCCATTATCAGATCCAGAAACTGAAGATGTGCTGTTTCAGAGACTAATGGTCTCCCAAGACCCACCCTCTTCCTCCCACGGTTGTAAGAACCTCCCTCCCTGAGACAGGCACATGGTATTCAGCTTCCTTGCAGCCAGCTCTAACCCTGTGATTAGCAGACGAAGATGGATGGGAAAACAGTGAAAGACTCAATTTCTGGGTCGTATCTTAGACAGGTCGCTTACTTTCCACGTGATAAAAAGCGAGTTCCCACAAACTGGAATATGACCCTAGTGGCTTTGGCCATGTGGGCAAGAATGACATTGTCAAGATGTCAAGATGTTTCAGGATCATCTTGTAAAACAGAATTTCCCTCTCCCCTGGAACCATTTAGCCACTCAGACTTTTATGGGAGAGAGAAGTGTTTAAGCCACTGTACGTTATTAGAGTATCTTTAGGTACATCCTATCTAATACTGATATCTAGAACTCGATCTTATGTATTAGACAACAATTAGGAAATACCCAGTTTTGTTCATGAAGTAGGTCCAGCATCTAGCACGGTGCCTGGAACACATTTGGTGCTATATAAAATTTTTTAAAAAGTGAAATAGAATGAAATATATGTGGGTCTTGACCTTACATCAAACCATTACACTATGAGGAAATAGACATGGAAACAAAAGTAAAGGGCAACTTTTCTTTTCAATCTTATTAATGCATGTTCTTCCAATTCTCCAAAGATATATTTCACATTTTAAAAGTTCTTATATAGATAAAAGTTTAAGTTCTCCTGACATGCTTTTTGATAACAAAGAAAAATAGTTATCAGTTATTAATCTTGTTAAATTGGATGAAAATAGCTTTGAATCTCAAGTGTACTGTTTGTGCTATGATTGTGTTCCAAAGTAAATTACCAATAAATATTTTTTAGTACGTATGACAGGAGTTAGCAATACACTTATACCAAAGAAGTACCAAATCACTGGTCCCTTTTCCTCTGGTGTGTTTAAAGGGGTTATTTTTATTTATGCATACAAAATAATACATATATATCTATACCATGTGCACTTATGAATTAAAACAGAAAAAAAAATCTTACATTCTAGGTAAATGAGGACTTTAGATGACAAAACAATTATTTTAAAATTATTTTTAAATAGCAATTTTACAGTTATTTGATTCCAGAAATGTTATTTATTTATAAAACTGGAATTTTATATTATTGATTTAAATAATAGTGTGTACCTCACAGAGGTACTTTAATGTTTCTGCATTATTAGGGCTTTCTGAGCAAGGAAAAGTGGAACCTGGTTAAAACACAAATATTGGAAATTAGAGAATGAATAAATAGAGACTTCTAGAGAGAAATGTGTTTATATTTCAAAACAAGTGAAATTCAGAGCCCTCCTTTTATATTCCAAAGGACTATAAAGTAGGGACCTTTCCTCTCTCTTCTCAGAGATTTGTTCACATTGGGGATATTGGATCAATCTCTCTCTCTCTCTTTCCCTGTCTCTCTCTGTCCCTCCCTCTCCACCGCTCAGAAGGAGGAGATGGCAGGTAGATAGCAGTTCCTATAAATTCTGGGATTTGAAGTTCCCATTGTGGCGCAGCAAAATGAATCTGACTAGTATCCATGAGGACGCAGGTTCGATCCCTGTCCTTGCTCAGTGGGTTAAGGAACCTGCTTTGCCATGAGCTGTGGTGTAGTTCGCAGAATGGCTCAGATCCAGAATTGTGGCTGCAGTGCAGGCCGGCAGCTGTAGCTCCGATTCAGCCCCTAGCCTGGGAACTTCCGTATGCCATGGGTGCAGCGCTAAAAAACAAAACAAAACAAACAAAAAATTCTGGGATTCATAATTTCTTCTTATTGAGTGCAAAAAACCCTTTGCATGTACAGGATAACACTTGGCTTTTGTAGCACAGCTCTGAAAGGGGAGAATGGGTAATGACGCAGGTATTGCTGTAGATAACAATACTCTGCCTCTGATCTAGAAACGTCATGTTTGCTTTTAGGACAAAACAAATAAATACAGACATTCAAAACTGAGAATGAGTTATAAAAGAAGCAGAGATCTATGAACACCTCTAGACATGTTGCATGCTATGGCCATGGTAGCTGAGCCTACATTTCTATTCCATACCTGTTATCATGTTTATCAAAAGAAAAGGTACCAATGCTAAGACACTTCAACCAATAAGTTTCATCCTCCTCAAAGTGCAAAGAAACAGAGAAGGAGCAATTTTTTTAAATTGCTCTGTGACTAATGCTATTCTCTTTTGTCCTACTTTTCCTTTCAATTGCCTTTTCAGATGTAGCTGCATGGTCAAAAGACTTCTTTGTCCATTCAGATCTCTACCTCTATTTGAGAGTAAAGCAACATTAGTGAAGAAATTTTACACAATATATCAAACATGGTTCATTGTAAACAAAAGAAAGAAAAAGGACTTTTCTCAATTCTGCTTTCATGAAGAATTATTGCCTCTGTGCAAAGCTAATCCCATTAGCATCTTGCTGCTTCCTCAGAAATTGTTCTCTAACAAATATGTTTTCTCTTTCTGGTACTTTAGTCTCTCTTCCCTCTCTCTCTCTGTTCTCTGGCTGTCTCTCAGCCACCTGCTTTGGTCTCTGTCTCTCCAGCTCTTCTCTTCCTCTTCCTTTTGTGCATCTGTCATCTATTCCTCCTTCGCCATTTCTATCTGCTTCTACATCTTTGTCTCCATCCTCTTCTTTTACTTTCTAGACCTCTCTCTCTAGCTCACTTTTCCTCGCCACACACTCAACCTCAGGAGTCCAGCATTTCCTCTCTGATGGGGATACACAGATGTTTGTTTTTAAAGATATATTCCTGTCTTCATCTGTAAGGTTGCAAGCTCTTAAAACCCAAGAGCTTTCATTCTCAAGCCAATTTTACAGAAAAGAAGTCTACATAAGAATGGGGAAGGTAAAGCTGAAAAACTGAGAGGTAAACCTTAAACAGGAGAGTACCAAAACGACATGGCAAGTGCCAAGCCAAAGAAGAGAGAGACCCAACTGTGCTTGCCATCTTTGGCATTTGATTACTGGTAACTTAGCCACAGCAGTTCCCATAGAGTGGTGTGCATAGAAGTGACTCTGGTGACCTGGGGAGTGAAAAGGAGATGAAGAAGAGAAACAGGGTATTTAACAGCAATATATATTTATTAAGTGCCTACTCTGAGCCAGGAGCTCTGCTAGGATCTAGAAACACCATTGGGAGCAAGCCTGACAGTCTCTGCTTGCATTCTACTGGGAAATGAGACACCACAGAGAAACTACACAAAAATAGTGGGATGATGATTTGACCCCTAGCCTGGGAACTTCCATATGCCACAGGTGCAGTCCTAAAAAGAAAAAAAAAAAAAAAGAGTGATGCGGAAGCATATGTCAGAGAGGTGCTGACACTGGATTCAGGGGGGTGACAGACATTAAATATGGAAAAAACTGTAAATGCCAGTCTTCATCCTCTTCTTGGCTCATGGCTAGATGACATTTCCAGCCTCCTAAACAGTTAGGGGTGGCCATGTTTCAGCGCTCTAGCCAGTGGATTGCAAATAGAGGAAAGCCCAACACTTCTGGGCCTGATCAATAAAAGTTCCTCCATGTTTTTATCCCCTTCTGCTGTCTGGAGACCTTAGATGCCACAAGATAAATACGGCAAAGCCTTCATTAGTCTGGCTCCTCAGATCACTGAATAGATGACCTACATTTTTAACTAGAGTTAATAATACTGGTTTGCATATTTGAAAGTTGCTAACAGAGTAGATCTTAAAAGTTCTCATTACAAGAAAAAAAATTTATAACTATGTATGGTGACAGATATTGACTAGACTTATTGTGATGATCATTTTGCAATATGTATAAATATAGAATTATTATGCTGTATACCTGAAACTAGTACACCGCTAGTTTGTACAATTATACCTCAATAAAGATGTGCATTTGTAAAAAAGATCATTGAAATATATTTTAGATCAATAAAAAAGAGATAAGGTGTAGCCAGAATGATATAAATGTAGAAGACAGTAGGCATTGAACTGTGAAGGGAAATGAAAAGCTAAATGAGGAAGAACATTTAAAACATGCAAATATTTGAAGAGTAGAGAAAGATGACCGATAAAAGAGACAAATAATTCTTGGTTATGGAAGTCGGAAGGAAGCAGGAAACAGCTGGCTCCAACCCAGTTTTAATTCACTACCATTGAACCACTAGCCAATAATATTCATGACACTTATCTTAGATTCATCCCATTGTTTCCAAATTTCTCCCACTTTGATCCACTTCTCTACTGGTTTTTGGCATTTGCCTCCATCTCTCATTTAGAATCTCCCTCTTACTAGAATTTAGAATTGGTACTCGCCTTTCCCACTCAATTTGCTCTGGCTCCTGATTCCAATCTTGCCTTCAGGAGCATTGGATAGGATTCTTTCACTGTCTTTCTGGGTATTAAACTATAAAAAACAGCCTCCAGCTAGCCAGTCCCTTAGAAACTGGCTATAACCCAGGCCAGCTAACACTACTGAAAATGAACACGTACTGGCTACTTACAAAATCCGGGCAATGTATTAGCTGATTTAGTTTTTTTAACAACAACTCTGTATATATTTCCACTAGCCCCATCTTCAGATGAAGTAAATGAGGTCACACACAGGTTAGGGTAATCCTGGATCCCAACCAGGCAGTCTGGCTCCAGGGTCTGCCTTCTTAACCACTGTGTTATGCTGCCCTTCTTGGGCTGGTCAGTTCACCCAATTCCAAACAAAAGGCAGACTTTGAAAATTTTCAGCTTGAAAATCAAAGGAACATGACCTTCAAGAATTCAATGAATATTAATAATTTCAAACATTACAGAGAAGTAAAATATGGGAGCCAAAAAAGAAGTCAGTGGCTTATTAACCATTTAGGGGTCAGTGGAAGCCTTCTCCATAGCATTCTACTTCATCAGAAGGGTGATGGTAATAGAATTGGGACTGTCTGTGAAATGAATTTAAATAACATGTGGAGGATAGGGAAGATATGGTACATATACACAATGGAATATTACTCAGCCATTAAAAGGAATGAATTACCAACATTTATAGCAACATGGATGGACCTAGAAATTATCATGCGAAGTGAAACCAGTCAATTAGACAGCAACACCCAGTGCTACCACTTACATGTGGAAACTAAACAAACACAATGAACCTCTTTGCAGAACAGACAATGACTCACAGACTTTAAAAACCTTGGTTTTTCAAATAAGACAATCTGGGGGGTGGGGGGATGCACTGTGGGGTTTGGGATACAAAATCTGTAAAATTGACTTGTGATGATTTATGTACACCTATAACTGAAATAAAATCCATTAAGAAAAAAAATAAAAATAAAATAAAATAAAAACACAACACAGGAAAAAAAAATAAATAAATAACATGTGGAGGTACTAAATTCAGATTACTTTAGCCAGAAATTTGAGGATGAAGGAAAGAGAGGCAAAGATAGGCAAACCTGAGGGGCAGGCACATTCTAAACAACTTTTTGTTACGTGAGAGCTGGGTAGGAGGTCTTCTACAATCGGGTCGAAGGAAGCTTCTGGAGGTGAGACAGTTGGTGCAAGAGAGGACAACTGACAACCCCAGGGACAGGGGATGGAATTAAGAACACCCGTGGGTGCCAGCCTGCAGGAGCTCCTCTTGGAGGAACTAACTGGGGAGGGCAGACTGCAGAGTTAGGAGGTGGAAGGGGAAATTAAGAGCTCACATGCCTGAGGCCATCTGTTTTCTCCAGGAAGTAGGAGGCAAGCCTTCTGCAAAGAACAGGGTGGGTGAAGTGGAACAGGGAGCTTGCAACGAAAGTTGTAAAAGGATTGTAACAGCCACCATGGGAAATGCGATGGGGGCTGATTGAGATGCGTAAGTAAAAGGATTGCTAAATAGCAATGAGGGCCCAGCTGAGGATGAAGCTCATAAACTTATAATGGAGGAAGTCAGCATGATTATGTGATCTCTCCAGCTGAGCTCAGCCTTCAGCAGGAGCAGGGAAAACAGCCAGTTGGGCAGATCTGGATGGGGGATTGGAAAACAGAACTGCAGAAGATGGAGAGGTCAGAAAATAGCATCTGAGACTGTCTTGGAGATCATTTTCATGATTCCAGGCTACATAGGAAAATGTTAATCCAGCAGGAGAACGACAGGCTCAGAGAAAAGGGAAGGCTTGAAAGACTCAGGTCTATAAGGAGAAAAAAAGGAGAGAAAGGAGGTGAGAGAAGAGAGCGTCGATGTGTGACAACAATTTGGCTTATAATTTTCTCCTGTTCCCTGTTTCTCTCCATTTTCTTAAATCCCTGTGACAGTGAATTATTCACTAGATTCTCACTATATACTAGTTATTCTCCAATTTATATTTTCACTGGGTAATTCAATTTCTCTCATTGGTCTAAAGTTCATCCATTCACTATCAGCTTAGGTGTGGCGTTGTGAATTAGGAAAAGGCAATTCCTCTGGGTAAAGGGGACCCCAGGGCACATTGCTAGGTGTGGGTTTCAGCCCCTGCCCTACACACTCCCTCATCCTTGTGCCTTTGTGCAGGTCACATCTTTCCTGGCCATATCTTCCAGTTCTAGATAAGCCCAAAGGGAAAAAAATTACAAATATTTGACATTGTATCCCCCTAGATTGGGAGCAAAAGCTTGGTTATATAAATGAATATATTAAAATCTTCTGTGGAAAACATTTTTCATGTAAAAAAAAGTGAATATAGATAAAAAAGAACACAGCTAAGGAGACTCTAAAGTACATGTCTTTAAATAAAAGAAACCCCATGTCAAATGAAGTAGCTACATTCCCTTTCTGACGGTGATTGACTCACCCATCACACAGAAAAGCTTAAAATGCAATGGTTCAATGCTGGATTCATAACGTTGGACATGTAAAGTGAAATTCACTTGACAAGGTCAAATATTTTAAATAAATTTAACGAATCCGGGAACACTGAGCGGAACTGGGGAATGATAGGGCTGTCACTCGAACTTCTAAAAGATGTCTTCCTTTGTCCTCAGCTTCCACATTCAAATCCATGATTAGCAAGACAGCTCAGACTCTATAAACAGAATGTGATGCTGTGAAGGACCAGAGGCATGACTCTGTAGAGAGAGGGGCTAAGCACGTTCTCTCTGAGCTTTATGAAAAGCCCCTCCAAGCCTTGGTATTTTTAGTTAAAATATTTATAACACCTACCTGCTCTCCTTTTGTTTATTTTTTTTAAGTCACTTTAATCTACAGATAAAATGGACAGGTCTCTAAGAGCAGTGAATGAGAATGCTTTCTGGAATCAGAAACAGCAATAATTACGCTGTTATTTAGCATAATTTAATCTAATTGAAGACATTGGCTCCTTTCTGTGAGGAGTTTGTCTTTTCCAAGACCCAAGGTAGTGCGAGACTAAGTCTTTAGGTATTTACATCTAGGTTATAGTTTTTTTTTTTTTAATATATATAACCACGAATGCACTTTAATCCTAACAATCAGAACTTGTGCATCTGACAGAAGAGTACATAAACCATAAACTAATTTTATTTTTGTAATGAAAATACCTATTGATGCCCAGAAGACAGAGCCTAAAATAAATAAGAATCAGTGTCGCTTAATCATTTAATCTTTGGGACTGAAGTAGAAATTGAAAAGATAAAAAAAAAAGTATCAAAAAGAAGGTTACACAAATTAAAATCAGAAAAAAATAAAAAAAAAAGAAATTGAAAAAATTATGTGTTTACTAATTATTTCTCCTGATAAGGATACTGGCATTTATATAAGTAACTGATTTACAGAGGAGATTCAATCAACTACAAGTGAATAGTTATCTATGGAATTTAAATGACTATTTTTCCCTTCTGCCAAGAAAAATGCTTCTGGGCTGCAAACTCTGGCTGTCAATTTTAACTACAGGGAGATATATTAACTACACACTGAGGAAAGATAGAATTCAGAACAAATGTCCATAATTCATTGTAAAATCAAATATAGGTGTTAAGATTATATACTACCAACTCCTTCAGCATCAGTTACTGCACTGGCAATTATATATTTACAAGTATGAATGCAAACAGACTTTACGGTTATCACACAGAAGTATGGATTTTATATTTTTCCTATAAGGATACTGCTACTAAACTCCTACCCATGGTTTCTCAAAGGCTACATTTTCTCTGTGAAGGAAAAATGTAATTTTACAAGTCTTAATCATCATCAAGAAATATGGCAAGTGAATATTTGGGGCTTGTGCTGTGAAGAAGGGCACGGACAACAGGTGTGGAAGAGGAACTCAACTGTCTTAACAATACAAAAGGCAATATATGAAGCTCAGTGCTCCATATGTCAAGAAGGTTGCAATTAAGGTTTAAACTGTAAAACTGATGGAAAATAACAGGGATGCAAAATGTGCTGACATTCCAGATGTGGATCAGAAGGAAGTCATGTCCACTGGTCAGGGGCCAAATGGAAATGTGTGACTATAGCCTCATCATTTAGTGTAATGGCTCATTAAGGGTTCTAAGAGAAATGTGCCACAGGATTGCGAGTAATGTTTCCAGAAACAAAACAAAATCAACATTTGAGAGAAGCGATGATCAGGTCTCTCTTGTGTTATTCAGCAACTATGATCACCCTCTGGATAATCTGACACATCTCTCTTCACACCACTAACCTCATTACCATGAAACACTTCCATCCAAATTCTGTGCTTAAAGATGGTAAGCAGGGTCGGTGTAGCCATGTTGAAGATTGAAGAACTAATAATTAAGACTTGTATAAGTATTGTAAATATCCTTGGTTAACTGAAACTCAGATTGAAAAATAAGAATGAAAAAGTTCAGGTGCTTCTTTTCTAGACTCAATTATGGAGAATTAGTTAAGTCATGTTCTCAACTGCAATATGCAAACGATATGCACAGTCTGAAGATTAAGCAACTTTTACAATCAGCCATTTTCTTGAGTTAGATATGTTGACCTTTTGCAATTTTCCACTGATAGAAAAGAGTGGCAGGAAGCCTACCTTTCTTGAATCTATTAAAATTCATGACAATATCAGATTTATAAGATAATTTCTTATCTAGTTTGTTTTATACTTTTTGAGGTCTGTGAGATATGGATATTATATCTGTTTTACAGATGAGTAAACCAAGGTTTTGAGAGACTGAACATTAAATATTATCATTAATAAGGCACAAGGGGAAATTCAATTATTATGGGGTAAAAGTGTATTTATAACTACAATGTTGACCATGATAATATAAGGTATCTTAAAGTATCTGTAATTGAATCAATACTATTTAAATGTGCAAATATTTTACAAAATTCCTATAATTTATTTAATTTCCCTCTTAATCTTAACCAGCAACAAAGAAATGTTGAATATCTTTCTCTCATGTACCCCAACATTGGTTCAATCTCTTCTGTTTCGGCATATGTCTACAGATATCCCCTTACCTTTGCCAGTCATTTTGCCATTAGTTCAAGAGTGATTAAATCAGTGTCTAGATGGAATAGCTACAATTCATTATCAAGATGAGAAAAGCTGCTAAAAGCATCAGCAAGTCAATAATGCCTTTTTTAAAAAATAAAAATGAGCACACTAAAGGGTGAACTTTCCATAAACCATTTTTTAAAGCATGTAGAAGCCATTATTATTTGACGAAGATTCCAGGGATGATGACTGCTCTACTCAGGTGGCTTGACTTGGCTCTATTATCAGTAATTATTTTGAGCTCTTGAAGGGGTTGGTTCTTGGTTCTGTTGGTTGGTTGCATTTGTTTGGGAGGTTTTCGGTCATACCACGGCATATGGAAGTTCACAGGCTAGGGATCAAACCTGAGCCAAAGCAGCAACCCAAGCTGCTACAGTGACAACACTGGATCCTTAACCCACTGTGCCACAAGAGAACTCTAGTTTAGTTTTTGTTGAGAGTTCTGGCCTACCCACAATTCTACTTACTAGTACTATATGGAAATAGGAAGGTGAAATTCAAACTATGTTCCCACAATTTAAAAAACAAAAGCAAAACAAACCACAAAGAAAACCCATTTTCCCTCCACCCCTATTAAGGCACAGGGCTAGGGTTGGGGGGAAGAGGAGGTGTCTTGATAAAGAAAACAAGCCCAAGAAGGAAAAAATATGATTTTACTTCCTGTCATTTAAAACTACAATCAGTTCTTTTCAGTTAAGGAGCAGCCCAAACTTGGCAAGTCTTCTCTGCTAAGAGTGATTAAATCACTCTTGGTTGCTGAATTTTGCCACCACTTTCACTGTCAGCTTAAATCACCTTTGGAGAAAGGATTTTAAAGAAATAGAAATGTGTCTTGCCTTGGCAAGCAACAGTAGGATGGAAGTGACAGAAGACAATGGATTCCTGCTGTTGATTTCTCCCTACATTCTTTTTCTGTTCTGGAGCTGGTAATAGAAACAAAGCTAGTGAGATCCTCTTCTAGTGATTGGGAAATGTTCTGAAATGATTTGTTCATCTGGCTCCTGGCTACTGTTGTTAAAAACACATTTTATACATTACTTTACAATTCCCCACCTAGGAAGCTACAGAGGACTTCTTTGCTCACATGGAGAAGGGGAATGAATAATCATTGTTTCTTTCTGTTTCAATGGATAATCTTTTTTTTCCCCCTCAGTGGTAGAAAGAAAATTTTCATTTATTCAGAAATATTTCATACTAGATTTTAACTAATGACTGTCAATAATGACATATTTGGTGCCATTCATGGTGAATAAAAAAAATAGCATGCTAATGGTAAATTCGTTTTGATGACATTTTAGTATTGCCCATCTCTTTTCCTGATAGGAAGTAAGCAATGAAGCAATCCAAAGACATGAAAGAAAGTATAAGAAGCCAATAACAAGTTTAAAGTAACTGGAACAAGAGAAATGAAAATCCGTTTTAAACAAGTTAGGAGGAGGGAGATTTTGTGAATAAGTACCAGTACATCAATGATTACACTTAAAAAGCAAAATTCTTCTTACACAGGCACACAGGATTTTATAGTGAAACATATGCCAAAATTTTTTAAAAATGATAATGAGCATCCCTTTTGTAATTGTTTCCTCCATGTCTCATTCCTGCTCTAAAGAAAATAAAGTAAAATAAATAAATCACCCGTCTCAGACTGTTTGCCCTCTACCTTCTTCTGGGGACTTCAGGGACTCCAAGTTCCCAGTTTCTTCCAGTTACTATACTCAGGATTGGTACATTCAAATACCAATACATTCAAAAATATGCAAATCTGGGTTTTCATGAACAGAGGAAAGGTGTGGATTTAGAAGCATGTTGGGGAATGGATGTGTGCTCGGTAGAGAGAAGTAGATGAACTCACCACTGGCAACAGAAATGAACTTAAATTAAAAACAGGTGGATAAGGAGGAAATATTAATACAAAAATATAGCTTCAAGAAAAATAGCACATTACAAACCCAAGTTAGAATAAGTAAGCAAAGACAACTGAAGCTAAGTTGAGGAAGAGGGACAGGAAGGGAAAACTGTGTACATGTCCAAAAGGAATGTGCTGGAATGGTGCTTCTGTGCAGGAGGTGGAGTGGCAGACTGAAGATGAGGGAGAGGAACGTGCCATCCCACACCTGCCCTCTTCATCTTTGCCTTTGCTAGTTTTGTCTTCCTCAGCTACACACCAAAAGACCAATAATCATCCCAGGAAACTCCAAGGCTAACATTTTGGAATTTCGGTGCCCTTTTACTAACAAATTGGCTGATAAATCTGTTGTAAGACTAGAATAAGTTTTACTCAAGGATATTTTACTTAGTGAAATTTATTTCAGCTACTATATGTGAGACCTTGGAAGATTTCCATCCTGCACAAGGAGAAACAGAGGCCTAACATGCCCTGTAAAAATACTTCAAAATTATTAGTACTGGTAGATTTTCAAATCTTTCTGGAACAACCTGTTAACATCCTCAGCAAAGTGCTGCTTTGGGTCTATTTTTTAGTCATTAAAAGTCTACCAACTTCCTTTCACTAGTAATCCTCATTTTCTGTGGCAGTTTTATTTGAAAGGAAATGAAACAATTCCAATGAGTATTGACGCATCCAAACTGAGGATCTTAGGGAAACTTTGTCATTTTTACAATTTTCTCTTTTAAAAAGGCAGCCAGGAATTACTCTGCTTTCTCCATCTCCTATCTCTCCTCCTTCATAAGAATTTTTGGTTCAGTTTTATTCTCCATTTCCCTTTGGAAGTTCTTTACGAAAGCACTGATCTCCTGAATGGGATTCCCACTCTCCAAGTAGCATACAAGCCACCCATTAGAATGCAGAAGAAAATAAAAACATACACTGTAATCTAGAAGAGAAGTTAAACCTAATAATTAATACTGGTCCCTCCCAAACACATCTTATCTTCCTAGCACTGGTCATCTATGACCTAGGGTAAAAGATGCGACTTGAATGGAAAAAGGGAATTTCAGTTTGGAGAGGGTTGATGGAGGCACCCTGAATTCCTTCTTTTGACAATATTATAGTTCAGTGTGCCTGCTTTTAAAAGATGTATGGGCAATTATCTTACAAGCAGAATCTTTACTACCCTGCGTGTATTAGTATTACTGCCACAATAAAAGATCACAGACTTAGCTGCCCAAACACATAAATTTATTCTCGTATAGTTCTTTAGGGTCAGAGGTCCTACAAAAGCCTCACTGGGCTAAAAGTAAGGTGTCAGCTGGCTAAGTCCCTTTCTGGAGGGGCCAGAGGACAACGTGTTGCCTTGCTAATTCGGGCTGGCTCATTCAGTTCCTCACGGCTGTATGACTACAGTCTCCATTTTCTTGCTGGTGGTCAACTGAGGGCCATTCTCAGCTTCTAGAAGCCTCTTCCTTCTTTGGCTCAGGTCATTTTCGGCCAGCTCACATAGGCAAGTCCCTCTCATGTTTTGAATCTCTTATCTTTTCTAATTGCATCTCTCTGTGCCACTCTTTTGCCCTCCCTTTCCACTTTTAAGAACTCATGTAATTAGACTGATCCCATCTGGATATTCATGGATAATCTCCCCCATTTTGAGGACCTTAACCTTAACCACATCTCCTGAGTTCCTTTTCCATATAAAATAACATATCGAGGATTCTGGGAATTATGGTCTGGGCATCTTTGAGGGAACATTATTCGGTCCATCACACCTTGAAATTGTTTTGGGTCACAAAGAGGTTCACCTGCATTCTTGCACCATAATAACTAAATGAATAAGCACCGAAAATAAAAAGTTGCTTAGCTATTTAAATATCTACAAAGTGAAAGAGTTGGCCTATTATTTTAAAATATTAAAAGGGTCCATCTTTCAAATTGCAAAAACAACTACTGATTGGTATCAGGAAAGACTGAAATTTACAGATGAAATTCAATAAAAGCTTTGGTATATTTGATAAATGAGTTTTACATGCTAGTAAATGATTTAGTAGTGCACCAACCATGCATTTCTGTCATTTGCATTGACTAAAGCATCGAGAGTGAACTTAAAATGTCAACATGAAGTGAACCTTTAAAACTTAGGTCCACGCAAAACCTACACACAGATGTTTAAAGCAGCTTTACTAGTAATTGCTAAAACTAAGAAGAGACCAAGATATCCTAAAGTAGGAATGG
This sequence comes from Catagonus wagneri, assembly GCA_004024745.2. NCBI lineage: Eukaryota > Metazoa > Chordata > Mammalia > Artiodactyla > Tayassuidae > Catagonus > Catagonus wagneri. Next base: position 8,192,238 of record PVHT020000886.1, on the reverse strand, counting down.
ATAAATAAACTGTGAATGGATAAATAAACTGTAGTACATCCAGACAATGGAACATTATCCAGTGCTAAAAAGAAATGAGCTTTCAGTCCACGAAAAGACATGTTAGCCAGTGGGTAATCAATTTCTAACAATGCTCACAATTTTATTTTTTTGCAGCAGAATGGATTCTTCCCCCTCAAGTCATGCTACTTACTTGTGTTTGTGTATCTGTGGCTAGTCAACACACACAGCAGGTTCCCTTTACAAGTAGAATTTAAATCCATCTGACTTACCAAACTATTCCCTGAGCCCCAGAGCCAATCGGCTTTAGATTCTGGTAGCGCTTGAGAACTGTGAAGGTTGAGTCTCCCACTTCCACACTGTAGAACTGGTTGTCAACTTTGCTTTTGCTCATGTTGTAATGTTTGGCAATATATGACACATCCACTTGTTTATCGAATCCCTGTGAAAAAGGACCACAAAAACATGAGACAAGTGAACAACCGGAATAACAATGAGACACAGCGAAGCCTGTTCTGATGATGATTACTGATACTTTGTCATCTGTGATCATTATATTTCACACACAGAAAAAAAATACATTAGTCCCTGTAAGATAACATGGACTAAGACCTTAGAAAAATGCAAAGAAAATTGTTTTCAATATTAAAACTATTTATGATAAAATGTTATTAGATTAGAGCTGCATTATCTTTTCTGAAATGTTTCATTAAAACCATTTATTTATGCAGCAAACATCTAAGAACATATACTGGCCCCAGAGGCTTTGTTAGATACTTCAGAAGCGATCCCCGATCATCTGTTATAACAGCCATATGGGAAAGAATAAAAGATTGTATCTACATCCTTTTCTCAGAAAGAACTAAGATACAAAATAATAGTTTTAATTTTTTAATTAAGCAAATTGAATTAATAGTGTTGACTTCCTTTGTTCTCAATAATACCAAAAATGTTACTATCCTGCATTAAAGATAGAAAAACTTTAGTCACTAACACTGTTCTAAAACACCACATGACAGCTTTTTTATTCATTGAAAGCTTAGATTTTAAATTGTCTCAGTCATCGTATCTTTTGTTACCGCTAAGAGTTCTTCTATCTCTTGATTATATCTAGCAATAGAAGAAATTTCTATTTTGAACCATGATTTATGAATATAATAATGTAAATGTCAATTATCCATGACTAGTGCTTACCCATAAATGATCTCACATTGCTTTTGACATTAAATAGTCTGGACTCTAGGGAGAAGGAACCCCACAGAATATCATCTAGTCCTTTCCTTGTGGCACACACTGCTGAATGCCAACCCAATAGGTACTCCTTTCCTTCCTGCAGATTTTGTTCAGGTTTTGAACACTCACATGTCCTATGCGTCCCTTCTCAGTTCCAGCACTTGAAGATGGAATAGTCTAAACCAGTGGTTTTCTCTAGAAGTGGCACCCCCAGTGGGAATTTAGGAGATCTGTGAGCACACTTTGGTGTGCCACAACGACAGGAGAAGTGGCTTACTGACCAATGCTGGCTGTCCTGCAGGGACTGGGACATGCCCACACGAGGAATAATTTCCTACATACCTCACAACTTTGAGTATGCCAAAGCTTTAATTTCTAATAGTACAAAACTGGCTTTAATGTTCCGAGTCTAGAATCTAAACTAAAGGACTTTGCATGGTTTTAACATACACTGACTTCTGAAAATCTAATTCTCAGATAATTTGAAAGAAGATTTTAACTTCCTTAGGCTCTGAACCTCTAGGTGGTCATGAAGCCATTTCCTTAGGCATTTTTGCTTACCCATATATGGGTAAGCAAATTTCTAATTAAAAATTGAAATGGAAGTGCAAACTAATTTGCTCCTGAATGCTCTCTGAAAGGAAAGCAGGCAGCTTCACTAATATAATGAGGAAAACACAGTGGGGACTGTATGGATGTGAGTGGCAAAATCTGAAAATCCAGTCCAAGAACCTTACGACCGCAGGCAGGTTTGAGAGCAGAATCCTCGTGACAGGCACCAGTCTATGGCTGGGAGAGATATTACTAGCAGTAACACAGGACAAATGCACAGAGACCTCAAAGAACAGAGTGGACTAGAGATTAGGAAGGAATCCAGCTGGTTTGGATAGAGACTCTTAAGAATCAGCACATTGTAAGCCCATCCACGGACACCAAACACAGTCTATAATTTAGATGATGGGTGTGGACAATAGCAGAAACAAGAACATTAGTATTTAAATGACGCTTTATTTCAACTATAGTATCAGGAGTTGTTCTCCATACTATAGTCCATTTCTTCTCCAGACCTTTTTGGCATATCAGTAAACTAATCCTACTAAAGTCATTTGTTATTGGGTAGGAAAGGTAAAAAAGCAATGGGATCTAGACCAATAAATGAATCCATCTATCAAGATTAAATTGGAACGAAGTGCCTGACATGCTATTTGTCATATTCTGACCCTTCTTTGCATCCTTTACCATTCTGGTTTCTGACTACCCATAAAAATCTTAAAAAACCTAAGTAATTATTTCCCTTTCCCCCACGTATTCTCTTCACTATTGAAATGTTGCTTATTCCAACTGCATTTCATATATGTAATCATATGTAACGATTTTTGTTCGAAACCTCTGGCACTAGAGACACAACAAAAAAGATAAGATCCCCATCTTGAGGGAGGCAGTCAAGTAAACAAATAATTAAAATATGGATTATTTATTTTAGTAGAATAAAGAAAAGATGCTGGGTGCAAACAAGTAATAACAACTAACTGCCTGCATTCATTCATTAAGTCATTCAACTACTATGTATAAAATAACTACAGATTCCAAGTCATGGTATAAAATTGGTAACGCTGGAAAGGAGATTTGATTTGTGTTTTCTCTAGCTAACTATATTCCCAGTCTGCTCCTCTAACTTGTTCTCAGATGCCAATGTGCATCTAGACCACCTGGGGAGCTTGGTAAAACACCAGTCACTGACCTAACACCTTAGAGATTTGAACTCAAGCCGTCAGCATAGGTCCTGAGGATCTGGAGATTACTAGGCAGTCCAGGTGGCTGTGATATGAGGATCTGAGGGTCTGACTTTGAGAAAGACAGCATTAGAAAATCATTGTCACAGTGTGCTCCTGGAGCATCAATCTCAGCACCACCTGGCGACTTGACAGAAAAGTGACTGCTCACTCCCACTGCACACCTATTGAATCAGGACCTCGTGGCAGGGGAAGGGGGGGGATCTATTTTAATAAGCCCTCTAAGTATTCTGAGGCATATTGAGAATCACACACAGGAATGGGAGGACTGCCTAAAGCCTGTGAAACAGGTCATACAGGTCTTTCTGAGATATTTGGAAAGTAAAACACTTATTATACACAGAAGTAACATTTCTGCATCTGCATCAGGGAACACACTTTGGGATTTTATGAACTGCCAAATTCCGCTGTGCATGACAACCACAAACTGGAAAATCAGAGTCCTAGTTAGGACAAAGATTACCCCATGCCTCAGATTCAAGTATATGAAAGACACTGCCCCAGACTCAAGGGATAACAAATTCTTGGTACTCAGAGGGGTCACCAGCTGCCAAGTTCTATAATGGAGTACAACATTTCATCCTAGCAATTGTTCACAGACCTGAGAAATATCCTGTAATTTTTCCCAGTGCATACCTACAGAAGAACTTTTCATATAATGGGGAAGTTACATGTGGACTTGGTGGGATTCTGGTAAAACGGTTAAAACAAGAACAGAGCTTAGACTAAGAGCAAAATTTTAGCAACAAAAGTATCTCAATCAAAAAGGACAAAAGCTATTCAAATGAAATACCTAATGCCCTGACACATTTTCTAAAATAAAATTAATCAGTGTTCTTTTTTATCCATTTCAGAGCTTGTAATCTCTCATAAGATTGAAAATCATCATCAAGATTGTGAATACACACACACACGCACACACACGCACACACACACACACACACATACACACAAAATTTCCTTCCTCAATTTCCACGCAGTCTTTCCATGAAGTTCAAATATAAACTTTTCTCTAAAAATGTGCCTGTGAAAATATGCCATCAAGCACACTATGGAAAAATATTATCAGTGCTGAAAGGATTTTTCACCAGTTATATGTTTTAGTATATCCTCAGTTCAGATCACAAAACTGATGACTGGAACCCAAGAAGGAAAGAACCAAAAATTCCTACTGGGAAGGCATGATTGGCCAATACTTTGAGGGACACGTTCTGAAGTTTTAATATAGATCATCTACCTAAGGAGCTTGTAAAACACATTGCTGAGCCCCACTGAAAAGTTTCTAATTCCGTGAGACTATGATAAGGCCAAGAGTTCGTACTCCTAATAAGCTCCACACTTTAAGAACCATTATTAGAGAAGAGTAGATGTGAGAGATGGAACCATTCAAAAAGGGGTGGCTGGAGTGACAAAAACCGAAAGAAACACGTGTCAAACCAAGTAAACAAAGGATGTGGAAGTTAAAATAATGCCGCGATGGCTTTCCTTGGTATCAGCACCTCTTTGGCAAGCCTAGATGTCATATTCCCGGGATGTGTTTTCTTATCTCACATATACAATGTAACGCCCAATTTTTTCTCAATTAGATATTGAAAATAAAGCATTCTATCACCTATTTGTATTAAATTTATCCTAAAACATTTAGAAGGAATTATGAAACTCAGAGGTATTCATAAATGCTCATCAAAATGGAAAATCTCTTCCTAGAAAAGAAATTATGTTAAGTTCTTTATAAATAAGAAATATTATATTAAAAATTATAAATATCACAGTGGTAACTTTTTGGAGATCAACTTGGCTCAAAATAACTACAAGTTTAGAACAGTCCATTCCTTTTTTTTTTCCTTTTCTTTTTATGGCCATACCTACAGCATATGGAAGTTCCTGGGCTAGGGGTTGAATCAGAGCTGTAGCTGAGGCCTACGCCACAGCCACAACAATGCCAGATGCAAGCCACATCTGCAACCTATGCTGCAGTTTTCAGAAACGCCTGATCCTTAACCCACTGAGCAAGACCAGGGATCAAATCCACATCCTCATGGCCACTATGTCATGTTCTTAACATGCTGAGCGACAACGGGAACTCCTTATTCTATTATTGATTCAAATTATTTTTAAAAGTAACTCATTCTTCCATGGATATTAATTTTGTATTTAAACGACTCAACAATTTATACAGACATAATGGAATTTTCTTTCCAAAATTTAAACCAGGCTCATTTCTTCCCTGTCCTCCATCTGCCAAAAAAACTTGAAGCTAAATTAGGCTTTATTGCTGCTGGCAGTTAGGTAGGCAGAGAGGAAATCTGAATATAATTTATTCTGTGAAAAGACTGCATTTTATGCAGACCTATAAGAAAAAGCCTTGCAAGATGATTCCCTAGCATCAGTTCTTTGCTAGCCCATAGTTACGGAGTTTTCAAAGAAAAATGTTCCACATTACTAATCTATCCTGCAGGTGTCCAAAGCCTTGATGACATTTTTCTCAAATTTAATAACCCATATTGCACAAGCACTCCCTCCCCATTTTCATTTGTGTATGACTGGCCTATGTTACTGCTAGTCAGTTCCCAAGCAGGAAACATTTAAGGTTTAAGAATTTTTAGTTGTTAAGTTTCCCTTGAATGACACAGCTGAAAAGAGAACCAGGCCTGGATTAGTTCTGTACTTAATACCTATGAAACCAAGTCATTTTATTCTTTCATTCATTTATTATTTATATTCTGTGTGGTTTCAGAAAGGACCTGTTCAGCTCACTATAAAAGATACAGAAACAATAAAACCATAAATCTGGTTTTAAAAACAAATGTAAAATAAAGAAGGCTGGGAGAGGACAGCTTTTCCAGAAGCCTTAAGTTATGAACATCTGTTGCCTTGAGCACAAAAGTTAGTGTCATGCTTCCAGAAAGCCAAAGGGAAAACATGACAACAACAAAACCACAGTAAGTGGCAAGTTTTGATTCGTTAATCTCATAAAGTATGTCATACCATAGTTATAGGAAAGGTAAGTATTCTCCAACACTTAACCCTAGGAAAGAAATTTTCAATAGTTCTTTACATAATGACCCCAAAATCAAACAGGCAGTATATATAATATTTTAAAATTGAAGACAGAAATATGTTCCAAATGACTTATATTAACTCCCAATAAGACAATGGGAAGAAATAAAAGTGAACCAGCATTAATTGCTTACCTACTAAAGGTGAACTTTGTTACTCTGTTAAATACTATACTTAACACTAACAATATCTGAGGAAAGTGGCATACAGAGCTGTTAACTGGCTCAGAGTCTTGGAACTATTAACTAGTGGTATTAATAAATAAGAATTCAGGTTTGTCAAACTCCAAAATATGTGCTCTTCTTTTATTAAACCATTCACTAGTTCAGTTAAAATAACTTAGAATAGTGGTGTGGTTTTCCTCTAATAAGGTGAGATGTAAGAAAAGAGCTTAAGAGAAATGAATGAATAAACACATCCTTCTCCTTTATTTCAATTGTCTTGGCCTGGAGTCTGAACTTAACATTGAACAATTCAGAGTTGAAGTAGACCATCTTGAGTTGGTAATGGAAAGCTGGATTTTCAGAACCACCTAGAAATTTATTTGTTACATGTTTACTGAACATCTACTGTGTGCCAGGCACTGCTGAAGATGCTATGGATGAAACACCGATCAATCTCAACAGGATAGTCAAGATGAATTTGCTACAAAATGCATCTCAGATAACTGCTTAATCTGTTGGATATTATTTTAGTATTGTCATTTGGATAGTGAAAAGTATCTGCCAAAAAGAGGGGATTCTGCTTTTGACACAAATGATAACGAGCTCTTCTGTCTTACAGTTACGACCAGCATACTGAGTTGCCCATGATGCCACTCCCAGACTGTTATATAAAATCAGCAGACACAATGCCTGCTGTTCTGTTAGTGATGGCAGAAAGGCATGTGTTGAATCCATTTTAAATCAGAATCAGATTATCTGCATATGATTTTGAAGGGGGAGATTTGAGACAATACTTAATGACATTAAGCATTAGATTTTGTTCTGTCTAGAACATATTTTCCCCATGCAACCTCTTGAAGTGTTACTCTCTAAGAAGCATCACAATTTGGATCCTACATCACTTTTATATTGGTCGGCCCAGACGTGGTTACTCTGTGGAATCAATGACTTATTACAAATCAGTAATTCAGTAAAAACTCTTAAGACATAAATTATGTTTAATCACTACTTTCAATTATGTGAAAAAGCATTGTATAGTAATCAATAATAGAGTAGGTATGTTCTTTATATAGAAAGACAACTAGTACTGCTTGAGTACTTACTATGCACCAAGCTAGTATTAGAACCAGATACTGGGCTAGGTGTCTAATAAATCATTTCATATAAGACTCAGTATTTACATTTTGCACTTGAGAGATCCTAGAGTGAGTACTTCAACAAAGCATAAAAATCCACTTTCATCTAAGAATCCTTACTGTGAAGCCTTCGGCAAGCTTTTTACAATCTTAGCCCCGGTGTCTTTATTTATGGTTTGAGGGCAGTACATGCATATATTAGAGATACTGTGAGTTTCATTCCAGAGCACCACAACAAAGCGAGTACATGAATGTTTTTGGTTTTTCAGTACATATAAAGTTATGTTTAGGCGTTCCCTTGTGACGCAGCAGGTTTAGGATTCAGTGTTGTCACTGCAGTGGCCTGGACTGCTTCTGTGGCACAGGGTTGGTCCCTGGCCTAGGAACTTTCACATGCCACAGACGTGGCCAATATAAAAATTTCTGTTTACGTTTTACTGTAGTCTGTTAGGCATGCAATAATATTATGTCTAAAAAATACATATCCTAATTTTAAAATATTTTATTGCTTAAAAATGCTAACCATCATGGGTCATCACAGAGTCATGATCTTTGCTTGTAGAAACTTGTGTCAATGTTGATAGATGCTGACCGATCAGAGTGGTTATTGCTGCAGGCTGACGTGGCTGTGGAAACTTCTCAAAATAAGACAACAATGAAGTATGTCACATCAACTGACTTCCTTTCATGAACTACTTTTCTGTAGTATGCAAAACAGTTTAATAGCACTTTACCCACCGTGGAACACTTTTCTTTTTCTTTTTTTTTTTTTTGAGAGATTTATTATCTCTTCATTTTTTTTTTCATAACAGTGAGTTTTATTTCAATTATAGGTGTACAAAGATTATCTCAAGTCGATGCGATACATTTTGTGTCCCAAACCCACAGTGCATCCCCCCACCCCCCAGATTGTCTTATTTAAAAAACCAAGGTTTTCCAAAGTCTGCGAGTCATTGTCTGTTCTGCAAAGAAGTTCATTGTGTCACTTTTAGTTGCCACATGTAAGCGGTAGCATTGGGTGTTGCTGTCTAATTGTCTGACTGGTTTCACTTCGCATGATAATTTCTAGGTCCATCCATGTTGCTATAAATGTTGTTAGTTCGTTCCTTTTAATGGCTGAGTATTAGTCCATTGTGTGTATGTATATCTTCCCTATCCACTCCTCTGTTGATGGGCATTTAGGTTGTTTCCATGACCTGGCTTCTTCCCTCTCTAGCTGCTTTAGATGTAAGGTTAGGTTGTTTATGTGAGCTTTTTCTTGTTTCCTGAGGTAGGTTTGTATTGCTGTATACTTTCCTCTTAGAACTGCTTTTGCTGCATCCCAGAGGTTTTGGAGTGACATATCATTGTTGTCATTTGCTTCTAAATATTTTTTAAGTAGCTCTTTGATTTCTTCAGTGATCCATTGGTTGTTTAGCAGCGTGTTGTTTAGTCTCCACGTGTTTGTATTTTTTGCCATTTTTTTTCTTGTTGTTGACTTCCAGTCGTATAGCATTGTGGTCAGAGAAGATACTTGATATGATTTCAGTTTTCTTAGAGTACTGAGGCTTGATTTGTAGCCCAGGACGTGATAGATCTTAGAGAATGTTCCATGCACACTTGAGAAGAATGTATATTCTGTTGCTTTTGGATGGAATGTCCTATAAATATCTATTAAGTCCATCTGATCTAATGCTTCATTCGGGGCCTGTGTTTCCTTATTGATTTTCTGCCTGGATGACCTGTCCATTGCTGTAAGTGGGGTGTTAAAGTCCCCCACTATGATGGTGTTATTGTTGATTTCTCCTTTTAAGGTTATTAGCATTTGCCTTATATATTGTAGTGATCCTATGTTGGGTGCATAGATATTTAAAATTATTACATCTTCTTGGATTGATCCTTTGATCATTATGTAGTGCCCTTCCTTGTCTCTTAAAATGTTCTTCATTTTAAAGTCTATTTTGTCTGATAGGCGTATTGCTACTCCAGCTTTCTTTTGATGCCCACTTGCATGGAATATTTTCTTCCATCCTCTCACTTTCAATTTGTATGTGTCTCTAGAAGTGAAGTGGGTCTCTTGAAGACAGCATATATATGGGTCTTGTTTTTGTATCCATGCAGCTAGACCAAGTCTTTTGATTGGGGCATTCAATCCATTAACATTTAAGGTAATTGCTGATATATATGTTCTTATTGCTATTGTATTCACTGTTTGGGGTTTTTGTTGCTCTTTTTTTTACCCTGAAGTTTTGATATAGGAGTCTATAAACAAATGAGATTGTTTTAAGTTGTTGGTTTCTTAATTGCACATACATCTCCAGTAACCTGCATTTGTGCTCTCTTCTCAAGATTTCTGATTTTGGTAGCATAATTGTGCGTAGATGATTTAGTATCTTTACTGTATATATGCCTTTACTGGTGAGCCTTGTCATTTGTGGTGTTTTTATTTCTGCTTGTGGCCTTTTCTTTTCTGACTAGAGAAGTTCCTTCAGGATTTGTTGTAAAGCTAGTTTAGTGTTGCAGAAATCTCTTAGCTTTTGCTTATCTGTAAAGGTTTTGATCTCTCCTTCAAATCTTAAAGACAGCCTTGCAGGGTAAAGCAATGTTGGTTGGAAGATTTTCCCTTTCATCACATTAAGTATATCATGCCACTCCCTTCTGGCCTGTAGGGTTTCAGCTGAAAAATCTGCTGATAACCATATTGGGGTTCCCTTGTATGTCATTTGTTTCTTTTCCCTAGCTGCTTTCAAAATTTTCTGTCTTTAATTTTGGTCATTTTGATTAATATGTGTCTTGGGGTGTTCCTCCTTGGGTTTATTTTATATGCTACTCGTTGCACTTCCTGAATTTGAGTGAGTGGTTCCTTTCCTATATTAGGGAAGTTTTCAGCTATTATCTCTTCTAATATTTTTTCTGTCCCCTT
>PVHT020000886.1:8141020-8175120 GCA_004024745.2 Catagonus wagneri | reverse complement strand
TACAGGAGGCAGAAGAAAGAATCAGCGAGGTGGAGGACAGATTAGTGGAAATCACTAATGCAGAAGAGAAAAGAGATAAAAGATTGAAAGGAAATGAGCTGAGTCTCAGAGAACTCTGGGATAATGTTAAATGCACCAACATCCATATTATGAGGGTGCCAGAGGGAGAAGAGAGAGACAAGGGGACAGAAAAAATATTCGAAGAGATAATAGCCAAAAAACTTCCCTAATATGGGAAAAGAACCACTCACTCAAATCCAGGAAGCGCAAAGAGTACAATATAAAATAAACCCAAGGAGGAACACTCCGAGACACATATTAATCAAAATGACCACAATTAAAGACAAAGAGAAAATATTGAAAGCAGCTAGGGAAAAGAAACAAATGACATACAAGGGAACCCCAATAAGGTTATCAGAAGAAAACCATAGAAAAGATCAATGAAACTAAAAGCTGGTTCTTTGAAAAGATCAACAAAATTGATAAACCCTTAGCCAGACTTATCAAGAAAAAAAGAGAGAGGACATAAATCAATAAAATTAGAAATGAAAAAGGAGAAGCAACAACAGACACCACAGAAATACAAAGGATCATAACAGACTACTATATGCAACTGTATGGCGATAAGATGGAAAACCTAGAAGAAATGGACAAATTCTTAGAAACCGTCTAAGACTAAACCAAGATGAAATAGAAAATATGAATAGACCAATCACAAGTTCTGAAATTAAAACTGTGATTAAAAAACTTCCAACAAACAAAAGTCCAGGACCAGATGGCTTCACAGGTGAATTCTATCAAACATTTAGAGAAAAGCTAACACCTATCCTTCTGAAACTATTCCAAAAAATTGCAGAGGAAGGGGCACTCCCAAACTCATTCTATGAGGCAACCATCAACCTGATACCAAAACCAGATAGAGATACCACAAAAAAGAAAACTACAGGCCAATCTCAATGATGAACATAGATGCAAAAATCCTCAACAAAATACTAGCCAACCAAATCCAACAATACATTAAAAGGATTGTACATCATGATCAAGTGGGATTTATCCCAAGGATGCAAGGATTCTTCAATATCCGCAAATCAGTGTGATACACCACGTTAACAAACTGAAGAATAAAAACCATATGATCCTCTCCAGAGATACAGAAAAAGTCTTTGACAAAATCCAACACCCATTTCTGATAAAAACCCTTCAGAAGTGGGCATAAGGGAAACCTATTTCAACATAATAAAGGCCATCTATGACAAATCCATAGCTAACATCATTCTCAATGGTAAAAGCTGAAAGAATTCCTGCTGAGATCAGGAACAAGACAGGAATGTCTACTTTCACCAACACTATTCAACATAGTTTTGGAAGTCCTAGCCACAGCAATCAGAAAAGTAAAAGAAATAAAAGGACTCCAAATTGGAAAGGAAGAAGTAAAACTATCCCTATTTGCAGATGGCATGATCCTATTCTTAGAGAATCCTAAAGACTCTACCAGGAAACTGTTAGAGCTCATCAATGAATTTGGCAAAGTCGCAGGATACAAAATTAATACACAGAAATCAACTGCATTTCTATATACTAACAATGAAAGATCAGAAAGAGAAATTTGGGAAGCAATCCCATTTACCATAGCATTAAAAAGAATCAAATACTTAGGAATAAGCCTAAAGAGACAAAAGATCTGTACTCTAAAAATCATAAGACGCTGATGAAAGAAATCAAGGATGACATGAACAGATGGAAAGACATGCCATGCTTTTGGTTTGGAGGAGTCAAAATGACTATACTACCCAAGGCAATCTACACATTCAATGCAATCCCTATCAAATTACCAAGGACCTTTTTCACAGAACTAGAACAAAATAGTTTAAAGTTTGTTTGGAAACACAAAAACCCAGAATAGCCAAAGACATCCTGAAAAAGAAAAATGGAGCTGGAGGCTCCCTCACTTCAGACTTTACTACAAAGCTATAGTCATCAAAACCGTATGGTTCTGTCACAAAGACAGAAATATAGTTCAGTGGAACAGGATAGAAAGCCCAGAACTAAACCCACACATCTATAGTCAACTAATCTATGACAAAGGAGGCAAGAATATACATTGGACAAAAGACAGCCTCTTCAATAAGTGGTGCTGGAAAAACTGGACAGCCACATGTAAAAAAGTGAAACTAGAACACTTCCTAACACCATGCACAAAAATAAACTCAAAATGGATTAAAGATCTAGATATAAGACCAGATACTATAAAACTCTTAGAGGAAAACATAGGCCAAACACTCTCTGACATAAATGATAGCAACATCTTCTCAGATGCATCTGTCAGAGTAAGGACAATAAAAAGAGAAATAAACAAATGGGACTTGATTAAACTTTAAAGTTTCTGCACAGCAAAGGAAACCCTAAACAAAACGAAAAGACAACACACACAATGGGAGAAAATACTTGCAAATGGATCGACTGACAAGGGATTAATCTCCAGAATTTACAAACACCTCCTATAGCTCAATACCAAAAAAACAAAACAACCCCATCAAAAAATGGGCAGAGTATCTAGGCAGACAATTCTCCAAAGCAGATGGCAAATAAACACATGAAAAGATGTTCAATATCGCTCCTTATTAGAGAAATGAAAATCAAAACCACTATGAGGTACCACCTTACACCAGCCAGAATGGCCATCATCAAAAAGTCTGCAAACAATAAGTGCTGGAGAGGGTGTGGAGAAAAAGGATCCCTATTACACTGTGGGTGGGAATACGGTGCAACCACTGTGGAAAACAGTATGGAGATTCCTCAGAAAACTAAAAATAGAATTAGCATTTGATCCAGCAATCCCACTCCTGGGCATCTATCCAGAGAAAACCATGACTCAAAAAGACACATGTACTCCAGTGTTCGTTGCAGCACTCTATGCAATAGCCAGGTCATGGAAACAACCTAAATGCCCATCGACAGAGGAGTGGATAGGGAAGATGTGGTACATACACACAATGGAATATTACTCAGCCATTAAAAGGAATGAAATAACATTTATAGGAACATGGATGGACCTAGAAATTATCATGTGAAGTGAAACCTGTCAGACGATTAGACAGCAATATCCAATGCTACTGCTCACATGTGGGAACTAAAAAGACACAATGAACTTCTTTGCAGAACAGACAATGACTCACGGACTTTCGAAAACCTTTGGTTTCCAAATAAGACAATCTGGGGGGGTGGGGGGATGCACTGAGTTTTTGGGACGGAAATGCTATCAAACTGAGTTGTGATTTTTTTGTACACCTATAATTGTAATAAAAATCATTAAGCAATGAAAAAAAATAAAGTTTCCATCACGTTTGAAGAAAAAGAAAAAAGAAAGAAAAGTGAGCAAATTTCTACTCAAGTCCCAGGTTTTTTCTGAGTTTGTATTTACCCTCTTTTATTCAAAAGGCAATTAATGAACACTTAGTTAATTAAGATAGAATTCTGGGCCTGAAAGAAAAGGATAAGGAGGCCCTGGACCTGCCCGAGAGGCAGTCACCATTGAGCAGGGAAAACACAAACCTGTACAACCAATGATAACATACACATTAGGATCTGGTAAAGACTGTAGATACCAGTGAGTGTGCACACAGTTTCTAACACACACTATCTCTCTGTGTATATATATCCCTTGGTTTAAACCCTGACTCATCTATTCAGTACAGTAGAGTTCCAAAATAGCACTTTTCACAGACCTTTGTTTTTTTAAATTCATAGGGTGAAACTGAATAGCTCTGCACTTCCTTGTTCAACTGAGAAAAGAAAGCTTACCTCTTTCTCAGGAGGATCAAGAATTTTTGCACTTTCAAGTCTCTGTTAGTCTATATTTTTGTAAAGGATTCATGTAAGTTCCAACTAAAGATTTTTTTTTTTTTTTGGTCTTTCGTCATTTTAGGGCTGCTCCTGCGGCATGTGGAGGTTCCCAGGCGAGGGGTCTAATCGGAGCTACAGTTGCCGGTCTATGCCACAGCCACAGCAACGTGGGATCTGAGCCACGTCTGCAACCTACACCACAGCTCACGGCAACGCCAGATCCTTAACCCACTGAGCAAGTCCAGGTATCGAACCCGCAACCTCATGGTTCCTAGTTGGATTCGTTTCTGCTGTGCCACGATGGGAACGCCCAGATTTTTTTTTTTATTATCTAAGACAAATTTCTCCCCAGAATATAACAAGAAACTTTTTTGCCTGTAAAAGTTGCTTGATGCCTTTTTTTTTAAAGAAAAAAGACAACAACAAAATTAATAGGAGTAACTAAAAAATTCAATGAATCCCATGTTCTTCAAACAATTCACCTAAGAAATAAAGTTAATACCACTACAGGTAATGTTCATATTTACTATTGATAAATAACTACCTGGGCAGTTATATTTCATATATATATATATATATATATATGTTTTAATAGAGAATGTATTTTGATATTCATTACAAGCCCTTTCTTTTTTAACTTATTTGCTTTTATTTTTGTTATCCATGCTCATGGAATATGGAAGTTTCTGGACCATTAATCAAATCTAAGCCACAGCCATGTCAACAAACCACAGCAGTGATAATGCTGAATTCTAAACTGCTGGGGAACCAGGGAACACCTTATTTTATATATTTTCTGTGATTTCTTACTGGTAACAGTGAAAAAATATAGAAATATGACATGACTTTTAAGCCACAAATTAAGACTCAAGAGACCTGGATTTTGGATACACTTGTTCAGTAACTGCTAGCAAGTTACTTAAAGGTCTTAGCATATTGTCTGTGTGGCAAGAAGCTGGGAGCCACCCAATCCTGCTGGCTATGGTGTCAAACACCACAGCATTTCAAGGAAGGATACATGAGCTGTCTCATGGAATGAGAAGCTTCCAAAGCACATAGTGTGAAAGTAAAACCAAGCAGACAATTATGCCTCTAAAAATAAATACACTATTTTCTTTAAATTGCTAGAACAGCAAATGAGACATAAAGCTACAGGAAGAAAAATAAAACATTGTTATCAAATAAATATTCTACATTGAAAGCAAATAAAGTGGTCTGAGTCACAATTAGACATATTCCGTTTGCTATGATATTTTTAAGGTTTTTTTGAGCTATAGAATATGCAGGTATATTTTCTAGGTATTGGAAGTTCATAGTAAGAAATAAACAAACCAGATTCATTAAGAAAGCTTATGCTTCCCTTATTCTCTTTATTCCTTTTCTGTAAAAGGACTCTTCCCAGATATAGACATTCTACATCTGTACCCAAATTTTGGGAGCTGATTTAAAAATAACACTAACCTACATAAAAACTCCTTGGAATAAAAAGAACTAGCTAAAGTTTTAAGATTTTTGTGGATAGTTTTGAATTTCAGATGTAATCTGGAAATACATAAAATATACACTTTTTTGTTTGTAGTTTGTTTCTTAAGTGTTAACGCTCATGGTAAATGACTAGGATGGTGGACACTAAGGAAATGGCTCACAGTCATACAGCTTACAAAGGGTAGACCCAGATATTCTAACCAGAAATCCGGGCCTGCTCATTTTCACCAGAGACAATCACAGCTGCAATTGCCCACATTAACTAAACATATGTTATTCATTCATTCCTTTGGCAAGTATTTGGTAAAAGCTCATCCAGTGCTAACTATGATCAGCACTACAGTACTACTGGAGCAAAAGGGACAAAATCCCAACTGTGTAATGGTAATTGTTCAACATCTAGCTGGGGGTGAAGGGGGCGAGAGAATTTATCTGTAGCAATTGTTTATTTATATAATGTACATATTCCTACCATGACAGAGTTCAATCTTCTGACCTGACATCACTGAACTTAGAGCTGGGAAGAGACGTGCACGGTCAGCTCTTAGGAGCTTTGTAAGCCTCTGAGGGCAGGTTCTAGCACAGCACTGAAAAAAATCCCCACCCAAGTGAAAAAGGTATTCTAGCGGGGGAGGGGGGCAACATACTAGTTACATATATAGTGTGTCACCAAAAAGTGCTTGGAGGGAAAAGTAAAGAAAGGCAAGGAAGATGGGTAGGCAGTGTAGTTTAGGAAGGGGCAATTTTAAATGGGATAGTCAGGAAAGACTCCCTGGGAAATGACATTTGAGCCAAGTCTTGAAAATGATGAAGGAATGGAAATGATGAAAATGACGGATAATTAAGGAAGAAGATTTCAGAGAGGGGTGTCCAGGTGGCTACATGGCAAAAGTGTAGGTATTTTTACCATAAGTGAGATGGAAGGATATCTCACTAGAATGAACAGTTTTTCTGTTTTGTTTTTAACCAAGCAGCCATGACGTCACTTTAATCAGGATGTCACTTATATTTTTCAAATATGTCTCTTGATGATGTTTTGAGAGTAAAACATTTGGGGGGTGAGCAAAGGTGTAAGCTCTTGCAATAAACCAGGCAAGAGATTACAGCAGTTTGGATCAGAATGGTAGTGAGGGAAACGGTGAGAAGTGGTGAGAACCAGATACATTTTTAATGTAGAGCCAACAGAATTTTCTGACAGATTGGATGCAAAGTGTTTTCTAAAAGATGATTCTGACAATTTTGCACTAAGCAGCCAGAAAGATGAATTTAGCATTTACTGAATTAGAGCAAAATTTTGAAGGAAAGATCAAGGGTTTTGTCTGGTATAGGCATCATTTGCTTTTTTTTTTTTTAGAGTCACACCTGTGGCATATGGAAGTTCCCAGGGTAGGGGTCGAATCAGAGCTACAGCTGCCAGCCACACCCACAGTCACAGCAACCCCAGATCTGCGCTGAATCTGCAGCCTATGCCACAGCTTACAGCAATGCTGGATCCTTTAACCCACTGAGCGAGGCCAGGGATTAAACCTGTGTCCTCATGGATACAAGTTGGGTTCATTACTGTTGAGTCACAATAGGAACTCCCTGGTATATGTATCATTTGATATCCTCTTAGACATCTGGGCTGAGAAGAAATTGGGTATATGCGACTAGTTTCAGGGAGAGGTTCATATAGGAGATACAACTGGTAGGTATTCAAGATATGGATGACATTTAAAAACTAGGATTCAATCGGAGCACCAGAAGAGTAGATGTAAATTTATTTCCAACTTAGCTATTTAACAAAAACATATTCTAGAACAATTCTCCATGCTCTGCAAGTATTAACTCACTTAATTCTCACAAACTTAGATGGTAAATATTGTTATCTTTCCCTTTGTACAAATAAAGAAACTGAAGCACAGCGAGGTTAATTAACTTGCCCAAGGACACAAGTAAATAACTAATAAGTGGTAGATTTAGAGTCTCTAACCAAAGCCGTCTGGATCCAGAGTTCTTGTTAGAGAAGAGAAGTTATCTGAAGGCCTGAGGCTTTCAGCACTACAACAGTTAGCAGGCAGGGAGATAAAACAGATCAGTAAATCCTACTCTTAGCACATAACATATTACTTTTCCATAGAAACTGAATACGTTCAGAGAGAATAGATTCACCAATGTTTTGTTTCCCTATAATTTTCTATATTTTCTATAATCAGCACATATTACTTCTAGAAGCAGAAAATATTATATTACAATAATAGAAGTTGCAGAGGTGGGGTTTTTTTGGCTGCTCCTGCAGCCTGAAGGAAGTTCTCAGGCCAGGGATTGATCGAACCCATGCCACAGCAGCAACCCAAGCACAGCAGTGACAACATCCAATCCTTAACCTGCTGAGCCATGAAGGAATTCCTGTAGAGTTATTTTCTAAACTTTATTTCAAGGGATGCATGTCGTTCTCTGTTTACAGCCCATCTCAATGGGAAGATACAATGAAAATCATTACAGGAAAATGGAAGTGCTTTCTGCTTGGGCTGTGTAGAGAGTTACCATATAATTTACTGGACAAATAACAATTCTGAGAGTAAATACAAGCACTACAATTATGCCATGAGAACAGTCTTAAGTTAGAACTACCTAAACATACTTATAGTAAGTACAGGTGCCCCAGTGAGCCTCTTTCTTAAGAAAAGCGTTTGCATGGGAGTTTGCATAGGGTTCAGCAGTTATGAACCCTACTAGTATCCATGAGGATTCAGGTTTGATCCCTGGCTGTGCTCAGTGGGTTAAGGATCCGGTGTTGCCTTGAGCTGTGGTGTAGGTTGCAGATGCAGCTTGGATCCCATGTTGCTGTGACTGTGACGTAGGCCAGTTGCAGCTCTGAATCGACCCCTAGGCTGGGAACTTCCAAATGCTGCAGGTGCAGCCCTAAAAAGCCAAAAAAAAAAAAAAAATAGAGTTTGTAGGAATGCAAGAGTGCAGACTCTCATCTGGTCTACTATGTACACAGTGTCTTCTTACTAGAGTTCAGTGTAGGCAAAAGATACCTTTATTGGTCATTATGGTTATTCAGCCTTTTGACCTTAGTTCTGATTAGAACTAAGCATCAGAAAATAGACTGAGCACCACCTGCTTATTATCACATTTGGGTGTTGAAAATACTCTACTTGTGACTCATCAGTCCGTAGATGAAAAATAACATCATAGACTTCAGCTACTTTGATGATTAAAACCACATCTTAAGGATGTGAAAAAGACATGTTAATGATGTTAAATCTAGTTAGAAATCACTTTATACAGTGATTAAGTACTGTATTTATAGTCATTAAAAATTCTCTTAATTTCTACGCTAATATAAATAAACTGAACAAGAAAAACCACCTAGGTACCCATTTCTGCTTCCTAAGCTACTGTTAATATTACATGAACACTAACTTCTGTACGGAATAAGTACAAGATGGGATGGCAAAACGGAAATACAAGGGAATATACTGTACCTTGTTTTACCTGTAAGGAACACACACCTGACAAAAGGCAATTTTCACATCCAAGGTTGGTTCACTGCAGTAGTACAGTAAATGGAGGCTCATAAATACCTACGGAAAAAAAGAGGGGGGGATGAATTTCCAAATTATTTAAATATTCTTTATTTAATAGTGTAAACTTTAGCATAGTTTTAATTATACACAAGATGTCATGCACAATATATATTCAACATAATCCAAACCAGCAATAGATACTTTTCACAAACTGTAAATATTAAATGATAAAATAAGGTAAAAAAGTCCTATCTTCTATAATGATCAATGTCATCACAATTATAAAGACTAGATATAAAAAAATGGATATACTTAATACATTAAAGTTAGGTATATCACAATTTCAGTTCCAGGCGTCTAAATTTTTTCACATTCTCAAGTATATGCTCAAGAGGCTATATGAATATATATGAATGTTTATAGTAGAATAAAGAGGCTACTAAATAAGATTTAATTTATAATCAAATTATAGACAGGACCTGGAATAACTGAATTAAAGCTTAGGGTATCAGCATAGATAAATATTTCAAACATGATTTTGAGTGGGGGGACAAAGCAGCTTTCAAAAAGTATGAATAGCACTGCATTATTAATGCAAAAATGGAAAATACACAAAGTAATATACATCGCTTTATTATCTAACAATATAACTATCGACTAAAGAAAATAAGAAACTATATTAACATGCATTTAATCTTGGTGGTAAGTACAAAGATTTCAACTACATTATTTTCTGTATGTTTGAGGTATTTTTTAACTCCGTAAAGTTTTAAGAAGAGGATAAAATCATTAATGGTATAAATATCAAATTACATACTGGGTTATTTGGGGATGATGAAGCAGCATCAGAAAAACCCAATCAAAATCTTATACAGTTCAATTAAATATTTTTTGTTGAAAGTTTACTGTATGAAAGACGGAATTGTGTGAGATTAAATAATTTTAAAACCACTACAGACACAAGATTCTTTTCTTTTTCTGACAATATGAACCATTAGATAGCCTAAAAATCACTTTTAGTACAAAACTCATAAAAAGGTATAATGAAATACACAAAATGTCTTTTAAAACTGCACAGCTTAGCTACTCCTCCCAAAAAAGGCAACAAAAATTCTGAGATGTTGAAAACAATGTGAAAGGATCCATGCAGAGAAGAAAATGAACTGAACCTGTCACTTGTCCCCAGACCATCTGCTGATGTCTGAAGACCAGGACGTTTGCTTTTAAAGGACAGCATGTAGAGCAAAGGAACCAAAGCTTGGAACCCATCTATGGCAGGAAGTCACACTGAAGACACCTATCTAAAGTTTACTGGAGGAAGTTCTAAACAAAATCCTGGAGCAAGCAAAACAATACAAAAAAGGAAGGTCTGAATTGCAACAAAAAATATTTTACATTGGAACTTGTCTTGGTTTTTAAATATAAGGAAGAATGAAAGGCCAAGAACATATGACATTTCTGAAGAACAAAGTGAGTATTTGTGAGGTTTAGGGAGGGAATTACTCTAGCAGAGAGCAAAATTTACTATAAAGCTGTAGTAAGTAAAGGTCTGTGTAGATGATGAAGAGAGAAGCTACTGATTAATAGAATAGAGAGCCTAGAAACAGACACATACCTGTATGAAAATCTGATGTTATATTATATTAATATAGATATTTAAACCTGATTATATTAAAGTTATCTGGGCAAAGAAGAAACCATGCATTAAACCATTCAGAGACAATTCGTCATAAACATTAAAGAAACGGGAGGCAGGAAGCACATCCCTGTTAAAGAGACAATTCTCTATGGGCTTCTCATATTTTGCACATCTTACCAGCAGAAGTACTGGCTACTTTTTATTCCAGACTGTCTTCTCAAGGACGGTTATAGAGCAAACAACCTTGGAGAAGAAAGACATATCTCCCTCCAGAGAAAAGGGCAGGTTTGATTACTCTCCAGCATAGTATAGATCAGGTGTCCTTCTGG
Organism: Catagonus wagneri; assembly: GCA_004024745.2. Classification (NCBI taxonomy): domain Eukaryota; kingdom Metazoa; phylum Chordata; class Mammalia; order Artiodactyla; family Tayassuidae; genus Catagonus; species Catagonus wagneri. Next base: position 8,164,309 of record PVHT020000886.1, on the reverse strand, counting down.
GGCAAAGGTCAGCCAGGCTAACCACCTACTAAAAAAGATCTGGATACCCTAAGCTCGGGAGTCCTCATCTATAACACAATTCACTCTATGTGAAGTAGTCATCTGAGCTTATTTGAGTCACTATGTGGAAAATGGGGCCTGAGGAAATAGAATGAATTATGACATTCCAGCTCCTGCTATTAATGTAATAAAGAACTTTGATCTGACCCAGATATCATGTACATTCCATCAGTATCCAAGAAAATGTGGCAAGCTATTTTGCCAGCTTGCAAGTAGAGTAATATCTCATGCTCTTCAAAGTTCTTGACAATTCCTACCTCACATTCTATACAAAACAGAATTCCAGATGGAGTAAAAATTTTAGGAAAGGCCAAATTTTAAATAATATGGAAGGAAATTTAGTTGAATGTCTGAGAAATATATCATAATTTGTAAATAAGGTAAGTTATAAAGGAAATTATTGATAAAAGACTATTTAAAATGAATCATTTCTGTTTAGGAAAAAAACGTGATAGATTAAATAAGTAGGCCACAAATTTAGAAAAGATATTTGAAATATATAGAATCAGAGGAAGATTTATCCAGAATCTATAAAGAGCTCCTAAAATATAAGAAGAAAAGATAAAGAACCCAATAGAGGAATGAGCAAAAAAATACAGGATACATTTCATAGAAAAAGAAATACAGGGAGTTTCCGTTGTGGCTCAGCAGCAACGAACACGACTGGTATCCATGAGGATGCTGGTTCAATCCCTGGTCTCACTCTGTGGGGTAAGGATCTGGCATCACAGTGAGCTGTGCTGTAGGTCACAGATGCAGCTCGGATCCAGCATGGCTGTGGCTGTGGCATAGGCTTCAATTCAATCCCTTGCCCAGGAACGTCCATATGCTACAGGTGTGGCCCTAAAAGCAAAAAAAGAAAAAAAAAAAGAAATATAAAAGGAACCATAAACATATGTGTAATTTAAAATCACACTGAGATACTGCTTTATACCTATCAAATTGATTTTTAAAAATTGACAAATATAATACTCAGTTTTTGCAAAGAGGCTGATCAGATGCAAATATTTATATACTGTTAACAGTTTTGGGAACTGGGACAACCAAATTTGGGAGGAAAACAATATTATACAGTAAACCTGTGCATAGCCTACCACACAACAATTTTACTTCTGCACATATTTCCAGAGAAACCCTCATGTTTTGCTACCAGGATACATATAAGAGGCAGTTCATTAGAATACTTTTGAAATAGTAAAAGAAATTAGTAATAAAAATACTGGAAAAAGCAAATATTCACAGAGAGAATATGAATGAATAAACACTACAGTACATTCATTTAGTGGAATACTATATAGCAGTGGAATGGCTGCATAAATAAACAAATATCAACGTGACAAAATATCATAAACATGTTTAGCAAATGAAAAGAAGTCATGCTTAACTTCATTTATGAAAGTTACAAAATGTGCACAAACAATATATTATTTAAGAGCACTTTTTTACTATGTTGAAACTATAAAGAAAAGCAAGAGAACAAAAAATGCAAAATTTAAGAGATCGGTAAGCTTTCCTGAGGAAGGGAAGCTCACCCCTGGGAAGGGGCAAACAAGGGTTTTCAATGTTGTTCATTATGTCTACTTTGAGTTGAGTGGTGATGATGTGTAAAATTGTTTTATTATTATTCTTTAAACCCTACATGTATAAAATATGTTATTTGATATGTCTGTGATATTTCACAATACAAAAAAGTTCAAGTGACACAAGGAACTTAATTGTCCTTCATTCTTTTACTGGGCACTGTGTCTACGCATGAATGCCAGAGCCAAAATACTCATTAGAGCAACTAATAGAAAACGGTCTTGAGAAGAGATGCTGAGCAGTGTCAAGCAGGAAACAGAAGGAACTGTGTTCTTGATGACACCATTAAACTACTCAATTAAGCAATTCTTTTTTACTTCTAGACTTTCTGTTACATGAGAAACTAAATCCCCTACAGGCAAAAAAATGACTAAACTACAGTCACAAAATAAATAAAAGTAAAGCAAAACAACAAAGGAAACAGTTCAATCCTTTTTTCAGTCTGTGACATTATTTTACTGCATTTCCATAAGATTTGTGTATAATTTTTGCCAGATAGTTACCTCTACTTCTCATTTTTAAATTTGTTTAAATTTAGTTTTGATTAGGTATAATTTACACACAGTAAAATGAATGATTCTTAAGTGTACAGGTTGACAGGTTTTGACAAATGTATATATCCATGTAACTCCCATTCTAATGAAGAATAAAGAAGAGTTTGAAAGCCCTGTACCCTTTTCACGACAATAGTCCCCATACCCCAACAATATTCCAACTTCTTTCACTTTCACTATGATGAATTTTTCTGTCCTAGAACTCATCTAAATGAAATTGTATAGTATATACTTTTTTGTTGGGTTTCTTTTGCTCAGAATAATGCCTTTAGAATGTATCGATATTGCCACAGATTCAATAGTTCTTTTTGTTGCTGAGTAAAATGTATCAGTTTTATCTATCGTTTTTACACACTTGAGGTGTTTCCATTTTTTTTGCTTTTTTTAGGTGTTTTACACATTTGAGGTGTTTCCATTTATTTTTTGCTTTTTTTGAGGTGTTTCCATTTTTTGATTATCAACAATGTTGCAAGAACATTTATGCACAAGTATTTTTGTACAAACATGTTTTCATTTCTTTTGGGAAAAATACCTAAAGAAGGAATTGTTGGATCATAGCATTGGAATATGTTTAATTTATGAAAAACTTCCAGACACATTGTCTAGCCCCCATAGCAAATGCATTAAAATTCAGTTGCTTCACATCCTTGATGTTATCAGTTTCCTAAATTTTAATAATTCTACTGAGTGCTTAGTAATATTTCATTATGGTTTTATTTTTTATTTTCCTGATGAAATAGTTGACAACTTTTTCCACGTGTTTACTGGCCATTTATTTATCTTATTTGGTGAACTGCCTTTTCAAGTACTTTGCCCAGTTGGTGGTAGACTTTGGTGGGACAGGGGAATTGTTTGTCTTTTTATACAAATTGTATACATTCTCTATTTCAGATAAAGGTTTTCTGTCAGTTACATGTATTATGAATATATTTTATTTCAGTTTTGTATCTTGCATATTCAGCTTATTAATGCAGTCTTTTAGTGCTTAATATTTAATTTCACGAAATTTATTTTCCGATTTATTTTCCTTTTATTAGTAGTACTTTCTTGGTTTTGTCAAGGGATCTTTTCCCACCTGAAATTCTTCCACATTTTCTTCATGAAGCTTTACATTGTTAATTTTACTTTCAGGTCTACAATACTTCTCCAATTAATTTTAGTTCATGGTGTAATATACATGTTGAAGTTCATTTTTTTTCTCTTAATGATACCCTGTTGTTCAAGCATTTTTGGTGAAAAGACTTTTCATATTGAGTTGCATTGCTGCCTTGGTTAAAAAATCAACTTACTGTACGAGTGTCTATTTTAGGACTCTATTCTACTCTAATGTCTATCTTTAACCCTAAACCACCCTATCTTGATTACTGGAGCTTTACAATAGTCTTGAAATGAAGTAAGTCCTCCAAATTTTTGTTCTTCTTTTTTCTTCTTCTTCTTTTTTTAATATTTGGGGCACTCTTCTAGGTCTCTGAATTTCCACATAATTTTAAAAATCAGCCAAATGTTTCAAAGTGAAATAAAAACCTTCGGGATTTTAGTTGGGATTGTGTTAAGAACATCGGTAAGAACAGATATTATTGGGTGTTAAATCCAATAATACGTGTTATATACAATCATAGTATCTTTATTTTTAGGACTGCAGGTGCAGCATATGGAATTTCCCATGTTAGAAGTTGAATTGGGGCTACAGCTGCTGGCCTACACCACAGCCACAGCAACGCCAGATCTGAGCAATGTTTATGACCTACACCACATCTTGAGGCAATACCGGATCCTTAACCCATTTAGCAGGGTCAGGAATCAAATCCACAACCTCGTGGATACTAGTCGGGTTCATTTCCACAGAGCCACAATAGGAACTCCTATTTGTTCGTTTATTTTAGTTCTCTCAACTTTATTTAAGGAATGTTTTGTAGTTTACAGTATATAGACAGATCTTTTATGCTACTTAATTTTGTTCTTTTGCATTTATATTTTTGATCCAATTATTCCAATTCACACATACAGTTTAAGAAACTTAACAATAGTATATACACTCCAATTTCACCTCTAGTCCTTGTCATATATTTTACTACTAAATATTTTATAAATCCCATAACACACTGCTATTATTTTTGCTTTGAATAAGCCACTTTAAAGAAATTTAGAATTTGCAAAGAAAAATATTTTATCTTTATTCACATATTTTATGTGTATAGTCCTTTCATGCCATTAATTTTATTCTTTAGCACCTATTTTGATATTACTATGACTTTTTAATTTAATTCCATTTTCCATATGCTAATTTCCATTACCTTGTAGCATGCATTAAATGGGGAAGTGTTCTCCTAGCCATTCTTCAATCTTTCCTTAGTCTTCTCACAGCACTTTGTTCATACTTTATGAGGATCTTATAATATTGCAACTGTTTGTTAATATGTCTATTCCATACTATATTATGACCTTCTTGGGGAAAGTGATTATGTTTTATTCATGTTCACAACCCCAGGGCCAGCACTTTTCTTTGTATATAGCTAATTTGAGTAAACATTTATTGAATAAAAAGAGAATCAAAGGAAAGAAAGCTTCTTTCCTTCTCTACCACAAATCTAAGTATTTTCATTATCTTCTTATATTGAGACCTATGAATTTTCAATAAATTTGATACAAACAAATTAGAAATGACTTTGCAGCTATGAAAGTATGAAAGAATCCAGCAAAGATGACCTCAGAAATGCCACAAAGCAGGGCTGTTTTAGTTCTGTACTGCTGGAGTGGGCATGTGGGAAATAATAACATCCAGCTCACCACCTGAAATGAATAATCTATTTTAATTTTTAATGAATGAATAATCTTGCTATGAAAAGCAAGCATCCTGACCTTTCTTGGTTTGCATTATAAAGATTCCAAATGTAGCACTGTGACAAAGTCACTAAGTCACTGCAGAAACTTCTTGTTTCACAAAGGGATATTAAAGGAAAAAGAATGTTCAGTATGTTAACCCCAGTGAATTACAGAAAACCAGTTTGGTAATTATATTTCCTGATGGAATGGCAGAGACCATTTGGCACCATTGCATAGAAGCAACATAAATGGCCAGGGCATAATCTTGTTATTAGTCTAAAGTGAAAATAGTGGTTACTTCTTGGTACGATATAGGACTCATAAGTAGCTTGAAAAGGGAGGGGATGATAATTTGGGGAGTTGAGTGCTTTCAATTACCAGTTGTTGTTTCGAGAAACCCCCATATGTTCTTTCCTTGCTATTTACTCTACTGAGTTTCTCCTCATTACGTGCCTATAGGAGTTAACGGCTATTCTGAGCAAAGTGGTAGGCCAAGTTGTATGAATGAGACACACTGGAGAATTTATTAGGTTGAACTGTTACACAGCAATTGCTATAAAAGAATGTAACTATGATGCGCTTTCATAGTTTAGATCAATACTTAAATTCTTTTGTATGTGAGATGTGCCAACTAAATCACAGGAGGTTTGAGAAAACCTCACAGATGCAAAAAATCAGATTGTTCTGAGCAGCTCAGGCTCCCACGATTTAATCTCTGAAATGCAATATGTGCAAGGGAAAACCAAATGAACTACTGATTCTCCATACAGTTTAAGGTCTAGCAGTTTCCAAGTTGAACTGGTATACAACAAACTAATTATCAATAAAAAATGTATTTATTATTGTCAAATTTATTATAAATGACTCTTTTAACAGCCTGCAAGCAATGTACAATAATAAAATACAAACTCACTGTTAATTACAAAAAAAACCCTACTCCATCTTTTCTATACCCAAAAGGATTCTCCCAACTATGTTAAAAAAAAAAGAAAGAAAGAAACATATCTTAAAAGTTGTAATTATCTTTTCAAGTGCTGATAGGGAAAATGGAATTAAATTTAATTTTCTATTAACAACCATGCATATGCTCACTTTAAAATATTATTGAATCTTTAGGCCCATGAACTATCTTTTAGAGCAGGGTTCAGAAAGCTGTAGCCCACAGACCAAAGTCAATTCACTACCTACTTGTAAATAAAGTATTATTGGAACAGAGCCATCTATTAGTTTCTGTATTTATCTATGGCTGCTTTCACACTATAATGGCAGAATTGAGTAATTGGGAGAGGGACTGTATGGCCTACAAAGTCAAAAATTTTACTGTCTGCCCATTTGCAGAAAAAGGTTACCAACCTCTGATTGAAAGCACTCTCCCCACAAACATCCAGGAATACATCATTAGTTTTCAGGAGACATGCTATCTCCTTCCAAGGAATCTGCACTTGTCTACCTCTAAAAGCTAAGTATCTCTTAAAGTACTGTTTATGTAACATATGATTGCTTCCACAGAATTCCTTTGATAAGCTTATTTTGCAGGAATAAAGCAAGAGAGAGAGAGATCAGAATGGGGGAGGGGATGAGGGAGATGAAATAAGAAATAGGATGGACTATTAAGAGAAAGAATATATGAAATAAGAGATGTAGAAATGGAGAAATTCACCAGTTCAAGAATTACAATGCATACAAACATTTTTAAGCTTTCTTAATTTTGAGCATATTGCATTGCTTCTGCTCCTGGAAACCCAGTAGAATTAGTTAATAGGAACTTTTACATCACAAAACTCCACGTGCATGGGTAAACTATAACAAAAATTAATGGACAGTAGAATTGGCATTAAAAGAGGAAAACTGCCAATGGTGTTCTGAAGTTGGCCCCTACAATCAGCTTACAAAGCCTGAGTGTGCACATCTCTTCCAGCTCCATGCTTATTGACATCACTTAAGTAGTTTAAAATTGGCTGTGGTGAGAACATGCTACAAACCTAAGCACTTTTTCTCAGAGAACTGGTAATTAAACACTTACCAGGACACCACTGGAAGTTACCAGGTACCAGAAATAAGGGAAAAAAAAAACCTGAAAGATGAATCACAAATTTCTATAAATATCACAAGTAAAAGCAAACACTACAAGTAAGATTCACCAGATACTATAAAAGAAGTATTACCAGCACAAGAACTTTAGATATTAAGAAAAACAATCAGAAAGACCATATGAAGGAATGAGTAAAATAATTAGTCAGGGTAAGGAATAAATGCCACAAGAAAGAAGTTATCACTACTATACGACAGAAAATGGATAAAAAAAGTTGTGGGGACAGTAGCTTTTAAATAAAAAGCCTACTAGGTTAAACAGGTTAAATAGAAACAGCTGAGCTAATGAACTGAAAGGAAATTTTTAAAAATTGTGACAGAATAATAGAGATGAAGCATATGAAAGACTGAGAAACATACACAATACAATAACAAGGTCTAAAATAAATACATTGGGAGGTTCCAGAAGGAACGAAGCAAATAAATGGAAAGGGCAAGGGGCAATATGAGAAGTAATCATGACAGTTAACTCTCCTAAAAAGCTGACAAGCATAATGAAGTCCTTAGCAGGGTAGATAAATATAAATCCATGCCCAGAAATATTATAAATAACTACAAAACGGCCAACATAGTGATGAAATACTAAAGGAACTAGAGATAAAATCAAATTCCCATAAAACAACAACTGGACTGATGAGAGACTGATGGGTATAAAATAAGGTATTCATGTAGGAAAAAAGGTGCTTTAGAAATATGTAGATTTTTAAACGTAATACTTTAGAACCAATATAATGAGAACAATAAAACATATAATCAAAAAATATCTGTTTCTCACCAACATATAATGGAAAGTAAAGTTCTCCAATTTTGATAAGAAAAATTATAATTTTGATGATAAAAGTGCAGCATGATTTGCAACTAGTTGGAAGAGAACTAATTAACATCAGAATTCTCCTACACCAAAGACACAGACATCATGCAAGGTAATCAGCTCAGCAAAACAGTTCCAATACAAAATGGCTATCCAAGTAATTTATAAAAGGATTTTGACCTTAGCAGCAAAGCAATGAAAATAATATTTTACTTATCAAATTGTGGAAGTTTTTGATGATTACTACTCAATGCAAAGAAAGAGTCCTACCCGGCTTGCCTCCTCTCAGACACCTATTTCTCTCTATACTTCATTCATGTTTCCCTAGTATAAAAATAAGCACTAAATAAATACTTGCTGAATGAATCAATAGATATTGCAAATAAATATTCATTCAGTATTGGGAGTAGTTTGACAACAAGGTATTCTTTTGCTAAGAATGCATTTAAGATTTAAATAAGTCCATACCTAGGAATTTATGCTAAAAATATAATGAAGTATTATATTTATATTATATATATTATTATAACAATTAAGCTACGAAAATGTACACCACAGCATTATTCATAGTAAAATAAATGGAAAATTAAATGTTCAATAAAAATGGATTAATAAATTCATTATTATAAAAGCATATAACATAATTCCATTTAATCATTTTTAAATTATAATATGAATAAATGTTCACAATATATTGTAAAGTAGAAAAACAACAAAAACATATTACAATATGTCCCAATCTTTTAAAAACTAAATAGATATGAGTATAGTTTTACAGATAGAAATGTGCCCATATTTATCTTTGTGCTTTATGTGTTTTCCATTTTCCAAAGACTACATCTTTTTTAAAAGGAAAAAAATAACAGATGCAAAGCTTTTGAACTGAAAGAAAACATAGCAAACACCTAAGCAACTTCTTTTCACAGATGAGAAACTTGACGCTTAATGGTAAATGGTTAGGAAACTTTCCAAATTCATATATCTCATCAGCAAGACAAGACCCTAATTCAAATGTCCCAAATTCAATGCAGTAAACACAGATTAGATTTCTCAAAATGCTGGCAGCAAACATTTTAGATATATTAGCAATGGCTCGTCAGGAACTGTTTTTTTTTTTTTCTCTTCTAATTGCTCCTAAAATTCACCTACATGGCGCCTTCAGCTAGACACAAATGTTTTACTTATTTTTCTCAAATATCCTATATGCAATTAGATAGAGAAACAGAATTTTTTCATCACGCTTATAACTTACAAAACTAATAAAATATTTCTTGAATAGGTTCTAATAGGTTTAACAGACACTATTGGTTCAGATCTCATCCTCCATCAGAAAATGTATTTTGTGCAAATTAGGTATATAAACCACTGTTCTTTGCTTAGTTATGATCTTTTTTTTCAACATTTCCCATGACAATACCAAGAGGTACAAAACTCAGCTCCTCAGTTACCGCCAGAAACCCCATGTACCTTCCACACCACACCATCATTCTACACACAGAACACTCGGTATCTAACAGCTGCATGCTCCACACATCCATTGTATGTCTAGGTTTGTGTGTGTGTACACGTGTAAATCATACATGGTTTTTTTTCTAAATAGTTACCTGTTGGAAAATATGGTATTTTTTCCTGATTCCATAGTAATAAGATAGTATTTGTAAAGCATGGAGCATAGTGCCTTTCATATAGTAAGTGCTAACTATGTGTTTCTATACATACAATTTGATAGATAAGTAAATATTTCACATCATAGAGGATAAAAGCATACAAGTCCCAAAGAGTAAAGACAGAAATAGTGTTTGTATTTTTGTTTTTATTTTTAGTCAGAATTACCTATAATATGCATAACCATTTTTATTTTTTATTTTTTGTCTTTTTTTTCTTTTCTAAGGTCACACCCTTGGCACATGGAGGTTCCTAGGCTAGGGGTCTAATCGGAGCTGTAGCTGCCAGCCTATACCACAGCCACAGCAACGCGGAATCCAAGCCGTGTCTGTAACCTATACCACAGCTCACTGTGACGCCAGATCCTCAACCCAGTAAGCGAGGCCAGGGATCGAACCTGCAACCTCATGGTTCCTAGTCAGATTCATTAGCCACTGAGCTACGACAGGAACTCCACATTACCATTTTTAATATTACCTTTATTTTAAAAAGAAAATTCATATTCTCATCACATGAAGTCAATGGAAAATATATGGGTATGTCCAGTATCCATTACATGTCAGGTGCTATAGTGGGGACTTCAGTATAAAAGTGAACAATTCAATGAAAAGGTCAAAATTAGTACCTTTAAGGAATTGCCATTAAATTAAAATACTATATATACATACAGGTTTATTTTTAAATCCTCAAAGTTCAAATTTTTCTATTAGAGTAACTTTTGAGTGTTTCAAAGGATGGACTTATAATAATATGTTTACTTTAACATAGATGAGCATAATAATAAGCTAGAAAAAGCAATAAACCTCTGGGCAATTAATTTAAGAGGAAAAAGGAAATCTTAATTCCACTGAACAAGTAGCATTATTGCTTTAATTATGCATGCCCAGAATAACTAGGCCAATAGGAGCTATTAATTAGGTGAAATGTCAACTTGAATCCTTGAGAGGTGTTGAACTTACAAGGAACAAATCCATCCCTTAAGTGATGTGGAAAAATCTAACAATATAATGAGAAGAATAAATTCAGAGGTCACTTTATCTTCTAGTCACTTAGCAACTAAATTGGAGTGAAGAGGGCAAGAGGGAAATGATTTGTAAAAATAATTAACCATAAACTCTGAAGTAGAGATAAGTACAGAGGAAGATGTAAATGGAAGCAGCCTTTTCCAGGGCTTCAAGCCAACTCTCCTTGTAGGGACCTATTTATCACCACACAAGCTCCAGACATGAGGTTTACCGCCCTTTCTTCTTATCCATCCATCCTCTGTCCCCTCCACTTTTCTCTTCCTACTGTTGTACTTGACAAGCACACATGTAAAACTACAGCCATTCTCACTGTCTCCTTCACTGGCTTCTTTCCATCTCCTGGTTTGCAGGACAGATTTCTCTGACTAGCCCCTCACTGCACGCATAATTAGCACACATCCTTTTCAAGTCAGCCAAATCTTTTTAAACTCTAAAGTAAAGCAGAAACTTAGGGAATCACAAATGTAAACAGGTACTCATTTCATTTAGCAACATAAAGGTTTCTTTATAGGAGTCAACACTTGATAGAGTAAAGAAAGAAAAGGAAGATATCTGGAATATTGCCAACACAAACTCCTATCACGACTCAGTGCTTCTAGAAGAAAAAGCCATAAATTCATATAAAGTCAAATGTTCCCTCAATGTATTCTTTTACCCTAGTTGCAGTGGATATTTTAAACGAATATTTCCTATAAGAACAATATGCCGATTATATTTCCAATTATGTTAGGAAATATACAGCATGATGGTTTCGTGGTTATTAAAAGCCTGTAGTATGTTTAATCAAGTAATCCTTAGCCTTTTAGAAGAAAGTCATTTCTTTAATGACTAACTAAATTAATAGACAATTTGAAGATTTTTTTTCTTTAGGTAATTATTTTATAGAAAAAAATACTTTCTATTCATCAAGTAGAATATTAATATTCTTGCATTCAAATTATTTTAATTTCCTGCTAGTGTAAACCAAAGCAAACTATAGATTACGAAATGAAGTAAGGAGAAGGCTACAAACATCTATGGAAAATTATCTACAGATAATGCTCTCTGATAAGTACTTTTCATAATAAATTAATATTTTTCAGAAAAATGTATATGAATAACAATATACCACCTAATTCTACAACAAAAAACTGCACATACTTTTGCAAAGCTTATGTTTAGAAATTTTATCCACATCCAATCTAAGTAAATTATGACCTGCTAGTGCACTTAAAAACCTATTTTAAAATATGTGCTACAGAAATGTCAATAAAACTGCTTGTTAAAAAACTGTGTATGTGTGACTGGGTCACCTTGCTGTACAGTAGAAAATTGACAGAACACTGTAAAACAGCTATAATGGAAAAAATAAAAACCATTTAAAATTTTTAAAAATGTGTGAACAAATCAAAAGGCATTTCAATATGACTCAACAAAATAAAATATTATGCCATATACATTTAGCTTGGTTTATTTTCATCTATGATATTTCATGATTAGGTGAATATCAAAACAACAACAAAAATTAAAGTTCAATAAAAGCCATTAGAAAGCTGACCTGTATTTCTCCATCACTTATAAGAGCTACAGTAAATAAAACAAAAAGAAAACAAAACAAGGAAAGTTAACAATACACTAAAGTTCTGAACTTCTATGTTTTTTAATTAAATAATGGGTAATGTGGAAAAATATAAGACCATTACAGGAGTAATATGATTTCAAAAGAATATATGAATTATGAGTCATGTCTGACTCTTTTTGAAAATGACAACAAAGATTTTACATGTTGATAAGTGGATTGGTGGAGACAGGAAAGAGGGGGCAGTGATGTCATGCATCTTCTTTACCTTCTATTTAGTATTAACATATGAAAAGTGACAGAGGAATATTTTCTTCCTTTACATACATTGATCACATAATTTAGAAAGTAATATGAATATATATATTGAACTCTGTGTTTAGAGTCAGCAAAACAAGTTCAAAATTTTACAGTCATTTCTTACCAATAAACACATTAAAGGTTTCTTCTGGTGACATTTTTCAGCCTAATATACTGTGTTGGTTATGGTATTTACGTCTAGCATTTTAATATTTGGATCAGGGCAAACATCTCTCTTTTTGTTTATTTTACCCAGTTTATGTCCGTCTCAATCTTTAGGCTCTCTATAACCTTTAAAAATGCTCAGTAGATTCAGTTGTGTCTTAATTGTCTCCAACATAAGGGACTTCTGAAGGCATGACTTGAGAACGCCTGAGGATTAGCACTTTTATTTCTTGTATCACCTTCCTCTCTGATGAACATGTTTGGGGAACTTCTCCCTTTCCTCGACTGGAAAACAGATCTCAGCTAGCTCAGCTGGGAGCTCCAATGAGAGAAAGGGACTGGAAAGTGTCAACTGGCTGTGACAGTCAGAGTTCAGACTCCAAGGAAAAGTCTAGAAATGTAGAAAATCCAGTTTAAAGCAGTAAGGCAAAACCAAGATGTGGTAACAAGTTGGGATCAAAACTATACAGGAATGTGGAAATATAAATCCTGAGAAACTTCTTCAAGAAAATACTATCCAGTGTGTTATGGATTTTACAGGTCCGTGGCTTGACAGGAACAGTTCGAAATGGAGAAATGAAGAGAAAAGCTACTCCGCTAATTTATTTTATGGTGCAAATAAGGCAGTATAAAGTTGTAGTAACCAACCATATGTACAGATAATAAAATAGGCACATTTCTCATTTACAGTGGATGCTGTGTTGCAATGCCCAGCTTCCACTTTCATGACTGAGCCGCTCATTCTCCAGCTATTGGGAGTTTTGCCTGCTGAGAGCACACAGCTGAGCTCCTTGACAGGAAGGACCCACAGGGAAAGGAAGCTGACTGCCCAAGGTTATACTCTTTCCCAATGAATCAGAGTGCAAACCTCCCACCCCCGCCGCCACCAGCAAACACATACAGCCTTTGTCCTAACTTGAGACATCTCTGTATGGCCATCCCAACTTCACAGCCACCTTGGAATCAGCTGAAGCCTCTGCTACCACCACACTGGAGTTGGGCTTCAGCTCTGCTCATGCTGTTTTTCCCACCTCCTTCCACATGTCTTCCTAAAAGCACCTTCCCCAACGAATCAACCTCTGGCTCGGAATATGCTTCCCAGGAAATCAACCTCGGAAAGTTGATAGCAGGAATAGTTCAGGAAGCCAAACTTAACATGGAAATTTGAACCTGGATAACCTGTCTGAAACAGATGATCCCATCACTACTAATAAGCCCAGCATGCAGTAATGGAACAAGCGTTATAACTTTCACAGGTGGTGACCAGGGATGTAAAGCACTAGCAGGGGCAATATCTCAGACACTTGAGAGGCTGATGGAACATCATAATTAAAAGTCCTGTGAGTAAGGGAATGCCAAAGGGGTACAAGAGCCAACCTGAAAAAGCTCCCAATGGCCACATGTGAAACAAGCAACAAAACAATCTAGTATTGGATTATAACACAAAATATAAAATAACTATTTGAGTCCATACAGATACAAATATATTATTAAATTAATAAATAGGAAAGAAGAATCTCTATAAATGTTCCAAATAATTTATGTTGATGTTCCCTCATCTAGGAGATGAAACTTAACTTCCACTCCAACATCTTTCCTCCCAATAGGACAAGCACCCTTAGTGAATTATACCCAAAATGTATAGAAGAAGAGGGAGGAAAAAAATAACTTTACAGTGGAGAAAACTGGCCAACACTACCTCAAAGAAGTGATCAAGATTCAATCATTTGTGATAAGTCATGTTGACTGCATACGCCTTTTATACAATGTGATGAGAATGGCACTTCAAATTTGTGATCTTCTCCCAAAAATCTCTGACTCCAGACTAACCACGAGAGAAGCATTGTACAAACCCAAATTGAAGACATTCTGGAAAAAAAAAAACTTGACCAGCATGCCTCAAAAATACCAAGCACTGAGGATAAGGCAAGTCTAAGAAACTAGTCACGAACCGGAGAAGTCACAAACCCAGAAGAAGACGTAATGACTAAGTATGACAAACATATCATTGTGATGTAGAATGCTAACAGACGGAGTGACTGAGTCAGAGGGATACAGGAATTCTCTGAGCTATCTCTGCAGCCATTAAATGTAAAACTCTTCTAAAATAAAATGTCTATGTAATTTTTTAAAAAGTACTACGAATCATAAGACTAACGCTAGGGAATATCAGTGCATCTGAGAGAAGCAATGAAATGCTGAGAGTGATTACTCATCAGGTAATGAAAGTCAGAGGACCACCTTCACAGCATATAAAAGGATTCTCATTTTCTACAGCTAGAGGACAAAAAAGGTAAAGATTAGAATTAGGAATTAATCAGAAAGATAATCCAATGCCTAGTACAGAATAAATGATCAATAACTGTTATGCTCAACTTTCACGTTTCTTTTTGAAATACAGTTATGTTACAGGGAAAAGGGGATTTTCTTTAAAAATACAGAATAATAAAAGGTATTATTATTTAGAAAAAGCTGCAAAAGAATCTGTCCTACATATTTAGTGACAATTGATGATACAGAACATCAGTGACAATCCATTGCTACGTGTGGATAATGAGACACTACCATTTCTCACAGAGGACTTGCATTTATTTCAGATAAATTTAAAGAATTTGTAGATAATTCACTTTATCTGAACTATCCCATAAGCCAAGTTTAAAGACAGGGTAGAAAAGATAGAAGAATTTAGCCAAAGAGACTTGCCAATACATCACTCCAAATTTAACTACATGAGTCCAACTCAATGGGAGATACTTCAAAGCTTGCCTTAACTACACTCATTCAGAAAAATTGGGTATTATATGTATAAACACCATATGCATGGTGCTCTGTTCACTCATTCTTATCTATCAATTTTAGCACAAGATTTAACTTTTCAGAACGGTGATTCCGAACTAATATGACTCCCTAGTATTATCCATTAGGACCATGGGTCTTAATATCCAAAATAGCCAGTAACAATGAAGCTGACATAGTATCACCTTGTTAATAAGTTACAAGGAATCTCCTTCAAGAGTGACCTGACAAGAGATGAACCATTAGAAAAATCTCCCCTATCATTTAAGTTTTTGCACTGGCTCCTCCCTCTTCCTGGAACTTTCTTTCTATGTCTTCATACAACTCCCTCTTTGTCATTATTCAGGTTTTTTTTTTTTTGTCTTTTTGTTGTTTTAGGGCTGCACCCGCAGCATGTGGAGGTCCCCAGGCTAGGGGGTCTAATCGGAGCCATAGCCACCAGCCTACACCGCAGCCACAGCAACGCAGGATCCGAGCAGTGTCTGCGACCTACACCACAGCTCACGGCAACGTCGGATCCTTAACCCACTGAGCAAGGCCAGGGATCGAACTCATAACCTCATGGTTTCTAGCTGGATTCATCAACCACTGCGCCACAACAGGAACTCCTATTCAGGTCTTTGCTTCAAGAAGTTCAACTCCACTCCCCAATACACCCTCCATCTTACCCTTATATGCTTTCCTCTCTTGTGCAAATATTAAGCTAAATGAAATTATGTTTTAACTCGTTTAATTATTCATTGTCTCACCACCAGGAAGTATCCTCAACATCTAGAAGGATAGTCAGCACATCATATATAATTATTTTTGAATGAATGCATTTGATAAATTTCCTGAACACATTAGAAGAATAAGAGGCGATAATCACTCCTCTCTGCTCCCATACTCTGAGATTAATATACTTTCAGTTAAACATAGAGCCACAAAAACGAAAACCCTCTTTGGGTTTAAAAATAATGGAAGACAAAAGAATGAGAGTTGTTACCTAAGTGTAAAATGCTGGGAATATCTTAACATACTTGCTTCTCTGAGTTCTCTTGATTATTGCAAGAAAATGAAGAACAAGAGAAATTATCGGTTCAGTAATTTTTACCTCACTGAAAGCTTTTATTAAAATTTGGGTAATTTTTCTTCTTGCTTTACTGACATCTTAGCAGAATTCAAGAGTATGCTAAAGAATGAAGGATGTACTACATTAGGAATAAATTTTCAAATGGAAACTTTTATCCACACTTTTGCTTTACTAGGAAACAATTTTCAGATCACGAATATATATGTATGTATACACACACACACACACACACACACATATATATATATTCAGATCACGAATATATATATATGTGTGTGTGTATATATACACACACACACACACACATAAACATATATATATATTTATAAATTTCTAGATGTTCAGAGTTCCAAGTTTGAGAAACACTGTTCAATTTACACTCTGCAAAACACAACTTAGGATCCTTTTTCTAATGCCTTAGATACAAATGGAATGAAGAAAGTTGCATTCCATTCCATCAGGAAGCATGCTCCTCCAGTTTTGTTCTTTTTCTCAAGATTTCTTTAGTCATCCAGAATCTTTGTTGTTCTATATGAATGCCAGTATTGTTTTTTCTGGACAGATGTTATTTTAATAGTTTAATTCAATATTCATATGGCAATTTGTGTGTTGAAAATTTTCATTCATTATGCAATCAACAAATATTTATCGGGTTGTATCTATGTGCCAATCCCTGTGCTGAGCACTGAGGATGAGCAGTTAAGTCCAACACGGTTGTATACTTTGTAGAGTTCTAGGTTAACGTAAGCCAATCTTTAAGAATCTACATGAGTAATAAAACTACTTTTAAGTAAAACTATATCATGATTTTATGGTTGCAGTACTCTCTGAACAGTACTTTAACTCATTAGTTTTCAGTTGCTAAATTCTGTAAGTTGGAGAGAAACTATCCTTCAATAAGATTCAATTTTCCACTGATTCCTCATACCAAGAAATGCAAAGACATATAGTATATAAACGCATGAGTTTATTTTTACTCTATTTAAAATTAGTTCTCATGATTTTTATGTGCATTCCAAGGAGAAAGAATGTCTTTCCCATCAAAATATTCCTTCTCACTCCTCTTAGAAGACCAAATACAGATTCCAGGTTTAGCAGTTTTAACTACAGCATTAAAAAGCCATTTAGGATGAATTAATAAGGAAAATTCAGCACTCAAAAATCATGCCCTAATCAAGCAAAATACGTGCCTTTGCCTGTTGCCTAAACAAAGACTAAGGCTTCATAATGTGGTACAGCTCACATTTGTAGCTTTGGCAGACCAGTAAGAAAAACCCTTCACTTTGTGAGGAATCCCCAAACAGGTGGTAATCAGGGCCCAGCCTTCTCCTACAAAATGGAAAGAGGAAGAATATTCGCTTCCTCTGCCTTCTATATGACAGAATGTGGTCAATGACCTAAGCAC
Organism: Catagonus wagneri; assembly: GCA_004024745.2. NCBI lineage: Eukaryota > Metazoa > Chordata > Mammalia > Artiodactyla > Tayassuidae > Catagonus > Catagonus wagneri. The sequence continues at coordinate 8,146,403 of PVHT020000886.1, read as the reverse complement.
AGTCAGTCAGATGTGACTGCCCAAGATTTCTTCATCTTAAGGAATTAATTTAAAACTATAGGTCAGGTGGAAATGACTGCTTGGCAGCAATGGGTAATGGGAGTGGGCAGTGGTAGCAAGTAACCAGAAGCATCAGAGTGCAAAATCATTTCTTTCCTTGGGCTCTTGACTATGTTTATCACCCTTGGTTCTTGATTGGTCCTCCAATCAGTCATCCAGAAGATCTATGAACCACCTAATGCCCTCTAACTAAATTCCTTTCGGCTTAACCTAAAAAGAGCAAGAAACAGAGATCTTTGCAGAGCAGAGACTGTACAGAACAAAAGCTATATGGTACCCAGGAAAGGTACAATTAGATCCAACACAAAGACTTTCCTAAGTCAATGGTTAAAAATTATCAGTGGCTCCTTAATGGGGAGGAACTGGAGACTGCTAACGGAAGCTATTGCTTCCTTATTATTCAATTATATGTTGATCTCATTAGGAAAATTGGTTTGATATTCTCAACAAATTTTGTCATTATTTTCATAACTTCCTGAGTTAGAGAAGACTTTTAGATGTTTTTACACATATAGATATCTGGACTGGATAATTAAAATCGGTAATATATTATCCAGATGAATAAAACTAGTAAAGCATACAAAATGATATTCTTTACTTGCCCTGCGAAAATTTTAATTCAAAATAAAGTAGATAGACCTGGTACTAAGGACTGTTAAACTAAGCTACAAATACATGGAAATATTCAGCTGCAAAGTGCAAACAATAAAATTGCCCTAGAAATGCATTTCAGCACAAACCCAACAATTAAAGACAACATTAGCCTAACCTGGCAAAGAAAACCTAATATATCTACACCCCTTTTATCTTAAGCCACACTTAATCCTTTTCTATTTTGCTTTTTACTTGTTAAAATCTGTATGTCAGTGATTTAGTTTTATAAAAATAAAAGTATTTCCAATTAAATTTCAAATAACCACTACTAGTAAAAACATTAATTCAATTTTGAAATACTTTAAAAGTCAAACGTATTAAGTTCCCAAATGTGGGGAAAACACATAAACAAACACAATTTTTTAAAGTAAACCAATTATACAAATAGATTTTACGTCACTGACTTATTACAATTTCTGTTAAAAAAAAGGTTTAATTGATATTACATAGTATTTGCTTGTAGATCCAGACAATTATTTAAAAGCAAACAGTGCATACACATGGGTATTTGTAGTAGGTATAATTCTGTATGTGCTACTGAACTACAGATGTTGGTCCTTGGGCCCATCGCCCCAACCATCGAAGCAGCCAAACTGTGTGGCTTTTGAGCCACCCTCCACCACCATGGCTGATTGGACTGGGCTGACCTACAACAGAGAGCTACATAAAATCTCCCGTGTTCTGGCTCACAACTGAGATGAGTCAACTACAGTTTCTTTTCTTGAAAATTTTGAATTGGAAAATTATGAGCTGATATAGGTTAAATGAAGGAATAAATTGTGTTTTAAAATGAGGCTATGGAAGTGTCAGAAGAAAGCACATGCTACCATAACAATATATTTCAGTTACCACCAAAATCTAGTAATTGCTAAATTTTATTGAGTGCTTATCCTGTGTGCCCCAAACTATGCTAACTATTATGCATTATCTCATTCACATTTCACAATAACCCTGAGATAGATACTTCTTTTAGTCACAATTTACAGATCAGGAGTCACAGAAAAGGTAACTAACTTGCCCAAAGTCACATATTTGTGTCAACCTAGAATTCAGCCTCAAGAGTCTGAATCCATATTCTTTATTCTTAGCCACTGCACAATGCTGCAAATTATATGAGAAAATGGAAACTAAGAAACCATTAAGAATTAACTATAATAAAAAACTTTTTTAAAGAAACCATTAAGAAGATCATGTCATTCCCTGAAAGAGAATCTAAAGTAAGAATCTTACATATTCAATTCCCTTGAAGACTTACTATAACACATACCCTATCTTTGGGCTCACATGAGATTTCTATAGCCCTAATATCAAATGTGCAAATAAACATATTTAATATATGTGCTTCTAGGAGCTCAATAAATTGCTTTACCTATGATTCCTTCTAATCTGTCTTAATATTTAAATTTGAACAAGCACCCCAAAAAAGTACTTTCCATGCATTATCTTAGAAAAAAAATCGCCACAGTACTCTTTGTTTGAGATATATCATGATTCTGAAATTGAAATCAACTCATAATTATCAAAATTACAATTAACTATTTTTACTTATCAGAGAGGCAAAAAGTACTTATCAAGGAACTCAGTTACAAGTATTTATTCAGTAGCTATTATTGCATTGTTCTAGGTGCTGAGGATATAGCAATGAACTAAACAACAACAACAAAAAGAACTCCTGCCTTCATTGAATTTACATTCTATGTGTACAAGACAATTTAAAATAATAAATCCAATGTGATATAATACCAGATCCATGTCAGCAGACAACTTCGAGGAGAATGATACCAAACCAGTCAAACTGCAAGGCCAGAGCCGACCAAGTTCATCCACATAATTGAAAAAGTGAACCCTCTTATGAGAATTCTCACTAAATGGCCCCACTGGCTGAGTTTTACATTTGACCTTTCTAATAACTATTTACATATTGTGGTCATAGATAAGCCGTAAATTATAATGACTGTCCAAAATGAGAAGCTGATTTGCTCATCCCCATTCCAGTTGACTAACTTCCTAGATGAATTCTGTATGAGAACACAATAAAATTCAGATGGGATTCATGATTTTGAACTGGACTTATACAGTAGTAATTAAAGTCTGCAATGCTAATAATAGACGCAGTAAATCAGTATTATTAAATTTCTGTATCAGATAATATAAAACTTGAGGATTAAAAAAAGAGCAAAAAAGATGATCTCAGCATGGTTTTCAACACAAGTAAAAGTATTTACATAAAAATGAGACATCCAACATTTCCTTATAAACAAGCATATCTCAATACTGAAATAGGTCATTCAAATATATATGCAGCTCTTTCCTGCGCTCTTGTAATATGGAGCCTGATTCCATTTTTGATGTGTTTTGTTGTTGTTGTTGTTTTCTTTTTTGGTTGCCCTATGACAAATGGATTCCCCTGGCCAGGGATCAGATCCGAGCTGCAGCTGTGACCTGCAGTGGATCTTTTCATTGAACCTGCATTCCAGCGCATCTAAGGCACCCCTGACCCTGTTGTGTCACAGCACGAACTCCCATTTTTTATGTTGATGACAGTATTTTTAATTATAATGAATTTCATTACATTTATAGGTGTACAAAAATCATAACAACCAAATTTTATAGCAATTCCATCCCAAACCCTCAGTGCATCTCCCCACCCCGCAACTTGTCTTATTTGGAAACCATAAGTTTTCCAAAGTCTGTGAGTCAGTATCTGTTCTGCAAAGAAGTTCACTGTGTCCTTTTTTTAGATTCCACATGTAAGCGGTAGCATTTGATGCTGATGTCTCATTGTGATGACAGTTATTCAGTTTTCCCCTCCTGGCCCATATCTGGGAAAGCTGGTAAGGCAGCTCAGATGCTCCCTCTCTTGGTGACATCAAAACACTCAAGCCCTGACCCATGCACACAGAGACTCTCATTCAAGCCCCACTCCAAACCATAATACAATCCCAGTTCAGTCTCCTTTCCCTGCTTTCTCAACCCATCTTCGATCTGCTTAGAAATTTGACAGATTTCATACCTTTTTGGATCAAGTGATGTATATCCAATGGCAACAAAAACAACAAATAAAAAACTTCATACCTGAAGCAAAAATTGGATGGGGGCTCCATCTCTCCTCTTCAGGGTGATCATAACAACTGACCCAGCAAACATGTCTAGATGATAACCACCACCTCTGGGGTTTTTTATTTTCTTGCTTTGGCTTGCTAACTAGCCCTGCTGCTTGCTGGCTAAATTGTGCTTTGAGCAGCGCTTCTTTTTGCTGCATTTGCCAAGTCCTCTCTTAAGCTTCTGTTATGGACTTAACTGACCTACATCAGAAGTGGCACTATTTGACATTTAGGACAGGAGTATGGAATTGGAGCCCTCCCTAAAATGGCCATAAGACATGTGTCTTGATGGACCGATCTGTAAGTCACGTCTTCATTGCTACATATATTGCTATTGTCGTTAGGCCCGGGGTATGGGTCTCAATGAGGCACCGGCCCTTTCTGTACAGTGCTCAGGAGAAAGACTGATATTCTCTACAACATGAAGAGCCATTGGGTGACCTCTTGGGTGGAGGAAAGCAGTTACTATGTAGAATGCCTGGGTCACACTCTTAAAAGTAGATGGCTAAAACTAGGATACTATAAACTGCCTTTGCTAATGTTCCTGCCTATACCTCTGTCAACAACAAAGCTCTTTACCCTTAGCATTACAGCAAAAATACCTATGCCCCCCTCCATGACACAGCCAAGGAGTTAACTCAAACCCAGCATCAGTCTGGGTTCCTTAAACCATATAAAGCAATCGCTGACACGGAGGAGAACCTAATCTTTAAGATACTCATTTGAGGCGTCTGAAAGAAGAAATAGGGGAGGCATGGAGAGGACCTTCTTCCCACTGAGGTATACCCAATGGCAACAAAAACAACAAACAAATAAGAACTGATATAGGAGATGGAAACAAAACCTGAAACAGAGGTCCACGCTTTGACTAACTGGAAACCCTAATTTTACTAAAAGAATTTACACAGCAAAAAGATAAAAGGGAACTTACTTTTATGGCTCTACAATGTAGGTTTTGAATTAACTTTAAAATATACTGAAATGCACTGATTGCCAAACTTTCATGACCTCAATCAATTCTGGACTCATACTAGAGTTATACTAGGGGATCCTACTAAATTTAAACAAAGTACTTTCTTCAGTCATAAAAGAGTTACAAAACATGAAATAGAAATATCTATGCTTCACCGTAAGTGCCAGCACTGGTGCCTTGCCTAAATTTCCCATTGCCACAGTGTCCACTGCTCTAAAATATAGCGGCCATGGATACACTGACCCAAAGAGCAATAAATTAAAATTAAATTAAGTCGATGTGTGCAATTAACTTGGTAAAAAGGGGCTCCACGGACTTTCCCCTTCAAGGATTGTTATAAAACCCATTTAGAAAAAGGATGATAATAGCCACTGAACCTCCATTAACAGCCAGATGTGGCCTTTTCTTAAACCTAGAAGAATGAATGGCACCCCACAGTAAATTACTGTAACCTGAACATTGTGGTTAAGAAAGGTCTCTGAACTCAATATTATTAAAAGTATTTACTCCATCCAGTCAGCCTTTGGTATACCTTTTTGCTGTTACAGATTTGGTTAATACGTTCTCTTCAGTGCCTATTTCAACAGCCTTT
>PVHT020000886.1:8087647-8118235 GCA_004024745.2 Catagonus wagneri | reverse complement strand
GGGGGGAGTCACATGAAGTGAAGGTAGAACAAGTACACAAAAATAGGGCAGCTAAAAATAATATCTGTGACTATTGCTCATAATTCTTTTCCAAAAGAGCAGGAAGATTGACTAAATGATCTTGTAAGGTCTTTCCATAGTAAATTTCCTGGCTAGATTCACAGGAATGATGATCTTTACAAACTTTTGCAAGTTTAACCAACCTAGGAAGCTGTGATCATTGATTACATGTATTTTTTGGACTAGCCTACAGAGCTCTGAAACAAACATTTATCTCCAGTAATCACAGAGGCCAAGTGGCTGATTTCATAGAGATCCTCGTACTATACCTGTGGTCAACTCAAGTACCCACATCAGAAGTTTTAAAACATCCCAGACAGACAGGATGTTTCTATTTTAAACAAAATTAACAGCAGCAGATTATACAGCCTCAAGATAAGTGTTTCATAAAAATAGCTGTTATTCCTGTCAAACTAGGTTTCTGCAATTAAAATTGACTAAAAGCTGAGAGACTTTTAGAGTGAAAAAATTGTAAAGAGGCAACATTCACCCAATTTTGAAGTAAAGAATCAATCTATTTCTGAAATATTTCATTAAATTTAGCCTAAGTTTTACAGAAGAGGCATTTGATATTCCCTATCTTTAACTTTCTGGTTTATGGAATAGAGAAAATAGCAAAGAAAGAAGAAAAAAGTAAATTACTCACTTTTTGGAAACAGCCATTGCTATAAACAAGTCACAGACAAGCTTCCTGGGGCTTTAACAATGTACTAGTGCCCAGGAAACATGTTCTCAAAGAGCCAAACTGATTAATTTCACCAGTGGTCATGAGCCACAAAACAGCCAGGGGGCATGGCAGATCGACTGCTGGAGAAAACTATTATTTTTCCTCTGTGACCAACACTGTAACTGCTGAAATCATAGCTGGGAAGAAGTAAACTCAATCATGCAGTTAAAGTGTTGTTTTGAACTAACTGACCAATACTTTTCTCACTGAAATAAAACTTCAGGGAGCAACACTTAGAAATGAAGGAATTACCCATCACAACAGATAATTGCTCCCACATTAAAAGTCTGAACAAATTTCTGGTTCTCCAAATCATTGAGCAAAGATAGCAGTCTACAATTCTCAATGTTGAATTAAACACCTTTTTAAAATGCCTTAAAATAAAGTGTGTTCTTATAAATATCCTCCAAAAGTATCAAAACACTTAAGATAATGCTTATTTTTCAAGAGAGGATAAACTAACATCCAATTGCAGTTCCTTTGCAAAGACAAAACATATGAGCAACATCCCCAAGGCAACCAATCTGCTTAATAGGGGTAACATATTCTCCGAACCCTATTTTCTGAAGAAAAATAATGATAAAGAGATTATCATTTTTCAATAAAGAAAAGACTAAAATGGAGGCCTGGGTAGGGAAGAGGGTGGACTGGGTGTGGAGTTAGGAGACAGAGAAGACTTTCTGATTTGGTTTTGCCTGTGATTATTGCTACTCTCCAGTTTACAACTGGCTAACAATTCACTGCGGGTTCCAAAAATAAATGACCCACTTTTTTAATGTATAGAATTTCCTGAAATGCATTTCCTGCTGTTAATGAATGAAGAACATGAATGGCATTTGTTATGGAGGTTTTTAGTCTACAACATCTCCCACTTTTGCTGATTTCTTCCTCAATGCATGTGACATTTTTAGATAGGATGCTGTGGCAGAGGGGGCCATTCTTGGGTGGAAGAGCTTTATTCCTTTCCCAACACATGTATGTCATCCTGATGATACATTTTCCCTTCCATCTGCTCTGACGAGAACCAGGTAGGGGATCTGGGAGATTTCCCTACGGATCTAATCAAACTACAATCTTGTCCTTAATGACAGCTTTTACATCTATGCTGACTGTTTTAGAAGTCATAATTCTAATTTCTTTCTGATTGCAAAATTTTAGAAAAGCTTATCAAAACGGAATTTCCTTCCTCTGGGGGAGAGATGTGAGGGTTGTTTCTGCATTGTTAAATCCCTAAACAGAAAGTCTGCTTCCTGAGTAGCCCAACATTACCTTGGGATTTAGAAATCCTTAAGAAATAGAAATATCATCTTAGGTATTTCTTTTTCTTAATTTTCTCCCCTGTGAAACTTAGGTTAAGAATGGACGGTACACTTCCCTTATGTATCCACAGAACCAACAGTACCTGGCATGTACTTAGCACTTAATATATAATTATTCAATGAAAAAGTTGCCAGAGGATGCAAAGAAAGAGAATAGGTAAGACAAATGGAAAGGAAGGAGGGCAGGCATAAGACAGGTACAATATAGCTGAATTATATATTCACAGGCTCTGGACAAAGTGTTCTATATTTAGGAACCTCAAGTAGAGCAAGCACACAAGAGCGAAGATATTTTCCCCATTCTTCCACACAAGTCACTTTTATTGCAGTTTGTTTAACAACATCATCAATGGCTTTCATCTCTACAATCAACTAATCTCCCCATGTTTAGAGATAAACTGAACAGTGCATTTACCATTGCATGAATGTGTCAACAGCTCACACATCCTCTACAGAGAAGAGTGGAAATGTACCTTTAACTAAAATCTGCCTGTTTATTTTAATTGCCCACAGTAAAAAACTTAAGGGGTTGGTTACAAAAAAAAAAACTGAAGGAGTTGGTTAAAGCTCTGAAGTCGTGTTATAAAATTTCCATTCCTTAAATATTCCTGTTTTGAAATTGGTGAAAATTAAATTATTTTTCTATTTTGCTTATTCTGAGAACTGAGATTTACACTAAAATTACAGAAAATTTTCCTTTTTAGACTTTCATAGAAATAGGATGTATTTTGCAAAATGAACAAATATTTCAATTGATTTAATAAGTACCTATATTTTTTCTGAGCAAAATAACCACATCAAGGGTAAACAAAAAATCACATCCTTTTCATTGGGTATCTGAAACTTTATGTACCACATTACCTTTTTAATGATTGCACTAGGTCTTTATAACAGGCAATAGTTTTTCTCTCATTTCCTCTGCCTTTATTCCAAATGATATTTCTCACTGTAGTACTTTAAAGAATTATGGAAAATATAGGACATTGGCATTAATATATTCTCAACTATACATGACCAATACATTGGTATTTTTATTAATCCCTAATAATAATTTATTTCCTTGGATTTGCTCTCATCCAAAAAGGTGAAAGAAGCAAACCCAATTAATTGAGGAATCATTTTAGGTTGGCTTGGGTTATGATAAATTGAAGCTTAACTGCTATTATAAAGGACAGATACTGAATCTATATACCATATCCACGGAGAGTGAATTTCCTAGGCCATCTTCCTCGGTCTCACAGAATGCCTTAAAACATCCTGAAATCTTCCTGTGGGACTCGGGTGATCCATGTATTGCCTCCCTCTTTTCTTCTTCATTACAATCTTCCCCTGTTTCAGCAGGAGCTTCATAAGGGCTCAGAGCCTGCCTCTTAATCCCTGCCATTATGCTGGGTGAATTCAATCCCCACTTTGCTGACCAGTCCAATAGTCTTGCCTCACAGTTCTTTGTCCTTCTTAGTTCCATTTATTACCTACCCCCACTTCACTTCAGGCATCTTCATCTTAGGATTTATATCAACCAGAACTGCTCCACTTCTGAAATTTTAAACTCCACTGTCAAATTCATTGAACACATTCTCTTAAATCTACAGTTCCTCTTCTCCTCTGCCCTTTAATCTCTCCATTTGATCCTAATTCATCAGCCCACTCCTATTTAATCTCTCTTTTCTATGACTAACCTAAGTATCATTTTAAATAGTTTCACCAAACCTCTTAACTCCCGTTCTCCCTGTCATTCTCATCACACGTACGAGGCAAAACCTCAGTCCTGGATCAATTCAATTGTCTATTCATTCCCCTTCTACGACTAGACTGATAAGGCTTACTAGAGAAGAGACAGAATGCACAATCAGGAAGATGAATGGTATGAAAAATTCATAGACCCCAGCTTCAGCTGTACCCTCAAAATTATTCTGCAGTCTTAGTCATTTTCTTATTCTTTGTCCCACAGTAGCTATGTGAAATCATCCTAAGGCCTTCTACACTCACTACCTACTTTATCGTTTTTAACAAATAGCATAAATTTCTTACTTCATAGAAAAAAAATCACCATTTGCCTCTTCTCAATACTAAGTCATCTATAAGTAACTCAATATTTCCTTATTCATTTTTGGCCCAGTGGAAGAGCTCTTTCTCCATGTGCATCCATTCTCTCTCCCTCATTTCCCATGTCCTCAGGTACCTCTTCCTATAAATTCACATCCTCTTGCCCAACTGGATTTTTTAACCCCTTCTTTGCTGGCTTCATCCCCTCTTTGTCTATAATTATGTTCATGTCTTTCTTACCTAGTAATAAGATGAAATAAAAATTTCATTAAACAAAATCTTTATTAATCTACAACTCTGGACATCACATTATTTTTCCTTTCCCCTTCACAATTATACTGGTAGGAAGAGAGGTCCATGTGTGCTGTCTTTCCTTCTTCACCTCACATTTACTCTGCCAATGCAATCTGCTTTCTACCTTCTCCCCATGCTTCCAAATTTCCTTTTGTCCAGGGTCCATACTGACTCCAAATCTCAAAAATCAAATGGAAACCTTTCAATTAATGTCTTACCTAACCTGTCTGAAACATACGGACTACTACATCCTTTATGAAATTACTTCTCTCTCCCTTAACCTCCTTCAAGTTCTTACTCAAATGCCACCTTTCTTGTCTAGCTACCCAGGCTATCCGACTTTAAATTGTAACACTGACTCTTGCACTCTCAGTCTCTCTTACATTGCTTTATTACATTTTATTCTATTTTCATCTTTTAACAAAATACAGAATTTACCCATTTAATATTCTCTCATCTCTCTCTCCCCAGCAGCAAATAAGTTTACCTGCTGTGCCCATTGATTTATTCCAACATCTCACACAAAGTATTAGCCCAAAAAATATTTGTCAAAAGAACAGGTCTCTTGGTTTCCAGGACAAAAGTCTCTCACAGCGTTTTCTCTTGAGTCTTGAAATTTTTCTTTCTTTGTCTCCTTTGCAACCTCCTCTATACATCCCTTAACTTTTAGACTTCCCCAGGTTTCCCTCCCTGGACTCTCTCTTCATATTCTCCCTGAGGGATCTCAGTCACTGTCATGGTTTGAACTGACTCCTTTATGTTAGATATCAAATATCTCGAGTTCAACTCTTTCTCCTGAATTGTATACTCATATACTTACTTAGAGGCCCCATAGGGAACTCAAACTCAATGTAAATCCAAACTCCTGACTAGCATCCATGAGGACACAAGTTCGACCCCTGGCCTTGCTCAGTGGGTTAAGGATCTGGCGTTGCCGTGAGCTGTGGTGTAAGTCGTAGACACAGCTCAGATCCCGAGTCACTGTGGCTGTGGCATAGGCCGGCGGCTAAAACTCCAATTCAACCCCTAGCCTGGGAACTTCCATATGCTATGGGTGCAGCCCTAAAAAGACAAAAAACAAAAAACAAACAAACAAACAAAAAAAACCCAAACTCCAACCTACTACAGCCATTCACTAGATATGTATTTCTATGTCTCCCTTAAAGTACCATTTCTAAGTACAGTATTTTACTTAGCACCTCAGGGTGGAGGTGAACAACACTGTGGATGCAAAACTGAATCTATGTTTTATGTAACCAGGAAGCATCCAACCACATCAAGAGATTTACAGTCCTAATAGTGTGAAAATGAAATATTTATGGGTAGATCAAGAAAGCCTTTGCTCTCAGACCTCGCTTACATTTTTTTTTCTATAACTTTGATAATCAATAGGTAATTAATGACTTAGTATACTGACTTTTCTGCTACAAATATAAAGAGATAAAAATCTTAAAAACATTGTCCTCCAAACTATTTGCATCTACAAATGAAAGCCATCAACCAATCATTATCTAATAAATTTAACCAAGATCATCACATTTCAGAGACACAACATGCTATTATAACAAGTAGAAAGTGAGACATGGACAAAATATACATCATTCTAAATAAATCTGCAATAAATAATACACATACAATGTGGACTGGTGGAAAGAACACTGAGGTTGAAAAACAACAACATACTTCTACTTATTGTTTGGCTTCAAGCAAGTTAATAATAGTGAACACATATTGAGCATTTACTATCTGCCATTTACTTTTCTAACAGTTTCACAATTTGCAGTTTTCATGACAACCCTATAAAACGGGTACCATCATGTTTCTCAGTTTTTAGGTGAAGAAACTATGGATTGTAGAAGTAATTTATTCAAAATCACAGTTTGTAGCTGACAGTCATGTTTCATACCCAGGTTGTTTAACTCCAGAGCCCACATTGTGTTTTAAGGATTTACCGTTTATAACATTGGGGCTTCATATCTAAAATAGAGACTTAATTAAGTTAGCTGGTGAAAATATCTTTTTATAGATTTTAAAGCACTATCATGTGTAAGATAAAGAAAATTCTTAGTCTAGATATTTAATAAATTATTAGTCTAGAAAACTAATAAACTCCAAGAAGTGGCTTCTTTAGTTAGGATTTGTACTGCGAAACTCCCTAAATGGATTTGAGAAGCTATTTCCTTGTTCTAGTGGATTCTCTGAATTGAATTTCATTGTTGGGTCTTAAGAATTACTCTGCAGGGGCATTGAAGATAATATTAAAAAACCACTGAAATTCTTAGGCATCTTGGCAAATGTTTATAAAGCAGTCCACTGCAAAAAAATATACTACAACGCAAAACCTGTCTGTATTTTACACCACGTAGATCAATCTTCATCTGCCATCCTTAAAAGGAAACATAGGTGATTGGCTCTCTATGAAAAAAAAAAAAAAAAAAACCACAGTTCTACAAAAGTTTTAACATCATTTAACAAAGTTACTTACTCATAAGAAAAATTCTGTCCAAAGTTTGAATCCAGCATTGAATCCATAGCATGCATTGCAGTTACATTCTTTCATTTATTCATTCATCTATTCAACAAATTTTACTGTGTATTTACTATGCAGGCCACTGCATTAGATGCTGCAGGTGCAATGATGAGACAGTCCTCACAGGGCTTACTGTCCAGGGGGGAGAATTTTTGCCACCAAAAAATAATACAGCATGATAAAGGAAGTACAGTGTGCTACAGGAGGACATGGGAGAAGCAATGAAATACATCTCATATGACACATATGAAAGGCCATGCTAATACATTTTTATGTCATAGAAAAACAGGCCATCTCTTTGATAGTTTTCTGCCTTGCAAACTAAGTATTAAGATATCAGCTAATTCCAGGGGCTGCCTGAATGTAGATCTAGTTGTAGCTCATTGTTCTTCATATAGTTAAAAGAACTATTCATCACGTTATTATGAACCATCTCTTTGGAAGGTCCTGCTGGCTCACTATTTAAAATCATGTGCTGGATCCCACTCCTGGGCATCTATCCAGAGGAAACCATGACTCAAAAAGACACATGTACTCCAGTGTTCATTGCAGCACCCTATGCAACAGCCAGGTCATGGAAACAACCTAAATGCCCATCGGCAGAGGAGCGGATAGGGAAGATATGGTACATACACACAATGCAATGTTACTCAGCCATTAAAAGGAATGAACTAACAACATTTATAGCAACATGGATGGACCTAGAAATTATCATGTGAAGTGAAACCAGTCAGACAATTAGATAGCAACACCCAATGCTACCGCTTATATGTGGAAACTAAAAAGACACAATGAACCTCTTTGCAGAACAGACAATGACTCACGTCTTTGGAAAACCTTGGTTTTTCAAATAAGACAGTCTAGGGGATGGAGGGGATACACTGTGGGTTTGGGACACAAAATTTGTCAAACTGACTTGTGATGATTTATGTACACCTATAACTGAAATAAAATCCATTAAGTTAAAATAAAATAAAATAAAATCATGTGCTGGTCTAAAAAAAAAGTGTGGGCTTTATTTTTTAGAACAGGAGCTGAATTTTCTTTTGATGGTTCGAACACTAGCTAGGTAAGGAACTTTGTCCCCTGCCCTTTTCATGTCTTTCTCTGGTTCTATTTGATCCAGTAAACACTAATTAGGAGCATACTTGGTATGGGCAAAGGGTTAACAAATTCTTTTCCCTTTCTCCCTTAGAATTTGACATTCAATTCACTCTCTAGAACTGTTCCCTTGGCAACCTGATAGAGGAGGTATGTCAACTAAGTTACTAGGTAGCACTGCTTATGGTAAAAAACAATCTTTGCCTGGTTACTTGCATCTGGAGTGGGAAAAACTGTAAATGAATGATAAATATCTGACAGGGATATCATCGTTTTAGATTCTTGTAACTGGGCATGTCTTTTGTAAAGACCTCAGAAGCCCTCCTGCCTAGGGAGTTGTTACAAGAGACATTGGCTCCTGTGGAATAGAGGGCTTTAAAGCCAGGTCAACTTTTATACCTGCTCCACCTGAGAATCACTCTTTCAAACCTGAAATATCACCTGAGAAACAAAAGAATATAGTTCTTGGACCGCTGTACAGACTTCATGGACTGCTGCAAGGGCTAGTCTCATGGAAGAGCAACACCTGGTGTTGCCCTGCTGGCCAACAGGGGTTCCTGTCCCATGACCTAAGTGAGTTTGATGCCACGTGTAACTTAGTCATCCTGTGAATCTGATTCTTTAATAGAACCTAAAAAGACCCCCTGGTCTTGCCTTCAGAGTTTAGAGTATTAGTAAATAATAGAACAATGCATAAATTTAATAAACACATCAGGAAGATGTTTCTGATTGCCCTTTTAACACCCCTCATGACCAGACTCATCCTGTGTACTGCCTAATACGAAAACCATATGCCTGGCATATAAAAGAAAGTGATGAGTGTTTTGTCAAATAAATGAATGAATGAGTGGGTGAATTAACAATTCTCACCAAAGCAGTGAAGGAAAGAAACTAGAGCCCGAGACCTCAGGTCCCATTTGATCCTAACCCAGCTTTCCAGCTGCCCCAGTTCTGCTCTCTCTTTGATTTTGAATCAAGTTATTGATCTCTGCCTGACATCTTGTGCTAGGTAACTTCTACCTGCATCGCTATTTCTCCCCTCCAACTTTCTCCAATCAGCCCTGTGTCTAGGAGGCTGACTAGCATGCAGGTCGTTATCTGCCTTGCCCTGTAGTTTCCTGTTGAGCTCCTAAGGAGCACCACAGATTAGAGGTTGGGGTGTTCGTTCTTCCAGCACCCTCCTGATGGAGGACATCATAAGGAGGCCATCATCACAGCCATCACAGGGTAGCTGTAAAGGTCCCACCTACCAGGAAGCTACTACTGTAAAGGGCACATCTCCAGGTTTCCGGAACATTCTTCTCAAACGCCCTTTAGGCTTTTGGATGGTAATATCACCCTGTTGTTACTTTCCTCAGGAGATCACACTATCCCCTGTTATTTCTCTACACCCTGTCTGCATTTTAAATTAGTCCCTTTATTAAATATTCCTCAAATTACAGAGTATACTGTTTCTTGCAGGATTGCTACTTTTCAGATCTTTCCTAATACATTTTCCTGCTCTTAATGTGCCCACTGCCACAACCTACCTTGAGTGCTCCTATTCTTCCAGACTTGGTCTAATATAGCTGGAATCACCTCTAATCCTTGATGTGTACTCACCCAATATCCCAAAACCTGATACATTTTTCCTTGTCTAAACTAAGGGCCCAGGCCATTACAGCCACTGCCACTTATGTATTGACATGACGAACAGGGATTATTTTTGTGTTGAAGACAGATACAGTTGAAAGAACAAAGACTTTAGGTCTGGATAAATGAAGGTTTGCATTTTAATTGTGATTCACAGGTGCCTGAGCAAGTCAACAAAACTACCCGAGCTTCCCTTTTTTTCTGGAAAACAGAGAGAACAAGACCTATCCTGCCAGGTTTTAATAAACACTAAAGATGATGTACATTGATGCTTGAATATAATTCATACTAAAAAAAAGTGGTAGATTATGTTATTATCAACAATACAGTTATAACCCAGGTTTTTTTGGTTTTTTTTTTTTTTTTGCTTTTTTTAAGGGCCGAATCTGCAGCATACGGAAGTTCCCAGGCTAGGAGTCAAATCAGAGTTATAGCTGTCGGCCTACACTGCAGCCACAGCAACTCAGGATCCAGGCCTCATCTGTGACCTACACCACAGCTCATGTCAATGCCAGATCCTTAACTCCACTGAGCAAGGCCAGGGATCGAAACCACATCCTCATGGATCCTAGTCGGTTGAGCCACAAAGGGAACTCCAACCCACAAACTCTTTTAAAGCACAATCCAACAAAGGGATCATCTCCAAAGGTCCATTCATCTATATAGAGAGAGTTTAAAATTCTGTTTAGCTGCAGAAATCTTTCACTGCCTATTTCTCCCACACAAACTCACAATATTGAATGATCACAATTATTGATTATGATTATTGGTTAAAGATAAATACTTTATTGTTTCTAGTTGTTCTAAACATAAATAGCAGAAAAGTTAATGTGTTCAAGACTTCAATTTCTTGATGTAATAAGACATGTTTTGATTTCAAAATTTGAAGTTAACAAGAAATGCCATATTAATTCCATTTTTCCCCGACCAGGGCAACATATTATGACAGCCTTCAGAGTGTATGATTTTCCTTTAACACTAAAGATATTTTTTTGTAAAGTCGCCAAGATCTTTGGCATAGTTGCCAGTCCAAATTAAGAATATGGTCTTTCAAAGTGCAAACATTCAAAGAGTAAAATACTTTCCAGGCCAAACGAGTTTCACACAACACAAGAACAAGTAGAGACAAGATACTCTTGTTTAGCTTCTTGGTATGTATTAGAAAAAAATCTTTAAATAGCTCCCCTATCCCCCCGAACTAAATCAACCTTAAAGTCAGAATAGCTGGTAGGTTGTAAATTACAATTTTAAGGCTTCCACAAGGATTTTTTTAAATCCTCTGCCTTTCATTCTAATCCCCTTCAATGATGTCTGAAACTCCTTTGGTAATAAAGAAAGAAGTCTATCCTCTCATAATAAGAAATACATTTAAAATGCAAAGTTAATAAGCTTAAATCTATAGCTATGTTTGCTTTTTTTTTTTCTGGACTCAGGTAAAGAGTTACAGAAAAGAAGAAACTAGATGATTGAAAGGAGGAGGGTGGGAACACTGAAGACAAACATCATCTAATTCACATTTGTGCCTAAGGGTGGCCCTGCACCCAGTTCTTCAAAATTTGAGTAGAATTCCTTAACATGTTTCTTTCTTCTAAAATATGTTCCCTTCTCTTAGCTTTTGATGACTGCAGTATTTATACAGATTTTGAACTTGTTCAGAAGAATTCCTCTGCCCAACAGCCTAAAAAAAAAATGCTGTTACAAAGTCTGCAAATTCACACTCCTTGCTAAGCCCAAAGGTGTCTTGCCAGGCTATGGAACTTGGGAGGCACCGCCTTGAATATCCATTGATACAACTTGAAAAATGCATTGGCTTTGGTGACAGAGAAAGGAACACATATAGGTGATTATTTCATTTCATTCTGTCTCTGGTGAAGGAGCACCGAAGGAGAAAAGATGTAAACACATTGAGAGAATGCTTGAGTTCTCATTCAATCCCTTAGAATATTTGGAACGAAAACTGAGAGACACATTAGAAGCAGAAGCTGCAGAAACTACATCTAAGAGGGGTGCTTTTTGTTTTTTGTTTTCTTTTAATGCTGTCCACAAGCAGTGCTGTTTCAGTGTCAAGATGACAGTGTGCCACCCACAGTTGGGGCAAGGTTCATTACCCCTTCTGCATGAATGCCAGGCTTGCTCTGACCTTGAGGACTGATGGCTTCATGAACAGCAAGGGACAGCACCTTTAACTCACCATTTTCACGTCTGACAACAGGGCTGCTTCATAAGTAGAAAGATGGATAAAGGGAAGTGTAAATTAAAATTTAAAAAGAGCAATTGACAGAAACGCTACAGGAAGATTGGAAGATTAGTTCAAGACAACTAATCTTGAGGAACTTTCCAGAATTTCCCTTTAACATTGGCTAGGCATATAAAACACTCAAGGAAAAGAGGAGGGATGTCTGGTAAATGGAAGATGGTACCACGCTGAGAACACCACGATGTGTGAAATAATATAGCACTCTAATAAGATTGCAGGCTCTGGAGTCAGTGTCTGGGTTCAAATGCTGGCCTGTCACTTGGTTGTACGACCTTGGACAAGTTATTTCATAATCAGTGCTTCAGTTTCCTCATCTGTGAAATGGCTGTAATAATAATCCCTACCTCACAGGACTGCTGTAAGATTTCAAGGGTTCATACACCCAGATGGTTAGAATAGTTACACCAATAACGACAAATATTCGAGTGTTTGAATTTGGCCCCATTTGTATTCACAGGCTGATGATCTCAGAGACATATGAAAGCAGAGCTTCAGTAGCATCCTCTAAGCCAAATAGACATTGCTGTGCTTTCTTTCCCATCCTAAATCAATTAGGGTAGCAATTGGTACCATCATGTACGTATCCATTCAAATCATGTAAAAAAGTAACAAAAGAGGCTTATGTATTTGATTCCTGATTAGTGTGTATAAATAATATACAGTAAATCATATATGAACCAGGATTTTGAGAAGCTTCATTCTATTTGCACCTCTGAAATTCACTTAATTATCTTGAGGGTTTTTTTTTTTTTGTCTTTGTCTTTTTAGGGCCATACCTGCAGCATATGGAGGTTCCCAGGCTAGGGGTCAAATCAGAGCTGTAGCTGCTGACCTATGCCACAGCCACAGCAACGTGGGATCTGAGATGCCTCTGCGACCTACACCACAGCTCATGGGCAACGCCATATCCTTAAACCACTAAGCAAGGCCAGGGATCAAACCTGCATCCTTATGGATGCTAGTTAGATTTGTTTCCACTGAGCCACGACGGGAACTCGGATCCTCTTGAGTTTTTAATTGATTACTATGTCTGCATCTATAAGATCAAACCTACATAATGCAAAATATTAAAAACACAATAATGTAAAAAGTAGTATGTTCCCCCCAAATTATAACATCTTTCATTTCAACCTTGATCAAATCCATATTTGGTGGTATGGGTATGTATTTACGTATGGTATTTTCTTTATATCAGAGTTCAGATTTATCTAAGGAACCAAGTTGTTTGGACCATTTTGGTCTCCAAGTCCAAGCTCCTATGCTGAGTATTAGATGAAACAAATCAGCAGGTGTATAATTCAAATGAAAATGGTTGCAATCATTTAGAAACGGCTTTCTAGCTACAAAATAAATGCTGTCCTGAATGAAAAAACTCACAGGAGTTACTATTTTAATATAGATTTTTCCCTCAAACATTGTAATTTGCTTCTGCAAAAAATAAAATTGCTTTTCTTGATTTTTAGATAGGCAGACAAAAGAAAAATTAACAAAGCATCTGAATCAAAAGCTATATAAATCTAATTATTCCCATTGTGTCCTTTTCTTTCTTCCCAGTGTCGCAAATGTTCTAAGACCTTCCTTCTCTGAGTACTCCCATGAACTACTTCTTCCCCTCAAGGAAGAGAGAAGCCTCTTCGAAGTCTTCAAATAACACTTTCTTTGAGGTTTGCAGGACTAATCATCCCTCTACCTTCCTAGACCCCAGTCACCATCAGGAGTAACCAGCCTGCACAGGATCCATTCTCTCAGGGAGGGTGGCCCATACTGCTACGAACATGGCTCAATCTGTCTCCTCTACTCCCCTTCCACCTTGCCTTCTGGAAGTCTATTCCAGCAAACTCCTCCTCCTGTGTCCTCACATGAACTTTCACCTTCCTGCTACGACTGATATCTGGATTTCCCTTATGGTGCTCTCAAGTGGTAGTTATATTTGGTTTCACGCCCCAAGTTTCTCAACGATTTCAAGTAAAGTTAGTTTGCTCCTTCCTTCCCAGTGTTTTTTCCAAATACTTCCCCTCAAGTTTCTCAAAGATTTGAAGTTAGTTTGTTCCTTCCTTCCCAGTGTTCTTTTTCCAAATACTTCCCCCCAATTTATATTCCAAAATCTTAAATCATTTGAAGCCTGTTTCATTTGACTTTACCATTCATTCCTTTTTGATGTTGAGACTCTAACTCTCAGTTGCTCTCTCATATTTATTGATGACCTTAACATTTAACTCATTGTCTTTCTCTCTTCCACTGTTTTATCATCATTTTCAGTGACTTCAACATCTACCAACAAATATGCTGGCCTCTCAGTCCCTTGACTACTGTAGCCTAATGACTTTTTCCACACCAATCTCACACGGTTCTACTCTCAAGGATTAATCTCAAGGATCGTCAGTTGTAAAACCTTCAAATCTCAATTTAAAATATCGTCTAGCAATCCCTGTCAGAACTTTACCATCCCCACTATGGCTCTCCAATCCACTACCCATACCACTGCCACGTTTCATTTCCAACCTTCCCCCAATAATCTGGGTTCTTTCTGTATTCATCATGGCATCCATGGTCCAGCACCATAATCACTCTCTGATAGGATGTGCTGACAGATCGGATTTGGTATGGACAAGAGAGGAGAATGGGCAGTGACTCCAAGGTTAGGGAATGATGGAGTTGCTGTTTATTGCAAGAGAAGACTCTTCCTTTATCATTTTGGCATGGAGAAAATCCTGGCCCTTGTTAAGCGATCCAATTATTCTTGCCAGAACCTAAGCAAATGAAGACTTTTGGAGAAAATTCTAACCACCCTGATTAGTCTCACTTCAAAATTGAGTGCAGGAGTTCCCTTCGTGGCTCAGTGGTTAACGAATCCGACTAAGAACCATGAGGTTGCAGGTTCGATCCCTGGCCTTGCTCAGTGGGTTAAGGATCCGGCGTTGCCGTGAGCTGTGGTGAAGGTTGCAGATGCGGCTCGGATCCCATGTTGCTGTGGCTGTGGTGAAGGCCGGCAGCTACAACTCCTGTTAGACCCCTAGCCTGGGAACCTCCATATGCCGCAGGTGCGGCTCCACATAAAAGGCAAAAAGACAAAAACAAAAACAAACAAACAAAAAACAAATTTGAGTCCACATTTCTCAGCATTGCCAGAAATAATCCATGATTCGTCCATCAAAAATCCAATCCCCACTCCTCCCAGATGACTTTCATTCCTTCTTCTTATTCTTCTGAAATCATCAAAACCCCCTTCTTCTCCACCCTCATCTGATAACCTTATAGCATAATTCAAGGAAACAGATGCCACATCTTTCCATCAGAAACTCTTGCTCCTTCTCTCTGCCTTTTCCACTACTATACTGCAAGTAGTGCTGCTCAGATCTTTACCAACCCTTCCTCTTGTGCCCCAACACTTGATCTAATATTCTCTCAAAGGCCCTTCCTAGAGTGAGTTCTCATGCTCTCTTGAGTCCTTTCACCAGCATATAAATGTGCATTAATATTATTCAATTTAAAACAGAACAAAAGCTTCTGTTGAACTCATGTCCCCTTCTAGCTACCGTTCCATTTTTCTGTGTGCTTTTACAACAAAACTTCTTGAAAGTCTAAATATGTTGCCTTCAAATCCCTTTTCTCTTGCTCCCTTGAGGCCATACCAGTTAGGCCTTTGCCCTTACCATCCACTGAAACAGATCTTGTCAGATTTTAATACCCCATGTTGCTAGATCTAATGGTAAAATGTCAAACCCCAAATATGCTTGAACTATCAGCATCATTTGACACAGCTGGCCATTTTCTCCTTTTTGAAAGAATTTCCTCACTTGGCTTCCTAGTTCTCTGCCTAACTGGGCTCTCCTCAGTCTATTTATCTCTTGACTTCCAAATGTTGAAATGCCCAGACTTCAATCCTCAGAGCTTTCCTTTCTTCCTTTCCTTCCCTAAGGTACCACATTTTGTCTCTTCTTTAAATATCATCTAAATGCTGATCACTCGCAAACTTGTTTCTATAGTCATAGGATTTATCCACTGAATGCTAGTGTGTGTGTGTGTGTGTGTATGTGTGTGCACGCACGCATACATACACTCCACATCACCACTTCCATGTCTCATAGCTGTCTCAAAATTACAATGCCCAAAAGAGAATATTTGTTTTTCTTTTAAAAACCTACCCATCCTGATATCTTTCCATTTCAGTAAATATAAATTCTATTCTTTCAAAACCTTGCAGTCATCATTGATTTTTCCCTTTTACTTCAATACCCCAAACCAAGTTTACCAGCAAATATTATCTGCTCTGCTTCCCATAACTTAATCACCTTTCTTCACCCTCACTACTACCATCCTAACCCTAAACACCAATATTTCAGGCCTAAATGATCAAAATAGCCCCTAACTGGTCTCTCTACCTCAGTTCTTACCTCCCCAGGCACTAATTCAACACCACAACTGAAGAGGTGTTTTTAAAAAATATGCATTCCTTAGGGAGTTCCTGTCGTGGCTCAGCGGTGACAAATTCTGCTATCATCCATGAGGACACAGGTTCGATCTCTGACCTTGCTCAGTGGGCTAACGATCCAGCCTTGCCGTGAGCTGTGGTGTAGGTCACAGATGCTGCTTGGACCTGGCATTACTGTGGCTGTGGTGTAGGCCAGCAGCTACAGCTCCAATTGACCCCTAGCCTGGGAACCTCCATATGCCACAGGTGTGCCCTAGAAAGACAAAAAAAAAAAAAAATGCATTCCTCTGTTCAAAATCCACCATAGGTTTCTCACTCAGAATAAAAAGCAAATTCCTCATGGCGGTCCACAATCCCCTCCGTCACGTGCTGCCCCCCCTCTCCTGGCAGCATCTGCTATGCTGACCTTTCCATCCCAGTTCCTTCTACACTGACCTTCTTGCTGTTCCTCTTCTAAGCCAAACACACATCTGTCTCACAGCCTTTGCATTTTCTATTCGCTCTGCCTGAAACTCTTTTCCCTAGATATCCACATGGCTGGTGCCCTTACTTTCATCAAACCTCTGGTCAAGTGTCGCCTTATTAAAACTGCCTTCCATGACCACATTTTAAAAACATCAAGCATACATCCACCTTCAGCACTCCTGTGCCCCTTCTATTTTTATAGTTATCCATATTTATCAGCATCTAAAAATGTAAGCTCTATGGAGGTAAGTCTCGGTTTTCTTTCTGGCTGGAACATGCTCAGAAAATATTTACTGAACGTGCTCAGGAAATATTTACTGAAATTAATTCAGTGAAATAACAACATAGCCAAATAGAACCATACATACACACACACACACACACACACAAACACTACTCCCTTCAACTTTTTGCCACTCTCTACATAGCTCCACTGTCCCACCCAATCGTGCAAGTGAAAAACCTATGCTGTCATTCTTGGCCCCGTCTTCCCCTCCTACCCCCCTACAATTCTTCAATAAATCATGCCATTCAACTGTAAAACTGATCCCATGTCAGGCCACTTTCTCACCATCTTTACTGCCACAGTTCTATCCCAAGCCTTCAGGAACTTCTACCTGAACAGAAAGCAACAGCTTTCTGTCCCAGTCTTGATGTCCACACAGCAGCCAAAGTGATCATTCTAAGGCATAAATCAGAGCACATCTATTCCTCTCTAGCTTCCCATAATGACTGAGATAAAACTCTCAAATCCTTGTCACAGCCCACTGGCCCTGTATGAATGGCCTTGGCTGCCTCTCAGGTCTCAAGTCTGTACATCCTCTACTACTCACTGCTCTCCAGTAATGCTATCCTTCTTTCTCTCTCTTGAATAAGCAAAGCTCATGCTCACATTTGCTTATTTGCTTTCGATGTTCTTTCTTGAAAGACTCTTTCCTTAGGTCTGCATTACAGCTGCCTCCACCTCACCATTCAGGTCAATTCTAAAATATCACATCCTTCCACAAGCCTTTCCTGCCACCTCCAGCCAAAGTTACTGACTCGTCCATTCCATTTTCTAGATATTATCCAATTTTTTAATGCTTTACAGAACATATCAGCATGTGAATGAATGAATGATATATCATTGTCTCCTCTACTCCCTTAGCCCCAGTGGAATGTAAACTCTTTGAGAGATGTGACTACTTTTATGTTGTTCTCTATCATGTTTGCAGTGTCTTTTTTTTTTTTTTTTGGTCTTTTTAGGGCTGCTCCTGCAGCATATGGATGTTTCCAGGCTAGGGGTTGAATCAGAGTTATAGTGGCTGGCCACAGCCACAGCCATAACAATGCGGGATCCAAGCCGTGTCTCTGACCTACACCACAGCTCACAGCAATGTTGGATCCTTAACCCACTGAGTGAGGCCAGGGATCTAACCTGTGTCCTCATGGATACTAGTCAGATTCATTTCCACTGAGCCATGACAGGAACTCCACATTTGCAGAGTCTTGAATAGCATATGGTATGTGGTATTACACATAAACAATAATGATTTAATTACTGACTTCATAATGTCTACCAACATTTATTAAATAACTAAAATGCACCTTTCTCTGTTCAAAATGTGGGGGCTATACAAAGGTGAAAATAATAAAATGCCTTACTGTGAGATAAAAAGATAAGCAAACAAATTTTTGCAATGCAATGTGACATTCTCTGCATTTCTCGCCACACTGCCTAAACATAAACTACATCAGTTATTTGAACCCACTAGTCTATTAGAGTGAGCTATTACTGGGTAGTGAGTACATGGCCCTGTCATTATGACGTATGCCTGAACTCCTTAATGTTTTTGGTTCCTGTCATTTTGACAAATTCAAATTTCTCTTTGCTAGCCTCAATGCTTCAAATCTCTTCTTCCAGTTAATTCAAATTCCATCCTCTAAAATCTTCCCTTTTTATCACCATGACTACCTCACTGCAATCCTTAAGCTCTTCCTCTGACTTCCTAGGTCTTAATAATTCAATTCAGAAAGTGCCTGAGTGCCTACGAGCACACTGAGTCTGTATATCTTTTCTCAGCACTCAAGGCCCTGTATCTCTGTACCTGTTCCTTACCCTTTGCAGCCCATTTATTCATTCATATTCTTCTTCCTCCATGTGTCTACCCCATTCAGAGAGGACTTCCACTTCAAGTACCACAGGCTTTGCTACCACTTGCTTAGCCTAACCCAGCCTCAGTCTGATTAATAATAAAATTCTAGATAACAAAATACAGATTATAAGAAAGCAATTAAGCCTCATTTTAATACAAGTTATAACACAAAGGAAATTTAATATCTTGCACCCTTAAGGTCATATCATAACAAGGTTCCTATATGGTAGTAGTAAAGATATTTAACAAGAAAACTCTAATTATGGAGTTCCCTCTGTGGCACAGTAGGTTAAGGTTCTGGCATTGTCTCTGAGGCGGCACAGATTTGTTTCCTTGCCCAGCACAGTGGGCATACATCACAGCTGCAGCTTGACTTCAAGGATCTGTTCCCTGTCCTAGGAACTTCTATATGTCATGGCTGTGGCTAAAATAAAAAGAACACTCTATTAAAAGCTATTTCCACAGGAGTTTCCGCTGTGGCACATGGGTTAAGAATCTGACTGCAGTGGCTTGTGTTGCTGCAGAGGTGGAAGTTTGATCCCCAGCCGTGTGTAGTGGGTTAAGGATCCAGCATTTGTTGTAGCTGTGGCTCAAACTCAATCCCTGGCCCAGGAACTTTCATATGCCACAGGCATGGCTATTAAAAAAAAGAAAGAAAAGGAAAAGAAAAAAGTTATTTCTAGAGTAAGCTAGCCTAAATTTTCAACTTATAAAGTAAAATATGTTTCTCAAAGGTTGTTTTCTGAATAATTTCATAATTCAAAAATCATAAAAAATATTATGACAACATTACGATATCAATTTATATGAGAAAGTTTATAATTTTAAATAAGAAAAACAAAGACATGATAAAATATCATTCATCTGTTGATGGACATTTAGGTTGGTTTTTTTTTGAGAAAATCAAAATATTTTAAAAGCATTACACAGATCAATTTATCATAGTATCCATTTAGGCACAGTAATGGAATATAAACTTTTAATATGTTCTAATTCCAACTGGAAATTTGGCATCTTACTGTTCAAAAGTTGCTCAGCTTTCTTCATCACAAAACAAACTGCTTATTTTGCCTTTGATAGCCAATAATATTTTAGTATATTACTTAGGAGGTAATTTTTATTTTTGGCCTAAAACAAGAAAGAATGAAGGAAAGCCAGAGATGAACAAAAATGAGAGAGCACTACTGTGAAAGGTAGAAAATGCCATTGTAAATTACGTAGTTTTAGTTAAAATTTAGGGAACCAGAATGCTGTGTGCAGAAGAATATGGAAACACTAATTAAAACTTCTAGACTTCAAATAGTTGTAAAATACATGAAACTGAGGGGGGAAGCTAGGTCCTAAGAAGTCCCAAAGGCTTATAGTCCTTGATTCAATAAAAGATAAACAACAGAAGATAAATCAAATGACTTTTCTGTACCTTTGACCTTAAGACCAAGATGTTATTCATACTTAACTCCTTTTACTCATTTTCCTGGACCATTTAGGAAGTACTATAATAAAGAATTGTAATCTTAATTAAGATAAAAATGACAGATAGTGAAATGCATAAACCTTAAGCACATAATTTGATGATTTCTGATACACATTTATACCCTACAACCACCGTTCCAATAAAAATGCAGAAATCTCTGTCATTCCATAAAGTTCCTTCACGTCACCTCCAGACCATCCCACACTTGATCAGCAAGCACTATTTTGAATTCTATCACAATAGATTAGTTTTGCCTGTTTTTTACACTTCACAAAATGGAAACACGTACCATATAATCTTTTGTGCCTGGCTGATATTTCTCAAAATTATGTTAAGATTCATGCATGTTGGGATATTTATCAATAATTGGTTCTTTTTTATTAATGGATAATAGTCCTCTGAATTAATATACCACAATTTGTTTATCTATTCAGCTGTGGTTGACCTTCCTGGGCTGTTTCCAGTTTGGAGCAATGATGAATAAAGCTGCTTTGAACATTCCAGTACAAGTCTTTTGGTGGAAAAATTCTTCCATGTTTCTTAGGCGAATAAATATCCAGGAGTGGAAATACTGGTTAAAGGTAAATGTGTGTTACCTTTTTAAGAAACTGCGAAGCTGCCTTCCAAAGTAGCTCTACCATTTTGTTCTCCCATCGGCAGCAGCTGAGCCTTCCAGCTGCTGCCCGTATCTCACATACTCAGTGTAGTC
The DNA here is from genome assembly GCA_004024745.2 of Catagonus wagneri. NCBI lineage: Eukaryota > Metazoa > Chordata > Mammalia > Artiodactyla > Tayassuidae > Catagonus > Catagonus wagneri. Next base: position 8,097,054 of record PVHT020000886.1, on the reverse strand, counting down.
AGTTTGCCCATGGTAGACAGTCCAGTGGGCATAATGTGGCATTTCGTTGTCATCCTTATTTGCATACCCCCAATAACTAAAAACACTCACACCTTTTTTTTTAAGCACTTTTTTTTTTTCCTGGTCTTTTTTGAGAGCTGCACCCATCAGCATACGGAAGTTCCTACTCAGATTGGAGCTACAGCTGCCAGCCTATGCCACAGCCACAGTAACGCAGAATCTTAATCACATCTGTGACCTACACCACAACTCACGGCAACACCGGATCTTTAACTCAGTGAGTGAGGCCAGTGATCAAACCTATATTCTCATGGATATTCGTCAGGTTCTTTACTGATGAACCTGAGAGGGAACTCCTCAAGTGCTTTTTGGTCCTTCCTACAGATTCTTTTGAGAAGTGTCTGTTCAAATCTTTGCCCATTTTCTTCAACTGGCTTGTCATTTTCTTATTGATTCACAGGAATTTTAAAAAGTATATATTTCTGGGAATAAGTCTTTTGCCAGGTTTTGTATTGCCAATAGTTCCTCCCAGCATATGGCTTACTTACCTTATCATTTTCCTAGCAATTGTCTTTGGACAAGCAGAACTTCCCACCTTGTGGCAACCTTATTTTTATCCTATTTTTACTTTATAATTAACGCTTTCTGGTAGCTGTCTAAGATGTTCACCCCAAAGTGTAAAATATATTTAAAAATTTTTTTCCTCAAGTTTTATGGCTTCATCTTACAGATTTAAGTCTGTAATTCATCTCAAAATAATTTCTGTATGATGTGAAATCCCAAAGGTTGAGATTTATTTTTGCCGTATATTTACACTCATTATTAAACATTAAGTGTTTTGGAGAAAAAATATAAAAACACAATATACCTAATATCAGCACAATTTTTTTTTCTTTTACATTTTGTTAGTCTTCCTCTTGTTGTTGCTGTTGTTGCTTTTTTTTTGTCTTTTTGCCTTTTATCTAGAGCCACACCCATGGCATATGGAGGCTCCCAGGCTAGTCATACATACATATATATATATATATACATATATATATATATACACACACATACACTTTTTCTTTTTTCTTTTTTTGCTTTTTAGGGCCGCACCCATGACATATGGAGGTTCCCAGGCTAGGGGTTGAATTGGAGCTACAGCTGCCGGCCTACGCCACAGCCACAGCAATGCCATATCCAAGCTGCGTCTGCAACTTACACCACAGCTCACGGCAACGCCGGATCGTTAACCCACTGAGCAAGGCCAGGGATCAAACCCGCAACCTCATGGTTCTTAGTCGGATTCGTTAACCACTGAGCCACGACAGGAACTCCTGTTGTTGTTGCTTTTAATGTAGCTTATGTCTATAGAAGAACAGTCCAAACAGAAGTGAGATAAAACAGCTAGTAGGTCTAGGGAAGATGAAATGCTTTTGCCATTTGCTTCTGGCCAAAGTTTACCTTTTCTGAGGATATTTGCTGGATGGCTCAAGCTTAGGAGATTTCTTAGAAGGTCTCACACATCCTGGGGTCTACATGCTTATCGAGCAAATTGCATCACCTGCTGCTTTTATGAAATGCACTAACATTGACAAAAGATTTGGTCTTCTACCCAGAAATCCATTTTATCAGCCATCTGCAAAACTTGCAGTTTCCTCCTGGATAGTAGATAGCAGTTGCCAGACCTCTCTTTAAAAAAGATAATACAATCTGGAGTTCCTGTCGTGGCTCAGCAGAAATGAACCTGACTAGCATCTACAGGAGGCAGGTTCAACCCCTGGACTTGCTCAGTGGGTTAAGGATCTGGCGTTGCCACGAGCTGTGATGTAGGTCACAGATGCGGCTTGGATCCTGCATGGCTGTGGCTGTGGTGTAGGCCAGAGGCTACAGCTCTGATTAGACCCCTAGCCTGGGAACCTCCATATGCTGCGGGAACATCCCTAAAAAGAAAAAAAAAAAAAGACAACACAATGCTATTTTGCAGGGCCAAGTAAAAACCAAGTAAATAAATAAAATAACCAAATAACCAAGTAAAAACTAACACTTTGACATATCTAATTACAGAATCTCCTTAAAATTTACTAAAATATTTTTAAATCTACCATTTCTATTTACTATAATGTACATACCAGCACTCTCACCTTAGGAACACCACAGCTCTACTGTAATATAAAGAAAAGAAAAGCTGGTAAATGCAGAATTTTATCTTGCCCAAGGCCTAACAAAAGAAAGACGATTGCTCTGAGGAGTTAACAAAGCCAAAATACAAGCTGCACCTATGAGCAAAGTCCAAAAGGTTCTCAGAATAATGGCCTACATTTCATCCTTTTCTAAAACTCCTTTAATAAAGTCAACCAACAGAAAACAGTTAACATGTTTCACCTGTACTTTTATGGCATGGATATTAATTGGTTCATGGAAGTTGATAAAATACTTTAGGAGAAACTAAAGCAATTTTACGGTGGTGCCCATGACATCCAGAGAATTTAACTCAGACCCAAGAGTCACCAAGTCTGACTCTCTGAGCAATCAGATAATAATATCATATAAAAGTTTTTTCCAGGGAGTTCCCATTGTGGCTCAGCGGAGATGAATCCAACTAGTATCCGTGCAGATATGGGTTTGATCCTTGGACTCATTCAGTGGGTCAGGGATCTGGCATTTCTGTGAGCTGTGGTACAGATCCCATGTTGCTGTGGCTGTGGTGCAGACCAGCAGCTGCAGCTTGGATTCAATCCCTACCCTGGGAACTTCCATGTGCCAAGAGTACGGCCACAAAAAGCAAAAAAAAAAAAAAAAAAGTTTTTTCCAGAGTTTCCATTGCGGCTCAGTGGGTTAAGAACCCAACACTGCTTCTGTGGGGATCTGGGTTCAATCTCTGGCCTTGTTCATGGGTTAAGCACCCAGCATTGCAGCAAGCTGTGGCATAGGTAGAAGCATATGGGATCCAGTGTTGCTGTGGCGGTGGCACAGGCTGGCAGTTGTAGCTCCAATTCGACCCCTACCCTGGGAACTTCCATAATACTGCGAGGGTGGCCCCAAAACAAAGTTTTAAAAAATTTCCTTCATCATATTTGATTTTGGTATAGCACTAAAGAATTTCAAAATAGGCAGCTAATTTATAATTTCTGTGATTTTTAATGTAGAACTCAAATACCTGGTACAAAGTATCATATTCAAAGAAAGAGAAGGCACAGATAATTAAAAGTAATTCTAATTCTTAGATGGACTTCTTGAAAACTGTTAAAGGAGATCCAATTTATAATCCATTGCTTTAAAATCTTTTTTTCTCATTCCTGTTGATTCCCGATTTTCCCCTTCCTTAACTCTCCCACACTCGCTGTCCACTCTCTTCTCTACACCTCCTTCCCTACCCTTGGTCTCTGGATGGGACTTTCCCATTCCCTTCCCTTTTCCTTGTTATCCCCTGCTCTTCTCTGATTCTTTAAGACAATGTCTTCGTGCAAGTACCCACCCCTGACTCTACTGTTCAGCCTCTGAAGATTACGCCAGTCTGCTTAGTAAACTTGTTAGGCAGAGGGACAGAGAAGAGCGTGTTTTTCTCATACATTAATATGTTCTGTCCCTGTTACACACACATCACCTCTCTTCAAGAAGTCTCAAGGTATTTTAAGGTACTCAGTATTCCAGTGCACCTCCAGCTAGGAGTTATGTGTCAATCAAACTTGACAGAAAGACTGAAGTTAAGCAATCTTCTCAATTAAATTGAGGATAATAAGGAATTTGGCTTAGGGCTCTGGCTCCCAAATTAAAACATTTTCCCAGGGTACACCAAGCCTCTCTAAGGCTTTACATGTACAAACACATCTTACTCACCTTCCGAACTGCTTTTACTGGAATTATAAAGTTTCTCCGCTTTTCCAAAACAAAGGAGCTTGATTGAAACAAAGAAAATTAAACCTATGGAAATCATTTTGTGTAGTCAAGAGATGAACATGCACTCATTTTTTCACAAAATATAAAATCCTGATCATGATGGATTCTTAAAGAAATCACTTCCAATTAAATAAACAAAAATATAAAAATCCTTATCTCCATATCTATTTAGGGAATAAGATTCTAGCTAATTTTGTATAAAACATAGAGTTGCTAGGTGTTCTTTTGCTAGAATATAAAGAAGGTCACAGCTTAAAGTATTCTAGATAATTTTTCAGATAAGATAAATGTGAAACCTATTACAAGGAAATGATATAGTCTACTTTCCTGTTTGTTTACTGCTTTTTAGAGCCCCACCCACGGCGTATGGAAGTGCCCAGGCTAGGGGCTTAATTGGAGTTGCAGTTGCCGGCCTACACCACAGCCACAGCAATGCAGGATCCAAGCCACATCTCTGACCTACACCACAGCTCACGGCAACGCCGGATCCTTAACCCACTGAGCAAGGCCAGGGATTGAACCCATGTCTTCATGGATACTACTGGGATCCGTTACCATTGAGCCACAACGGGAACTCCGAGATGGTCTACTTCTAATAAGCATACTTGATTCTACATAGTCCACACTGGGAGCATCACACTTAAAACACATTTTGTCAGATATGGAACATCCAAAGGACAGTAAATACCAGAGACAGTTCACCATTTTATGAAAGACCACTACAGGGCTACATCTGCCCAGGGCTAAAAGATCCAAAAGTCAAACATGATTTTACTATCTCTAGAAAAGATGTATGAGAGTAGAAGTGCAGAATTAATAACATGTGCTCTAGTTTCCAAGATGTAATGATCCATGAATTTTGAGTTTTAACTAAAAAGTCATCTCCTTCAGGAACTGTCCCATGATAAGGTTAAAGCATTTTCCATTTTATTTAATTTCAACTCTAATACTTTATTCATATTTGATTTGGTGTTTAAATATAGCTAGTACTCAGTGCCTGTTTGACTTAAATATCAAGTAAGCCTACCAGGTATATGTGTATAGGTTGTTCAATGAATACTGTAATACTGAAAACACACTTTTGATCTTTATTTTCATGAAATATTTTTAAGTGTTAAGTCTGAGGAGAAAGTCTTTTAAGTGTAAATCTGATAGAAATTTTGTGACCTATATTAAAATTCTTTATGAGTTTTTTCCCTATTTTGTTGAGCTTAGTTATTTCATATTTTTCCATTATCAGTGGTCTTCCAATTACTCATGATTTCCAGCAATGCTTCTACATCTTCTTAGTACCTGTCTCTATTATTCCATCCCCTACTCATTAGCTATTTCAAACTAATTTTGTTCTTTTCAAACCTTATGCCTTTTTCTACCATGCTTAATTCTTAGAAAATAATGCTATCACCTCATTCATAGAGAATATAGAATCTGTCTGTACAACAGGATAAGCTGCTATAACAAAGGAGTCCCCCAAATCCAGTATTTCAATAAGGTAAATGCTTATTTGCTTCCGACATGACATGCAAAGGTAGACAGGGAAGCAGTCTAAGTTCTGCTCAGGATGACAGCCAGGATCCTAAATGTCGGCACATGCTCTCACGTGATGAAAACATGGTTTTCATCTGTGTCCACAACTGATGTGCATTTTAGTCATTTCACAGCCAGGTGAGTAGAAAGGGCAACCGGGGCAAACCACCTTCTCTTTCCCAGAAGAAACACATATTGTTCCATTCACATCCCATTGACCCAAATATGATCACAGAACCACACTTAGCTCCAAGGGAGACCATGTGCCTAGCTAAAATCAGGGGGGTTCTGTTACTAATAAGAACAAAAAGACAATTAATACCAGAGGAAATCTAGTATACAACAAACGATAGTAGTAATCGTTTAAATTATCTCCACAAATCATAACTCTAACCCTAACCACAAATCATAAGAAAATGTACCTGGATCCACACCAATTCTTTCTGATTCCCTTTGGTTAGTGGAAGATCTCGGCATCCTCCTTTCACCTTGAATCTATCTTGTTTCATTTTCCAGGAGCCTTCCTCTATCATTTATTCTCTTTTGCAACTTCCGGTATTCTGTGTCTGCTGGCTCTTTCCCGTCAGAACTACATGTTAGATCCCTTCTGTTTTCATTCTTCAATTTCCCTGAGCTATTTTCTTCTATAACCCCTTTCATAAACTTAAGTTCTTGAAAGATTCCTCTAAAGTGGAGCAACACGCTGTTTTGTGACCTGACTTCATCAGAATCACCTTGGGAACAGTCTAAAAATTCAGCTACCTAGGTCTTATCATGGGGGAGGTCAATTCAGTAAACCTAGAATGGCACAGAATCTATATTTTTAAAGTCCCCACATAAGCACAAGTGCACCGCATTTGGAAATCCCTAGCATGCTCTTTATCTGTATTCCTCACCTCCGATTCACACACCCATTTCTGTTTCCACCTTCACTTGGTCCTCAGGAGATTATGAAAATTATATCTATATCTATCTGTTTGGACAGGCTATAAAACCACAAGTCAATCTTGACTATTCTTTATCCTTTCGACCACATACCTCACACAAATCATTACCAATATTTCCTCTGTTGCTAAAGATAACATTGATTGAAGATAGTATTTATTGGGTGAAGTACCTCGTGTATTAGCTCCACTATTCCTTTCACTATCCAAGTGTCTGGTACTACCATTATCACAAATTTTTAATTGAGACACAAACTCAGAAAGGCTAGGATAGCTCAGTATCACAGTGATAGTTAAGGAGCAAGCACCAGGATTTGGACTGGTTAAGCACATGGATTTCATCCATGGTCTTAACCATTATTCTGAACTGCTTCCTTACCCCTTTAACTATCACTCTAAATTGCTCAAATCTCACCAATGCGGTCTGGACACATTATCTCTTCCTTGGTTTAATAGAGTGGCCTCTAACTAGTCTTTAAGCCTCAACTCTGTCTTCTCCAACCAGAGATGTGCTTGCATCACAACACTGGAGAAATTGCTCGTATCAACTCCTTAGAGCAAACTATGTCCATGCCTTCTCATCTTCACATTCAATGACATCATACTGGTAGCTTTCAAATAAGCATAGCGGAAATATTTGCATACAGAAAATCAAGGGGTTTTATTCACCTAAAGAGCCAGTTTTTAAAAATTTGTTAGCACACCACTGTCTCGACTCTATGTTCACGTACCAGTCAAAGACACTGCAATCCGTTGGGCTAATTATGATCATGTGATTAACTTCTCAAACTTCATAAATCTGGGCTAGGTGGTTCTTGTATGTGCTCTTAGAAGGCCTTGAACTTCATCACCCTAGTACTTATCACACTGTATTGCAATGGTCTGTTTATTTTATTCCCCCATTAGTATCCATTAGTTCAAGGATAGAAAGTGTTTCTTTCATTGTGTTCCTAGCACCTAAAACAATGCCAGACACATAATCAGTTCTTCAAAACTATTTGTGGAATACCAAGTCCATGAGTTTCTTTTCTGTGGAAAGGTTCATTTGTGCCCATATTAGGCCTGTACAGTGGAGACTGACAGAACACTGTAAACCAACTGTAATGGAAAAAATTAAAATCATTCAGAAAAATTATTTGTGAGAAAAATGAATGAAATAACAAATAAAAGATCTTTCCCCAAATATTTGAGATTCTCACACTATTCCTCCTAAGCAACAGCCTTGTTACCCTTTACCTCTCAGTTTATGAACTATACATTCTAGGACTTTATGGGTTACAGACAGCCTATCCATCTTCAGATCGCAGATTTTAAAAGTCGGCAATAAACCTGACTAGGCTCTTAAAATATTAGAACTAGCTACCATCACCAAAGTCACTGAAAATGCTCTTTTGCATTTTATTTGCTCATATTATACAAAGTTTGGCTTGTAATAGAACTGCAGCCTCAGCTTCCACCTTACAAAAGTCTTCCAGGAAAGAAAATAGGTCTTGACAGCTAGCTTCTGTAGCTGGAGAAATGCCACAAAAAATCTAAATATGCTGCCTTTCCTTAAAATAAAACCCTCTCTTATTCATGTAATTAGCACTGCTATGGAGGCATTATTCCCATGGATAAGTACAACATAATTAATGCGATGTACAAATCTCATCTCTAACTAGAATTTTTAATATAATCTATTCCCTAGTTCTATCCCCAAAGAAACTTAACAAAAGTTAAATATTTTTAATTTATATAAATAATACTCAAAAACAACTGTGTTTTGTTTAGAATAGCTTATCTCATCATTTTAGGGCCTCTTTTTTTCAAGTGACAATACTTTGACTAACTTTATTTTTTTTTTTTTTGGTCATGCCCGTGGCATGCAGAAGTTCCTAGGCCATGGATCAAACCCGAGCCAAGGTAGTGACAACGCTGAATCCTTAATCGCTAGACCACCAGGGAATTCCCTGACTTCATTTTATCTCGTATTCAAATATTACTTTAACTATCTCCCAACCTCTATCTTAATTTAGATGTCTTTTACTGATATAGTCTGTTCGAATCTTAGATAACTTTGCAAAAACAAAACCGTACTAGTCATCTCTGGTGTGCTCAGCCCTGTTTTAGACATTGAAAAATCAGAAATAAAAAGAGCATAGACGATTCCTCCCCTCAGGAGCTTATGTTATAGTAAGGGGGAGAGACAGTAAGTGAACATACTACGTACTTTCAGAAGGTAGTAAGTGTGATGACAAAAATAGAGCCAGGGTGATGGAACGGCAAATGTGCCGAGCCAAGGAGTGGGCAGGACAGGGTGAGCAATTTTATTTTATTTTATTTTTTTTTATGGATTTTATTTCAATTATAGGTGTGCATAAATCATCACGAGTCAATTTTACAGATTTTGTATCCCAAACCCCCAGTGCATCCCCCCACCCCCCCAGATTGTCTTATTTGAAAAAGCAAGGTTTTCCAAAGTCTGTGAGTCATTGTCTGTTCTGTAAGAAGGTTCATTGTGTCTTTTAGTTTCCACATGTAAGCTGTATCATTGGGTGTTGCTGTCTAATTGTCTGACTGGTTTCACTTTGCATGATAATTTCTAAGTCCATCCATGTTGCTATAAATGTTGGTAATTCGTTCCTTTTAATGGCTAAGTAACATTCCATTGTGTGTATGTACCATATCTTCCCTATCCACTCTTCTGTCGATGGGCATTTAGGTTGTTTCCATGACCTGGCTATTGCATAGAGTGCTGCAATGAACACTGGAGTACAGGTGTCTGCTGGATAGATGCCCAGGAGTGGGATTGCTGGATCAAATGGTAATTCTATTTTGAGTTTTCTGAGGAATCTCCATACTGTTTTCCACAGTGGCTGCACAGGCCAATCTCACTGATGAACATAGATGCAAAAATTCTCAACAAAATACTAGCCAACCGAATCCAACAATACATTAAAAGGATTGTACACCACGATCAAGTGGGATTTATCCCAGGGATGCAAGGATTCTTCAATATCCGCAAATCAATCAGTGTGATACACCACGTTAACAAACTGAAGAATAAAAACCATATGA
>PVHT020000886.1:8035763-8086647 GCA_004024745.2 Catagonus wagneri | reverse complement strand
ATAGGCCAAACACTCTCTGACATAAATGAGAGCAACATCTTCTCAGATCCATGTGTCAGAGTAAGGACAATAAAGAGAGAAATAAACCAATGGGACTTAATTAAACTTCAAAGTTTCTGCACAGCTAAGGAAACCCTAAACAAAACGAAAAGACAACCCACAGAATGGGAGAAAATATTTGCAAATGATTCAACTGACATGAGCAATTTTAGATATTATAATCAGACAACATCTTGCTAAAGGGATGACATATTAATTCAGGTGAGAAAAAAGTTGTTTAAGAGTATGCTGGAGGAAAAAGTATTCCAGGCAGAAGGAATACAACAGCAAACTCAAATACCCCGAGAAAGATACGAGTGCAGCATGCTTGACTGGTGGGAGAAAAAATCAGTAATAATAGGAGAGTAGTGATTTCAAATCACATGGCTTTCCAACACATTTAATTTTAAGAAAGTCACAATTCCTGTTACAGCTCTGCAGGTTAAGAACCCGACATAGTAACCATGAGGTTCAAACCCTGGACTCGCTTAGTGGGTTAAGGATGTGGCGTTGCCACAAGCTACAGTGCAGGTAACAGATGCAGCTTGGATCTGGCGTTGCTGTGGCTGTGGTGTAGGCTGGCAGCTGCGGCTCTGATTCAGTCCCTAGCCTGGGAACTTCCATACGCTGCAGGTTTGTTTAAAATAAAAAAAAAAAGTACATACATTAATCATATCGAGCTACCAATCTGAACTCCCTGTACACAGAGCTGTGAGGAGGTGGCACTGGCACACCTTCACAGAGTATTTCAACAGCCAAATAAGAACATAAATAACATACCAAGAGTAAAGTGTAATTTTAAAAAACTAGGAAATGATGTCTTCAGTTTTTACTTTGTTTTTAATAGTACTTATTTGTGGGTTATATAATTTAATGTTTAATAAGGGTAGTGTTTAATAACTGGACGATGAAACGCCTTAGAATTTAACTACTGGTTCTTGGAAGCCGGTACAAGTCAGCTCCAGTACCACTGCTGCATGCTCTGAGTGAGAGCTCTTTAATCCATCCAGAAACCAAAAATGATCTGTAGGGATATTTAATTTTGTGTCCGGCTCCCTGCTGCCAAATGTCTTTTCCCACTTTGCTATGACCCATCTTAAAACTAAACAAAAAAGGAAAAGAAAATAATGGTTTGTAGATATATCATTTGTGGTATATCCTGGGAAATAAATTAAGGGTTTTTTTTTTAATTTTAGGATTTCTCACATATTAACGTTAAGACTGAAAGCCAAATTTCCAGGATTCTATACTAATTCTTGGCAGTAATAAATTAATAAAATTGTTTAAAAGGAATCATGTAACTTAAATTTAATACTAAGATTACTAACATGCTTTTCAAAGTACCTAAGCATTGAGATAAAGCAAATGATTATGTGACTAGACAGCTAAGTAGTGTGTAATATTTTAAAGTGCTAATTCTGGAGTTTCTGTCATGGCTCAGAGGATGAGAATCTGGCTAGCATCCAGGACGCAGGTTTGATCAGTGGCCTCACTCAGTGGGTTAAGGATTCGGCATTGCCGTGAGCTGTGGTGTAGGCTGCAGATGCAACGCAGATCCCGAGTTGCTGTGGCTGTGGCACAGGTCGGCAGTTTCAGCTCCAATTGGACTCCTGGTCTGGGAATCTCCATGTGCCGTAAGTGCAGCCCTGAAAAAAAAAAAAGCCAAAAAAAAAAGTGTTGTGGTTTTTTTTGTTTTTTGCAAAAGCAAAGTACACCAGAATAGAATGCTGAATAACAAATATTAGCATGTTCTGAGTTGATAAACAGATGAGCATTGCTAGAGCCATAGCATACTAAATAATGGCTTATAAAGAGTATGCATTTTTTTTTTTTTACCTTTAGCCACACTTACACACATTTTTTGTAACACATGGTTTACCAAACATTAAAAATGTTCACTATCTTTTGGAAACCTGGAGCAGATGTCACCACCATTTTGAAGAGGAAACAAACACACAAACAACACGTAATACTACTCCTAAATTTGCAAAAAATTAGAGCTTACAGATTGGTTCTCTAGCATAAGAAAAATTTATATATATATAAAATACAAAAATATAAAATTATGATGGTTTTTAAGTAGGTACTATAATTATAAGCAAAACATACAAACTACAAAAAATCATGGCTTACACAGGGATGAGTTTTATAAGGAATAAAATGAGTTTTATAAGGAATAATTTATCTACATCACTATTTTGGCATGTTTTACTTGTATCAAAAAAACATTATAATTTTATGTAGGGAGGATTATTTTAAATGAGCTATACATAGTATCATTAAAACCTAGGCTAATAGCCAAATTGGCCTGAAGGTCTTACTAAAAAATGTTGCTTTCAAGCACAGCCAAAGAAATGGCCTGGATACTCATTAAATGGACAGAATTGACTATAATTCACTAACTCCTTAGTGTGGTACCATATTTTGCCTCAGAATAAGGATTGCCTTTGGCTATGGTGTCTCTTCCAAGATACAGACATAGTAGACTGCTCATCTTTCACTTAGCTTATTACACATCAGATGGAGCATTTAGTTACATATGGTTTAAGGAGCAGATTATGTTCTAAATCACAGAAATTGACACTGAAAGGCAAGAATGAGTTACATATGATCCAAGAATCCATATGTGTCAGATTTTTTGCAATATAACAAACTTGATAGCCAAAAATAAATAAAATTTACCAAATGTTGAAAATGTTAATCCAACCAAAAATTTCAAGCAAAAACAAGTTAACGCAGCAATTTATTAAGAGAAGAAAAATTATAATTAAAAAATTAAGCACAGTCACCTTTAGTGATCAATGTTAATGTCACTAGTAATATAACATACTGATGTTTCATACTTCCTGATAGAATGCACTAAAAATGGCATTCTTCTTCCAAATTCATAGTCTCAAATTACTCATAAGAAAAATTACACAAGTGCCAACTAAAGAATGTTCTACAAAATACTTGACCCTTATTCACCTAAAGTACCAAAGTTACAAGAGACAAAGAAAGAGAAAGAAAGAAAAAGAGAAAGAGAGAAAGAGAGAGAGAGAGAGAGAGAGAGAGAGAGAGAGAGAGAGAGAGAGAAAGAGAGAAAGAAAGAAAGAAAGAAAGAAAGAAAGAAAGAAAGAAAGAAAGAAAGAAAGAAAGAAAGGAAGAAAAGAAAGAAAGGAAGGAAGGAAGGAGGGAGGGAGGAAAGAAGAAGAAAAACAGAAAAAGGAACTCGTGCAGCTTGGAGGTGATTAAAGAGACATGATAAGTTAATGCCATGTAGGGTCCTGGGGTGGATCTTGGAACAAAGAAACATTAGTGGAAAAGCAAGGAAGAGAATTAAGGTCTGTATTTGGGTTTTTTTAAACAATTTTTAAAATTCAAGTCTAGTTAATTTACAATGTTGTGTTAGTTTTAGGTGTACAGCAAAGTGATTCAGATATATATTCTTTTCCAGATTCTTTTCCCATATAGGTTATTACAAGATACTGAATATAGTTCCCTGTGCTAGAGAGCAGGTCCTTGTTTAACCATTTTATATACAGTAGTGCATATCTGTCAATCCCAAACTCCTAATTTATCTCTCTGCCCAACAAAGTCTGTAGTTTGTTAATAGTGATGTATCATTGTTAATTCCTTTGCTTTGCTCATTATACCATGGGAATAGTAAAGACTATTTGGGAACTGGATATACTATCTCTATAAATCTTCTGAAAATCTAACGTTACATCAAAATGACAAGTTTAAAGAGATACCTGATAAGAATTCAAAATAAAGGTATTGGCCTTACAAGAAAAAAAAAAAAGCGAGTCCCCCTGTGGTACAGCCAGTTAAGGATCTGGTATTGCCACTGCAGTGATTTAATTAAAATTTTAGATTATCAGATTAGAGAGTTAAATTACTCCTTAGGTTCAGATCAGGTAAGATTTCACAAGAAACTACAAGATAACAGCTGGTTGATCCTTTGAAAGGACAAAGTCTCCACAACAGTTTGTGGATTTAATGCATAACAAGAATGTTAGACATTACTAATCAAGAAGTCTAATCAAGAATCACAGCATTAATATGATATATTTAAAGATATTTTCCCAAGATGAATATTGTATTAGTTTTTTAATTCATCCTACTGTAATTCTGACAATTGGTTTGGTATTTTGCTGTATACTTGCTGAATATTATACAACTGCAAACCACTCAGAAAAAGTAAAAACAGTAATGGAGATGATTTAAAAACTGTAGTGCAATTATAAAATAGTATCAAAAATGGAAAATTGCAATGGTGAATACAGATCCAAAAAAAAAACACTTTAAAATTCCCCTGGCGCCAAAAAGGAAACCAGTACTCTTCTCCCTTCTTTAGCATTTTCCTTAGAAAACTTGAAATTGGACCTGCTTCCTCTGTCTTCTTGAGATGTATATAAGTCTCTTTAAAAGCTTAATAAGCATTGTGTCAGTTCTGCATCCCAGGAATGTATTTCCTGGAGGCCTCAGGGTTCACATTTGAAATGTGAACTTCTAGGCGGATGGATGGCTCTTGTCTCCCTGTGCCTGTGGGAATTTAAGGCTAGGTGTTGGTTTCATGATGTTATTCCCTGCTTGTAAAGATAAAGATATGAGAAGTTTGTGTTTTACTTTTGATAAAGACAATAACATGTATGTAATAGATTGCATCTGCCTAGCTATATAACAGGGTGAGATTTCTCTCTCCCCCTGAAATCTCCTTAGCAGATTGCCTATAACATGCATCTCAGCCTGATTAAATGTTTATTCAGTAAAAAAGCTTTTTCCTTCTTTTCTACACAGAGAAGATTCACTGGAATGACAGGAAATTTCATTTCTAATTACAATTCCCCAACCCAGATTAGTAGTAATGGGGTACCGTGGGAATAATCCCTAAGGAATCAAATCAACTCCTTGCCCAGTTGTGGAAAGCCATGTAGGACATGCCATCAGATAAAGAAACATAAAATAAAACACAAATTGATCAGTATAAGCTACTAGCAGTTCTGGAGGGAAAAAAATAAAATACAACTTCCGAATAATTTTTATGTTAATACCAAAGTAGAGTACACTAGAGAAATGTAACTCCAGCATACAAGAGAATAGTGTCCTTATGACATGTTAACAGACAATGAACCACAAACACTTTGAGGGCTCATAATATGGTAAAATAAATCTCCAGACTGGAGATGGCTGGAGCCATACACATTTTTAACTCATGTTTTACAACGTTCTGTAAATGCGCTAAGAAAACTTTTAATGTTAAAGGTGATGACACTGATGAGAGTGAGTGATGATCAGGTTTGAGTGCCTAGAATACAGTTTTATACAATGAAGAAAGAAGAGTATTCATGGTGCTTTGTAAAGCCAAAGAGGCCTTTGATGGCTAGTTGTCTGCATGCAGGTGATCAATGACAGACACTTTCACATCTGTTTTTCTATTTTTCTGTACAATACATGTGAGATAAAGGAAATTTACTAGTCTGTGGTCTGTATAACACTAATGTCCCACAAGACATTATTTATATTCCATGAGAAAAAAATGGGAGGAGGAAGCGTTTCCGTGGTCAAACAAATTTGACTCCCAGTCTTAAAGTTTTACAATATGGGTATAAGCATATTAAAGGCCATGAGGAGACATGAGTAAACATCCAATTGATGAGAACACTCAAAATTATCTGACTGTGAATTCTTTTATTTTCACCTATTCAATATTAATGATGGTAATTATATTAGCTATCACTTACTGGGGATTTACTATGTATCACAAGTTTTATGTCCTAGTCCTTAGTAACATGCTATCATTATCACCTACATTTTACAAATGAAGAAACTGAAGCTTAGAAGGGTTAAGTAACTGGCCCAAGGTCACCCAGCTGTGGTAGAGGAAGAACCTAATCTAGAAAGCCACCTCCAACAACTCTGCAGAGCTGCCTCTCCTTCATTAGCAGAGAGCTGTGCACGCCCAGTGCATTCATTATCTGAGAAAGGTTATTGTTTTCACCTTGGCTGTTCTAACTCCTCTGAGTGACTTTTACTCTAAGGTTGGTTGTAGTTACGTTCCCTGGTTTCCATGTCTATTAGTTGTGCTGTCGTCATTTAATTGTCCCTTTTCCCCTGCATTTTGGAAACGCAGCACTCTGTGCCTCTATTTCCTCATCTAGATAATAGGAATAGTGGTACCTGCCTCACAGGTTATTTTAAGGAGTAAACAGAGACCTGGAGTGAAAAGTCTTTTGAACAGCAGTCTGCACATAGCAAAAGCTTGGTGAATACTAATGATCACCATCATCACCTATGTTATTACTGTTGCTGTCTTCCTCATTGACTTGGACAGAGTCAGCTTCTGTGTGTACATGGAGAACAATAATGGATAACGGATGACAGAATTTGACTGCTTAGGGTGGAGGTGACAAAGAAACAAAGGGTCTTCAAACCTACCTTCAGAAGAGCAAGCTTTTTTCTTTCTTGCAATGGAAACAATCCATTGCTTTTTTTAAGTCTAGTTTCTACAGCCTTGCAATGACTGGACAGCCTCTTGAATTCTAGAAAAAGTGAATAGTCAATCCCTGTTTTTTTTCCTGTTGTGACTTTGTGTGCTATCCTCTTTTTATAGACATTTAAGTTAAAAAATGGGAATGAATGTATTATAGAAAGCAAGTGAGATACATTTTTAACCAAAATCATGGAATTTTGCTTTTAAAAGATATACTTCAACAAAATTTGCATCTTCTAAAAATACTGAGAGTACTTTCCAGTTTTTTAACTTAAAACTCAAGGAAATTTTCCCATTTGAAGAAAGCAGTTATGTAAGTTCAGTGTTGTTTCATTCATGAATTTCAGGAAAGCCTAACATCTGCATAGTTACATGGACTTTTAAAGAACTGTATAAGCCCACAAATCAAATCACTGCCAGCTTTGTCAGTGTGCATCCATTGATCTACACAGCAGTAGATACTAACTGGATTGCTCCCCACTCTTTGGATCTGAAGCTGACTTGTCCAGTGCCAGACAGCAACTGGCCTTCGAGCCTAGAGCAGTGTCCCTCAACAGGACTTTGATGATGTGGTTTTACCACCTCATCCCACAGAGCTTCTGTTATGGCTCTCTCCCATCACTACCTGGAGAGACAGTGTTACTGACAAGTAATAAATAACAGTAATTACAACTAACACTTGCAGTGTTTACTCTGTACCAGGCACTGTTCTAAGCACTTCATATATACATATATAAACTCATTTAATATCATTCTCATAGCAATCATCTGAGTAGGGTCTATTATTGTCATTTTACAGATGAGGAAACTGAGGCCAAGGGAAGTGAAGAAATTTGATCGAAGTTACACAGCTTACAGGGGGCAGGGCTCATAAGTGGTACAAGAGAGATTCAAATCCAGGCAGCCTGGTTCCAGAGTTCTTGCTCTTAATCTCAAGACTGTGCTGAAGGAGGATGGTGTGGAATTCCTTGGGTACGTGAGATGGGATAAGGGAGGAAGGTTGTCATCTCTGAGCCTCCTCTCCCTTCCAGCTACCCATCTAAGAGTAGCCTTACTTAGGCAGAGTAACTCCATTGGTTTGTTGATGATATTTTTCAGTGTAAGACAGATGGAGAGAAATTTAAAGGCTGAACAAAGAGAATGTGGAAACTGATGGATGGAGAGAGACAGCCTGTTTGGTAGAATGGTTAACAGAAATAGAGAATCAGATCTGCCTTCAGGGACCTTAGGTGCATTCAGGAAAGACCAGAGTACAATCACATCATTCCAATTCAGTGAGGAAAAGTAGTACGATTTGCTCCAGGTTTTGTAGAAGACAAAGGAAGAGCACTTACCCATCTGGGTGAGGGAAAAGGATCATATAGGAAAGCTTAAAATAGCAAAATCCATTTTCTATGATTATAGGCTAATAAATCAAGTATTTCCCCCTTTATAATCAATCATCCAAAAACATTTTTAAAATGTCTTTCTTATAGACAGAAACACTGCAATTGTATTAGAATGGTTCTAGTTTTCAGTTTTCTAAGCATCTATTAATTATGAACTATTTCTATCAAAATGCCTTATCTACAAACTTTTTGGTTTTTGATTTGTGTTGTTTTGCGGGTTTGAGGTTTCTTTTTTACCAAAAATGGGCCATGTGAAATATACATGTTCTCTAAATATATTCCTTGCCCTTTTCCATATGGTAATCTTAAGAACATTCATCATCAGAGAGGAAACACAGCTGCCATCCTTTTAGAAAAGAGTCATGAGTAATGATTTATTCCACATTTCTAAACATCAGGTGTTCTAAAAATCAAGCGTTATTTTTATCATCCCTAAATGTTCTAGGCATAACGCAATTTTCATTGTTTAAATGCTTACATTAAAACTACCTCCATTAATTCATAAATTGCACACTACCATATAAATCTACCTAACTCCTTTTTCAAAGAAACAAATTACTAACAGAAACAATTCAAGTTAAGAACGGTCTTCAATAACGTTGATGATACCTATTCTAACTGAAAAATCAGATTTATGTGTCTGCACTGTTGATACTCTTGTGATAAAAAAAAGTATGACTCACTGAGGCTTCTATACATATGGAAAAGAAAATCTAACATGATAGAACACAATGGAATGAAGAGATCGGATATATACAGGCTTTTGATGTTACCATTGGAGATATGATCACCCAGATAAAGGAAACTGAAAGAGGATGGCAGAATGGCACAGTGAGAAAAGAATTGGACTGCGACGCTTTAGTTTTGTCACCTCCTGAGTTCTGGCCCTTGGCTTCATCATGTATAAAATAAGGCATTGGACTAGATGATCACCAGTGTCAAAATCTACAAGACCTAAGATTTTCAACTCAGCATTTGCTATCCTAATGTTGTCAAACTCTGCCATTTTTGTCATGTAGGAAATTGCATGCTTTTACAAATTATGATCTAAAATTTCATAGGGTTCCAGACCATCATTCAATCATGTTCTAAACCAGAAATGGGCTGCATTTTCCTCAGTGCAAAACAGTTGACCACAACAATGCTACTAGCCTAATGTTTTGGGGAAACCCCAAAGATTCTCTGAATTGCTTCTTTAGCAAACAATGAGGCCAAGTAACCATTAATTCATTAACTCATTCGATACGCTTTTACGAAGCACCCCCTTTGCTCCCAGGCTGTTTCTGAACAGTATTAAATCGGAGATGAATGTTAATGGTCTTTTCCTTCCAGAGGCTTACAGTTCAATGAATGAGAAAAATTAGTTCCAATTAAGATACAGTTTTTTAAGTGCTATGATAGGGCTGTATACAGGGGCAATGGAAACCCAAATGAGAGATCTGCACTTATTCACTGTACAAATATTTAATGAGGACCATTCTAAGTGACAGGCACCGTTCTAAGTACTATGTTACACAGCAGTGAAAAATAAAAGAAAAAAGATCCTGCACTAGTGACACAACAGAAAAGAAAGCCCAAAATTCAAATAAATACATACTATACTGGTATATGGTGATGAAGACTATTATGAAAAATAAAGATGGACATGGGAATATAGACTGGGGGAGCATTCCCTTTTAGTGTGGGATAGCCTCTGTGCTGACGAAACATTTAGGCAGACATGAGTGAAGCGAAGGAACACGGAGGCTATTCAGCAAAGACAGCATCCACAGAAAAGGCCCTGAGGCAAGGACCCGCTTGGTGTGGGAGTGGACAAGGACAGGGAAGGTTAGAGAGAAGAAAGACGGCTAAGGATGAGATTATGTAGGGCCTGTTGGATATAATAAGGAAGCTGGATTTGCTTCTGGGAGGATGGAAAGACAATGAAGGGTTTTGAGCCAAAGAATAACACAGTCACATTTTCAGTTTTAAAGGATGATTCTAAAAACTTAATGGAGAATCAGCTATGAAGAGGCAGAGGCAGAGAACAAGAGGTGAAGCAGAGAGAAAAAAATGAGAAGACAACTTTTATATTTATATTATTATATATATGTATGCCTATATCATTATACTATAGGTTATATAAATATATAATATATAATTAATATATTTCCATATCTATAAGTTATATAAATCACCATATTAATATAAATAAAACATTTTATTAACTAAAATATAATAATATAAATAAAACATTTTTATACTCCAAGAGAATCATTAATATAAATATATTTTATTTGAATTATATTCATAATTATAATGTACATGTTATTTAGTTATATTATTCTATGTTTTTATATTCCTGGAAAAAGATGATGATGACTTGAAGTAGGAAAGCAGCTATAAGGCAGAGAAGTATTCATTTAAGGGAAATATTTTGAGTTAGATCCCACAGGATTTGCCAACAGATTTTCTGTGATATGTGAGGGAAAAGGGTTTGTGGAAGACGCCTATGTTTTAGCTTGAGCAAGTGTAGGAATAATGATGCCATTTACTGAGATGGCAAAGAAGAGGTGAAGAAGGCTTTAGAAGTAGGGCTGAGAATCAAGTTTGATTTTGGATGGATTACATTTGGGATGAATATAGATGAGATGTCAAGTAAGTAATTAGAGGTTCAGAGCTGGATAGAGTGGTCAGAGAAGTCAAGGTCGGAAATACAATTTTAGGCATATTTGTATGTAGTAAGCCACAGTAGTGGATGAGTTGATACAGGAAGTGGAGAGAAAAGAAAAGAATTGTGATGATTAAGCTACAGAGTATTCCAACATTTCAAAATCATGAGAAGCGGAGAAGCTGCTAAGGTGGAGAGGTCACATGAGAACTAAACCACCTTCTGGATTTAACATGCTGTTCCTTCTTCCCAGAATGCTATTCCAGATGTCCACATTACTTGCACTCTCTTTCTTCAGATCTCTACCCAAAAGCTGCCTTCTTGATGATGCTGGCAATAGTCACCCTATCAAAAATGCTAACACACTCTCCCAGTTACTTGTCTCCCCTTTTCCCATCTTTATTTCTTTTTTTAGCACTTTATCACTATGTAATAAACCAGATGTTTTATTTGTTGTTTATTTTGTTCATTAGAATTTTTAAAAACAGGCACAAAATGGAGTCCCTTATGCCAAGCTCCACACCACCAAACTGAGTCTTGACTTAATTCCGATTTCAGCATCTCCCAGAAATAAAATCTCAAACCAGTCAATCAGAAACTGCCTAATTAGCACTAGTTAGATAATCTTCCTGAGAGGCCCCCACCATACCCTAAAGGAAAGTAACCTTGCAATAACCAAACCACTTTTTTGCCTAGTATAACTTCTCTGTTCCCATTCCCTTCTGCTGATAAAAGTCTTTCATTGTGCACAGCTCCCTGGAGCTCCTTTCTACCTGCTACATTGGATGTGGCCCAATTAGAATTGATTTTTGCTCAAACTCAAAAATTTTAATCTGTTTCAGTTTATCTTTTATTAAGAATAAATCCATAAAGACAGGGATTGGGGTCCGTTTTATTCACTACTGTTTCCTAAGCACATAGAATAGTATCTGGCACCCCAATGGCACTCAGCACTCAATAAATACTGATTGAATGAATGAACAAATCCATCAGTCACTACATCACATCTAGGAGCTCTACGAGTTGGCCTTTATTTCTTTCTTTTTTAATCAAAGCTTACCTTTGGGCATAGACTCATCTTCCTCTAGTGAAAAGCATATGTATAAATGGAAGAGATATTTATATATTTCTTGAAAGTATTGAAAGACTAGCTTGCTAAATGTTTACCAGATGTTATGTAAAGCATTGTGTATACTTTGATGACAGAAGGATATATAAAGCAGGGTGGCCACTCTCAAGGAACATTTAGTCCGGTGGTGAATGAAGACGTGTAAATAGGAAAAGTATGAGCAATAATGTAGTAAGTGCGAACATTGGTAAAACCACTAGAGTCTTAATCAAAGAAAAGCCGGCCCAGGAAGCTAGAGAACTGGGTCTGACTTCACCTGTGCATGATGGGGACCACACATCAGAAAAAGTCTGGGGCTGAAGTCATTTGTTCACAGAATATTTATTAACATCTCAGCACTCTATTGAATACTGGGGATAAAATAAGCAAAAGAAACACAACCACTTCCACTTTCCTTATAGAATTCAATCCAGCAGGGTTTATGATCTATCTGTGTGAAAGCAGTACTTCAAAAAAGCAGCTGTTGAAATGTTTTAAAGGTCCTTAGTCAGCCAATTCTAGGTGCATGACTTATCTCACCAGCCTACACTGGAGAATGTGACGTTCTGATGAATGGTTCTCATTGAAAACATCCAAGTACACCTCATCACTGGCCCAATAGTTACAGAAAAAGCACACAGTTTTATCTGAGCAAAGTCAGTCAACTGTGCTATACACACTTTTTTTAAGAAATACATTTAGCTTTGGCATTTCAAAGTGAGACATGGCACTGAAAGGCTAGATGCTGGGATGAAAAATTGTAAATTATAACATTTCAGCATAAAATTTTAGTTTTTCATATAATTTATTTCTAATAATTTATCTCCTTTATGATATTCCATTGCACCAGTACTTGCCAACTTCCAAACTGAAAAGACTCCAAGGACCCAAATGCCCTTGAGGTAAGGAGAAGGAAAAACATATTAATTTTCAAGGGTTAATGCTACAAATTAATAAAAAATAAAATTGTTAGAAGGCAAAAGTAAATAAGTGTATGGATAGTCATATAAATTTTTTCATAATAATTTTTATCAATGTTTATGCTTTCAGTGAAGAAACTTCAGGTACTCATGTGTCCCTCGGGGAAGACCAACATTACATCAGACCGTTTCTCGAATCTTTCTAAGCCATTGTGTCGTTTCGCTAATACTTCTCAGATTTTATAGGGTAGCTGATTCAGAAGAACATTTGTAAGGAAGTTGACTAATTAATCAGGAACTTTGCAATGTTTTCAATATTTTCCAATGATTAAAGTTAGAATTCTTTTTTTATGGTGTCCAGTACTCTATTTCTTTTGTTTTATCTTGTTTTTTGTTTTTCTTTTAAGCCACATCTGTGGCATGTGGAAGTTCCCGGGCCAGGGATCAACAGGATTCTATTTCTAATAAAAATGTTTAGAGGAATATAAGTAAATATGTGCAACTGAGTGGTATCCAAAAAAGTTTAATATGATTCCATGACCATTAAGAAAAATATAATCCTTCCACATCTCTATCATAATTCCTAAAATGTCAGAGCATATTTCTCATTTAATTTTGCCAACAACATATCGAAAGAAAAAGCATTCGAGTAAATGAGGAGATCATTAAATCTCTTCAACTGTTTGTGGCATAGTGATTAACGTGTTTTGAACAGTGCTGACAAGTTGGGGGCAACTTCAGCAAAGGCGATCATTTGGGGGTGGAAGCAGCAATGAAACCACTTCAGGGAAGGCTGTGGTGTCTATAATCTCATATCTATTTCTGCATAATGCATTAGTATTGTATCCTGCCCAGGCTGTCATAATACATTCCTCCTCTTGAGAAAGGTACAAATGCATAAAAATAAGTCACACGAGATGACTTGTCAAGAAAGCCACTACCAAGGTACCCATCGATCCTAAATTTCCTTCTCTCCACCTCCACAAAAGCAACTGTGTCCACAATTTTAGTGCAAAGCATTAAATAAAATTACCAATTCTCCAACAAAACCTAAAATCTATTTCATGTCTGCTATTTAAGAGGGCAATGAAATGTATGGACGTATTTCTATAAAAAATTAATGTGTCAAGGAGTTCGTATCGTGGCACAGCAGAAACGAATCTGACTAGTATCCATGAGGATCCAGATTTGATTCCCAGCCTTGCTCAGTGGGTTAAGGATCCAGTGTTGCCATAAGCTGTGGTGTAGGCCACAGATGCAGCTCGGATCCCGTGTTGCTGTGGCTGTGATGTAGGCCAGTGGCTACAGCTCTGATTCAACCCCTAGCCTGGGAACCTCCATATGCCATGTGTGTGGCCCTGAAATAAATAAATTAATTAATTAAATCAATAAAGTGTCAAAATGTCATTACCTAAAAGGCCAAAGTTTCAAAGAAATATCAAATATATAGAATTATTCATTCCCTCTGAGTTAGATGTTCACTGTATTTTTGAGAAACAAGTTTGGTACTTGGTGCACTTTTGAGAAATAAAACCTTAGAGAGCATTCTCTAACTATTATGAAAAGAAGAGAAGATTGAGACGCCTATATCTGTTAGGTCAGCTCTGTTTAGTTTGCTAGATTGAAAGAAGAGCACTTCTGCCTTAGAATGAGTTTGACTTGCATCTTTTTCTGGTGCCGGCAACATTACTGGTATCCCACTTACATTCCCTTGCCTTTCCCCTCCACATCATGCAAGCTGCTCACTGTGAACACCTGAAGCTCTCTGCCCGATGGCTTTCTCTGACTAAAAGAATGTGCTCAACCAGCATGGAGAACACACCAGATGTGCACAGTCAACACCCACAGAAGCAACCCTCAACAAATGATGGATGAGGAGTGAAGAGATACCTACCCAGGTTCCTTCCTCCCCAGTTATGATAGCTCTGAGTTGTACTAAATCTATCCTGCCTCCCTGAGGCCCCCTGCAGGACTCGGCCCCTGCTACGTCCAGAGAGTGAGTTGTCTTCTTTCCCTTCCCCCAATCCTCCACTGTGTTTCTTGGGATCACCTCCCAAATGAACTACTCCGCAGGTAAATCACTGTCTCTGGGATTACTCTGAGATAAGCCAGCCCAAAACACCAGGACAGAATTTATGCTCCCCCTGTATATAGGTTTTTAAGTGTGGGCCAGAGTGCACATATAAATTTAAACAGATTAGGCTCTGAGAAGTTTTTAATTAGCCCATGTGTTTGGCAATCAGAAGTTACATGGGGACTTCTGCTTCTCCCCAAGGGGAATTAACAGCCAAGAGTATTGCTCTCCTACTTGAAAAAAATACATTTATATGTGAAAATAAGTATAATCTGACAATGGACAATAGCCGCTGCAAGACTGTGACCCACGAGGGAAGAAAAACAAATAAAGTGATCTTTACAAGGCAGTTTTAAAGCCACAAGAAGGAGAAGCCCAAGGATGCTCAGGGTCTCAGTCTCTCGCAGGTGAGAGGATGAGAGTTCAGGGAGGCCCAGGCAGTTAGATCCCTGGGGGCAGAGTACCAGGAAGGGCTGCTGCCCAGACAGCTCCTGGAATCTGAAGACAAGGCCCTTTGAGGCTTTGCCAGGTGCTGATCAGCACACATCTGGGTTAACATTCCTCACAACCACAAAAAGACCCTCACTTTTCGTGAGGTGGGATAGGAAGGAAAGCTTCACCCTTCTGATAATGGAACCAAAAAGAACCAGGTAGGAATTCCCCTATTAGATGAGGTTTTTTTTTTTTTTATTTTATTTTTAATGAGAAAAACTAAAGAGCAGCACTGACTCATGAACACAGAACTGGAATACAAAGTACTCTTCTTTGCCTATAATCTGTTAAATGGCACTAGAAACCTCATGGCAAAGACTCAGATGAGATAAAGCACCTAATCCACTCTAAGAAGAAAAGCACAATCAAACTCTCATTAAAGTTAGAATTTTTAATAGTTTCTACCATCATTTCTTCTTTAAAAATGAAAATTTCTTATATCTTAGTCCTTTGATGACCTTGAATGTGCATTTCTGATTATTCCTTAAAACGTTCTTTGTAAAGTCTATTTCTAAGAACTTTCCTTTAGAAAAAATTGACTTCTCAGATCCTCAGTATTGGAAGAGATGCATCTCAACCTGCCGAGGCAAGGTTATCAATCTTCAGTATACATGGAATCCTCTAGAGAGCCTGTGAAACAGACTGAAGGTGGTTCTCAGAGGTTATGATTCATAGGTGATAACGATGCTACTACTGGTTGGTTCACTACACTTCTACATCATGAACACACTTTGTAAGTAAAAAAGATGTTTATAGAGTAAGGCTTAGTTTTTTGTGTTATGTAGTAAGTTGAGACTTACCGCATATTTTACACCATGAAAAACATAGGTGTTAAAATTCCGTCTTTAATTATCCTTAGCTAATGGAAATTTGAACTGATATTAACTCAAGTCAACAAAAGACTAAATGAGTTTGTGGTATCAAGCCAAATTCACAGTAGTTCAAAAGTAAAAAAAGGAAGGGGGTGCAAATACTTGGTCATCACATAACGTATACAATATAACAAATATTCAAAGTAAAAAAATCTGGGCTAGATCATAACCATACATTTGTGCTAAGCTACTGTTTTTACACAGATGCCACATTTGTATGCAATGGCTGGTTAACAGTAAGAATATGCAGTGAAGAATATTAAATAAAATTGTTAACTTTTCAGTACTACACTTTGTGATGCACTAGTACATTTTTGGGTGATCAAAATAAGAAACTGTCACTTAAAACTAATTTGTTTCTAAAAGAGGAAAAAGAAACCAGTAACTATAATGATGACTCAAATGACTGTGCGCCACACTCAAAGAATTAAGTAAACAAGTGAAATATAAATTTAAAAAACCTTTCTGTCCTAAAACTTAATACAAGGGATTTATTTTCAGCAAAACCACATGATCTAGAATGTTAATTTAATACTATTCATTTGTACTTTATTATTTTTAATTTTTTTTGGTATTTAACTTATAAATCTGTTGGTTTTATAGTTACATAAAAGTCTAAATACAAAGACGTTATATAACGTTTTATCTGTACACACTTAAATAATTTTATTCCTAAAAAGTTTACTGATGAGACTTTTGTCCCTGTAATTAGTTCCACAGACATTATCCAACGTTATCACTGCCTTAAACATCCTTCCTATCTCTAATCTTGCCTTTACTCCTTTCCCAACATTGCAGCGAGAGAGATAGATATAAAATATAAATCCTGTAATAACCATTCCTTCTGTACTCTTTTCCCTGGATCTCTCTTTTTGTTTGGATAAACTCTAAGTGACCTAAGATGACACAGGTGTCCTTAATGATCCAGCCCCTTCTTATCTCTCCAGACTCGTGGCCAGTATCTCCCCACCTCCGCTCATAGTCACTTGGACTGCTAGTGATTCTCTGTGTTTGTACTATTTGTATGAAAGCCTTTGTCTGGCCTGTTCTAGCTGCCCAAATGCGATTCCCATAATCTCACTGGACTTGCTTAACTCCATGTTTTTTCTCAGTTTGGATGTTAATTCCTCTGTAAGTCTGTGCTAACCCCTTCCTTCCACAGCATTCTAGATTACTCAGAACAACAATATTTATCACACTTAAGTATCATTTTCTGTTTTATTTGTGTTCCCTAAGAGTTTGTGGATGTTTCTAGTGCGGGGGCTGTATTAATATTAATGTTATTGAATTCCTCCCAAAATCTTGGCATATAAACTGCACTCAGCAAATTTTTAAAAAACAGAAGAATGAAACTCAAAGGTAGGATAAATAGGTCTGAATTTCCTACCGTTGTAAGTAAACCGGGCCACTGTCACATTAACCAGCACTGAGACCCTCCCCCAGCCATCAGGAAGCCGGGAGTGCTGAGCTGCAGTAAATACCTGGGGCCCTCCCCAGTGACGCCTTCGCTCTTGGCAGACCCTAAATATCCAAGTGCTTGAACTAAGAACTGCTCCTGTGTCCCACTGTGTCCCCGAGCCAAGCGTATGGTTACTGACAAGCCTTATCGCTGGCCATCAGTGCATGATCAAACATAATTCTTAGCCAACTGAATATTTGTTCCGGAACTCTCAATGGCTCACCCAAATATGCTTTTACTACCCAGTATCTTCCTCTTTTTCTTTTCTTCTTCCTTGTTCTCAACTTCCAAAAGCTTACAGCAGATATGGGCAGAGTGGATTCTGATTTAGTTCTCCATTTTTCTTTATGGAGAGAAGGGGATTTGGGGAATGATGAGAAATGGATTTGGGGACATGAGTACAGGAAAAGTAGAAAGACATTATTCTGCCCCCTCCCCCCATGAAACCAATATTAATAGTCAGTGCCAACATAACCTCTAATTTCTACTTATAAAAAAAGAAACTTGAAAGATCTACCAATTATTTGAATGCTTGTGAGATCTGACCTCTTTGTTATGTGCCTATAATTTGAATCAATTTAGTAGTGCAACTTTAAATACATAGAATACCCATGAAAGGAAACCTTTTAAAGTACTTTAAATAAAAACTAAAAGGAAAAGAGGTTACAGACTTGATTTTGGCAACATAGAGATATGATTTAATATAACATTAATATTAATTTATCTCAGTGCTTTGTAAATTTATTATATAGATTTCCTTTCTTTTAAACTATCAAGACAAGTTGGTTAAAGGCAAAGACTAAAAATTACTATGTAATGCTATTTACAAAGAAAGCATCTGAGAAGGGGATTTAATTACAGTATTTGAGAGCAGAAACATTACCCTTAATCACTGTTCATGAATTTGCTAAACTGGAATATTATATGGTAAACAGTGTTCAAATCTTTCAAAAGAGATGGCAAACATTTCTTATTATAAGAGGGTTACGAACATTAATTAGTTAATGTATGTAAAGAATTTAAGTTTAAATGCTTCTCTCCCTTCAAGTGTCACTGAAATCAGTTAAAAGTGACAATCAATACTCCCTTCTTAAAGTTTTGGCAAAGTCTATTTGGTGCTGTGCAATTATCTAACTTTTCCATGTTAGAACCAAAATTTAAGCGCCATAGCCATAAATAAAAAAGTTCAGTTCTTTTTTTAAAATACCTATAATATCATTCAGATCAATTTGGAGTTTTCAAAGACAAAAAAAAAAAAAAATGCCCATCCTGAGAGTTCCCATCATGGCTCAGTGGAAACGAATCAACTAGGAGCCATGAGGTTGTGGGTTCGATCCCTGGCCTCGTTCAGTGGATGGTTATCTGGCATTGCCGTGAGCTGTGGTGTTGGTCGCAGACATGGCTTGGATCTGATGTTGCTGTGGCTGTGGTGTAGGTCAGCAGCTGCAGCTCCAATTCAACCCCTAGCCTGGGAACCTCCATATGGCGCAGGTGCGGCCCTAAAAAAAAAAATTGCCTATCCTGAAAATGACATTATTAAGATTATTGAACCACATTTGCATTCTAGAATTTGATACAATACTCAAAGACCCAATTTAAAATTTCTCCATAATGAGAAAAGATTTAGAACAATACAAAATATTTATTTATAGAGTAGCTTTGAAATTCCATATGGTATATTTGTAGAGCCTTTATTTATGTCTCTCTGAAAAGCAATGGGCTGTTCAGAATTGATTACTCTTAGCACTCAATTTGCATATTTGCCTTCTACTGTCAGGAATTTGGGGCAAGAAAACTATGTATTTGAGTTCAGACTCTGGTCCCAGTGAGTGAGAATCTCTCTCTGTGTGCCAACATCTTGAGGTAAAGAAAGCAGATTTTTAAAGCATAAGAAAACAAGCCAAACCTGAGGGGAAAAGGCGGGGTGGGGTGGAGATGAGGAAAGCATAGAGTGTAATTCTGAAGGGTTCGGAACAAGTTCCATGAAAGAATTTGAAGCACAAGAGGAGAGTTTCTCAACCTTGGCTCTACTGATATTTTGTGCCAAAAACGTCTTTGTTGGGAGAGCTGTCTTGTGCGTTGTGTGGCCCCACTTAGTAGATGCTGATAGCACTCTCCATCTCACCCTACCTCTTGCAAAGCTGCAACAACTAAAAATGACTCCAGAGATTTCCAGATATCCCCAGGGCAGTGGGGTGGCGGCAGCTGGGAGAAAGGAAGCAGACAAAGTCATCTCCAGCTGAGAACCAAGGACAGAATTTGGCACAGGGAGAGGGACAGCACTGGAAGTGCCTGAATAAAACAACCACAAGAGCTGTGCAACCAGGCAGATAGGGTAGCCAATCAGAGCCAGAAATGGCAAATGCTGCCACAGAAAGCTATAATTAATTGGATCCACTAGCTGGGAAAAAAAAATGCTGATGCTAAGAGCCGCCTCTGAGTGGTGTCTGCTGGAAACAGACACTCTGGCCATACTGCCTGTGGAAGCTCCATGTCACACAGCAGTAAGGGCCATAGTAGTTGATTTGCTCTTTAAGGAAAGGAAGAACCTAATAGCTTCTTCCAGGAAACTTGATGGGCTTAAATACCAGAAACTTCTTGCAGGGATTCACTGAGTTTCATTTAACTCATTAAATATTTATTGAGCACTCTGTGTGTCAGGCCATGTGCTGGCTGTCAGAATTGCAGAAAACAGTCTACCTTCAAGGAACTTACACTCTGGAGAAAAATATAATTATAACAAATCTGGTCTTCAGATTCCTGGTATAGGGTGTGACCCAGTCAAAGAGGATCCCAATTCTGTTCACTGATAACCACCACACAACTCAAAGTTTACAATCATAGTACGCTTTGTTTTTAAAGAGCAAAAACTGCTTAGCTTGTTTCTCTATTCAAATGATCTTATTTTTTTTCCCCTCTCATTTTAAAGTTGTCAGCCATTTCACTGGCATTTCAGGCAGCTGCTTTTTCTCCATTTCAGAGCAATCAATGTATGAACACTTTAAACAGCAAAAAAGCACTTCAGCTGCAAATGTATTTTTCTGCTAGCAACCATGTGCACAATCATCTGGATTTACATGACGATGCTGACCAGCCAAAGTCAGCGAGCCTTCCTGAAAAGGCGTTTGACTCAATGATGACTGATGCACTGTCATTTCTCATTTAGGCTCAGCTGCCTAATAATAGCAAGGTACATTATTAATAAATTACTAGCATAGCTAGTTAGGAAATATGTAATCCAATTATGTACAGTTTTTAATTTACTACAGGCAAATAAAAGCTCACTACTTTTCCAGGCCCATCTTCAGTGAAATTGAACCACACGGCCTTTGTAAGCTAGTCAGTCATTAGTATTCAGAATAAGAAACAATTGCTTGGAACAGGAAACACAGAAGCCAGACATGTGGCAGCATCACACAGAGTTCACTGCTGAAGTCAACCTTCAAAGAGACTCTAGGCAGACAGTAACTCTAGGCTGACAGTAACTAGCCCCTGTTGCCATGGAAACAGCAGAGAGCCTTGTTAGTAAATAGTTTGGGTTTTCTCACCTGCCAGGACATAAATTCAGAATTTACTGCTGCTCTTTAAGTCTACTATTTGTAAGTGACCTAGTATTTATGGAGTAAATACTAGAAATCACTCTTTGCATTAAAAGAAATAGCTAAACATAGTAAAAACATCTGAATCTTAAAGTTTCCAAACATAATTCAATTTAATTGTGCAAAATATCTGACAGAAAAGTCTATCTCTTCATTCTAATGACTGCTTATTTTGCCAAAGACTAGTGCCTAACAATACACAAATAAAATAAAAATAAAAATGTTAAGGATTTCAGGATAACCCCAAAGACTTCCAAATTCCAAATTCAGAGTAAGGAGTCTGATCACTTTTTAATTTTATTCAAGCCATAGTTGTATATTTCAAATTGTAAAAAGGCCATATTTATTTTAAATGTCTCTTATTCTCACCCATAGCCTAATGAGCAAAGTAAGACTGCCTCCTGCCCACTTTTAACTCAAACATCCTCTTACAGAAATTCCTCTGCCTGATAATTATAGCAATTTTTTTTGTCTTTTTGCCTTATCTAGGGCCACACCCGCAGCATGTGGAGGTTCCCAGGCTATGGGTCTAACAGGAGCTGCGGCTGCCAGCCTTCACCACAGCCACAGCAACGCGGGATCTGAGCCGCATCTACAACCTACACCACAGCTCACAGCAACGCCAGATCCTTAACCCACTGAGCAAGGCCAGGGATCGAACCTGCAACCTCACGGTTCCTAGTCGGATTTGTTAACCACTGAGCCACGACGGGAACTCCTGATAATTATAATAATTATTATCCCTAGTTTACAGATATATATGATAGAAAAAAAATATGTCTCAACTACAGCAATTCAGGAAAAAAAGCCATAATTGCAAGACTTTAAATCTCAGCTCTCTTAATCCATATTTCTTCTAGGTCTGACATTCATTCTGGCTTCATTAAGTGTCTTCTTTCAACTTTTTTCAATTTCATACTAAATTATATTTTCCCAGAAAGTCTACAAGTAAAAAAGTGATTCTGGGTTTTGCTGTGAGAGGCCTACTCCCCCTTATCAACAAGGCTAAAACATGCCCATCACCCTCTTCTGTGATTTCTACTTTCATTCATCAATAAACATTTACCAAGCAAATGTCTATATGTCATGTGCTATATGCTTGGCAAAGGAACAGATGATAAAAAGATGAATAAAACATATTTTCTGCCTTTGAAGAGCTAGTCTAGTGGGAAAAACAGAAATACAGACAGATTTCTATAATTTTGTAAGAGCTGCAATAGAAGTAGGTTAAAAGTACAATGGGAGCATTATACATCAAAAACCTAATTTTTGCTAATGGAAATAGAAACGGTCCCACTGAGAAGGTGGTATCTGCACCATAACTTAAAGAATAAATAAATCTTTTTTTTCAGCCACACCCATGGCATATGGAAGTTCCCAGGCCAGGGACTGAATCTGAGCTGCAGCTGTGACCTGCACCACAGCTGTAGCAACACTAGACCTTAAACCCACTGTGCCAGGCCAGGGATCAAACCTGCACCACAACAGAGTCAATGCCAGATTCTTAACCCGCTGAGCCACAGTGGGAACTCCTAAATAGGAGTTTATACATGATGGTTGTAAAGCCAAGAACTATAATACAATTTTCAAAATGTTAAAAATATTACTCTTATTCATATATAAAAATGAGCATGTTTGTCACATATTTTGTTTGACTTACAGGGATATATATCCCCTACTGGACAAAATTCATTTGCATTTCTATGAACAGGAATTGTCTGTATTGAATGGATAAGAATCATTTGAATTACTATCAGTTTTCTGCAACTTAACTTCTACCAGTAAAGCTGGTAGACACATCAAACAACCATCCACAGCCTTATAGGATCCTCTAGATAATACCCACTACTGAGCCTATTCCTTGAACAAGTTTTCCAGACAAAGGAAAGAGGAATTCCTAATTTGGGGGGATATGTTAAAAACAAAGAGATAGAGAAAAGTCAAGTACTTCGCTGTGACTGAAGATGAGGCCCTGAGAAGAGAGAGGCATCAGTGCAGTCACGGAAAGAGGTTGAGATTACACTGGAATCGGGAGGGCTTGGCATCAAACTGTGAAGGATCTCACGTGCTGTACCTAAGAGTTTAGACTTTACCCCAAAGCAGTGGGAAGCCACAGAAGGATTTTAAACTATAAAGAGTCAAGCTAAAAGATGTTTTCTGTTTGCTCACTCCTAATTCTGAATTTGTTCAAATCTGCAATTTCTACATATATGTTTGTTTTGGAGTATTTATTTATCCAGTATTTAATTTCTTCCTGTTGGTTTTATAATTTTCAAAAACGTCTCCATTTCCGGAGTTCTTTGGTGGCTCAGTGGGTTAAGGATCTGGCATTGCCGCTGCTGTGACATGGGTTTGACCCCTGGCCCAGGAATCATGCCACAGGCACAGCCAAAAAAAAAGTTTCTATTTCTATCCATATTTCCATCCATAAATGCAACCCTAGGTAAAAGCCACGTAGTCTCTGGAACTCAAGCAATTATCACTGGATTGTTTTAAGACTATCCCCTTGAAAAAGCTTATGTTTCCATTAGGTAAGAATATAAAAATCATTTTCAGTAACTAATTGATAGTCACTCGTATAGTAAAATTAACATAATTAAGAATCAAAGAAAAGGTAATTCTGAAATATAATGCTAGAGGAGGAGAATAGACACATGATTTTATTGTTTATTTCAAGTTTCAATAAAAATTAAAATAAAATCCAAACTGACATAGTCATTTTCATTTTAAGACAAGCAGGAGTCTTCACTAATACTCATTAATTTTTTTTTTCCTTTTTTTAGGGCCATACCTGCAGCATATGGAAATTCCCAGGCAAAGGGAGGAATTGGAACTACAACTACAGTAACTTGGGATCAAAACCGCATCTGCGATCCAAATTGCAGCCTGCGGCAATGCTGGATCCTTAACCCACCAAGCAAGGACAGAGACTGAACCTGCATCTTCATGGATACTAGTCAGGTTCTTAACCCACTGAGCCATGACAGGAACTCCAATATTCGTTATTTTTAAAAACTCCAAGAAATGAAATCGATTTTCATACCTAATATCATCACAGTGTAAAATACATTTGACCCTTGAACAACATGGGTTTAGGGTCGCCCTCCCTCAGTGTAGTAGAAAATCCACATATAACTTTACAGTCAGCCCTCCATATCCACAGTTCTGCATCTGAGGATTCAGAGCCTGCTGTATTTATTGAAGAAAATCCACATGTAAGTGAACCCACGCAGTTCAAACCCATTTTGTTCAAAAGTCAATTGTAATACAGCTATCACACACAAAAATCCAGGTAATCTGTTCAATAATGTTGGACTTTATTTTATATACATGAATGCAATAATTATCAAACTTTTTCTCCAGACCCTCTTAAAAATAATTGAGGACTCCAAAGAACTTCTGTTTACGATCAGTAGATCTATCAGATTCACCACTTTAGGAATTTAAGCCAATAAACATTTTAAATGTCTATTCAAATAACCATAATGAATCCATTAAATATTAATATAAATAATGCATTCTCATAAGATAACTATATTTCCTCTCAAAATGCATGAAAAGAATGGCAATGTTTTACGTTTTTGCAAAGCTATTTAATAGCTGGCTTAATAGACAATAACTAGATTCTCATATTGTTTTTGCATTCAGTCTGTTACGATATCACATATCGTGTAGCCTCTGGAAAACTTTACTATAAATTACTGAAAGTATGAGTGTGGGAAAAGGCAATGGTACTTAGACAGTGTTATGAAATGATTTTTAGCCCTGCTAATTTCCTGTAAGGATCCCAGGAACTCCCAGGGAACCACAAATCACTCTTTGAGAACTACTGAATTAATGTATTCACTCAAAACTCCTTTCTAATCTTGCCATAAGCAAACCAGTCGTATCAGTTTTAGAATCTCAAAGATACTGTTACAATTGATCTTATAACTGTAGCTATGATGCTGTGTGCTCAGAATCATTACAGAAAACAAAATATTCACTATGATAGATTGGAATGTTCTCCTCTGACATTTCAAGATAAAAAAATAAATTTTCTCAAGGGTAGAACCAAGGAGAAGTTGTGGCATGTATTTGCTGTTTACTCTTGGAAAATTTCAGCAGTTAAAAAAAATATTTAACATTTTCTCCGAAGGTCTTTACCCACTGAATGAAAATCTTGCCATGAAGCCATAAGCTGCAGTGATAACTATTCACTATGTATGCCCATGGGTACATGGAGGCTTTATGGGGGAAAATTTTTACTTTGAATTCTAGATATTTCTAAACAGCTAAAGTAAACTTAGAGTTTATAAGTCAAGCATGGGTCTAATAATCTTCTGAACCTGTGCAGTCAATCGTCAATCCACTCGTAAATCATGTACCATAAGGACGGCCAGAAGAAAAAACGAAGCATAACTAGTGTTATTTACCAGAGTTAAAAAAAAAAAAAAAAGGTTCAGCTGAGTTACAATGGTATAAATCAAGTAAAACTTCCAGAAAAAGCCCAACAGGTCCATTAATTGGAAAATAAATATATCCTTACATAGTCTACCTTGTGATGGAGGGAGTCCCTGGGTTCACACTGCACAAAGTTCCAGACTGTGTGTTTAATAGGCTAAGTGCAGAGCTTTGAGACTTTCCAATGTGTAACAGAATTGCCTAGGGTGATAGAACCCCAGTTCCATTCAACTGGCCTAATGTTTTTTACAAGGATCTCTTACACATGTGTATGTGTGAGGGCCTAGGGAGTTGTAAGGCTGTTGGAAGATGTTACACTGATTCTAATATAAGGAATTTTAAAAGAAGTGCAGAGGGCTATGGAGATTCACAGAGAGAAGGCAGTACATGAGGCTGGGATAAGGAGAGTCAGAAGTGATGGATATAGACATACACAAGCAAATATGACTTCAAAAGGTAGAGATGGAAAGCAAGGTTATCCCAGGAAAAGGAAATGACTTTAAAAGAGTTAGGCAAAGACAGGAACAAGAAACACAAGCCACGTTCAGGAAACGTTGCGGAGTCTAGTTTCGTTGGAGCACAGTCTGTTGGGCAAATAGGGGAAGTTAAATGGGAACAGTGCATGAGGCAGCATTACTATGAAGGCCCTTGAATTCCTGGTTGAAAATTTGTACTTCATTCTGAGGCAAGAGGGAATAACTAAAAAATTTTAAGTAGTAATCTGAGAGTCTTACAACAGGCAAATTAGAGAGGTAGGATACCAGTAAGTAGCTATTATCCCAGTCAAGGTGAGAAGCAGTGAATGAAGGAGTCCTGAACTGGAGCTCTAACCATGGACTATAGAGGCAAGAGTCATTTTCTAGGTAGACTCTATAAAATGTACCAATAGGTGACTATAATGATTAATAGAGAGATACGTCTCAAAAATGACCCAGATTCTAACCATAGTCCATTACAGAAATGGTGATATTATTAATATTAAAAGGAAAGTACAAAAAAAGAAATACATTGATTTGAAAGAAAAATAGTTGTTGAACAAGGTGAATTTCAGACTGGAGGTCAAATAGGCATTAGAATAAGCTTTAAGTCTCATCTATTCGTGATCTTTAGACATCTCTTTATTTTATTTTTTGGCTGAGGCTGCAGCATGTTCCTAGGCCAAGGATCAAATCCACACCACAGCAGCGACCAGAGCCACTTTGGTGACAATGCCAGGTCCTTAACCTGTTGCACCACAAGAGAACTCCTAGACATCTCTTTAATACTTTAAACCTCAAGGGGAAAAAATAAGAACGAGTTTCTTAGAGAAAAAAAAAAAAGAGACTGATTATATCATTACATTT
The DNA here is from genome assembly GCA_004024745.2 of Catagonus wagneri. Taxonomy (NCBI): domain Eukaryota; kingdom Metazoa; phylum Chordata; class Mammalia; order Artiodactyla; family Tayassuidae; genus Catagonus; species Catagonus wagneri. The sequence continues at coordinate 8,059,785 of PVHT020000886.1, read as the reverse complement.
TATTCCAAAAAGATGAAACACCTGATATTATTATCCTGTATTTCTGCATAGAGCTTAAAATGAGTAGTCTTCTTTTTGCTGAATTGCTATCTTGACTTGAAGATTATAGAGAGAAAAGGAAAAAAGGGGGGAAGAAAATAAACTTGTAAGAGGGCACAGTAATATAATGTGTCTGTGCTTCTATTCTTACATGAATGCCTATAGATCATCCTCCTTTTTGCAAGTGAGGGTATGTCTCATGGCATGATTTAGTGAAATTATAAATAGCTTATTTAGGAGCATCTATCCAAGAATAATACCACAAGCTACTCACCTGATGAGTCGTCAAGCTTTTAGCTCACTTTAGAATAGACTGAGGGATAATGAACCTGCTCTATGGACCAAGGAAAAAGGAGATTTTCAAAGCTGTGGGACTTTCATTTAAGATATGAAAAATCATCTGCTTTTTCTGCTAATTTTTCTATTATAACTGCCTTGTTAAAGTGGGAAGAAAAGGAATCCTTTTAAATTCAAAATATTTTAGGTGTTCTTTGCTGGCACTGGAATCTGGCCCCGATTTTAGTGCTATTGTTATTGTTATTTATTTGGTAACTGCTTCCTTATCTGAAAACTCTATAACTAAAATGAAAAGGAATTCAGGTGTAAATGCAGTCTCACATTCTCCACTGATGCTATTCAATACCCACATGTCCACTGTTGCCACAGGTAAGTCATGATCAGGCACACAAAGAACAGATGAACTCTGACTTGAAGATGCTTTGACACCTCTATGCACACATATTGTATCAGTGTAATAAGTGAAGTGACTTATGCTCAGGAAGTAAAGACCAAGGGCCACAATGCCTTCAGACACCTGCCACCCACATTCAACAATCTGCTGGATGGGAGTTACTTGATGGCTCAGTAGGTTCAGGATCCACCGTTATCACTGCTATATCGTGGGTTCGATCCCTGTCTCGATGCCATGGGTGCAGCGATTAAAAAAAAAAAAAAAATCTGCTGGATGACTTCGTAAAGGAGATGCATCTGGCAATACTAATATAAATACAACCTCAACCACTGGGACCTTCCCTTTCCTGGCCATAACCTGGGAATCAGTTATAGGGGATAAAACTGGGTCCAGAGACAGTCGGTCTTGATTCAAATCCCAGTACTTTCCAAGTGTGTGACCTTGGGCAAGTCACTAACCTCTCTCTTCCCCAGTGACCATGTCATGATATAGGGACAATGACAGGGTTTCTTCATTGAACTGTTAAGACATGTGAAGAGGTGACAGCAGTGCTTGCCACACACTGAGTGCCTACTAAATGTAACCTAAGCTAGCAGTGATGTGTGCCAGGCCGTGTGCAGGCCTAAGGAATGGGCACTGCACCGTTCTCCTATGAACTGTTGGACTGTGTCAGTAACATCCTCACAACAAAATCATAATACCCTCCATTTGGGTTTCTATTCAAAAGCACAGAGAATATATTTCTTAAACAAGGGTCTCCATGTATATACCAAGTAATATATGACTTAAGGATTTGATACAGGAGGAGGTTTCTGATAAACACATCTAGCGCATCAGCTCCTCCACTGTCACTTCCTTATGAGCAACATAAATATGATTCCAAGGGAGAAGATAATTCTAAAATTGCTGGCAACCTAAAAATCCACTGAAATGCTTTCACCTTCCTAAGCTTGAGTGCTGTTTTTAAAATACTCCTCACTTCCTTAAGGCACTATTTATGATGACTTGCTCTCTGCCGTTATTTTTTCCCCTAATTTCTCACTGTGTGATTTAGTGGTTTTTCTTCTCAAGGATAATTCATTATTCCTTTCCTGCTGTGAAATGCTTTTCACGAAGGCAGCTTTAATTATTTACTCCATGTCTCCTACTGTGACACAGGTCACATTACTTTTAAGATGGGCTGTTGTACAGGTTTCTAGAAAGAGCCAGAGTCAGAAACAGACACAATGAATGAGGAAGCCAAATTCCCAAGCATTACATGGTAACACAGTTTTAAGTTACTCCACACACACGTACAATCATGAGCACTGCACATAACTTTTTTTTGGTTTTTAGGGCCACACTCTCGGCATATGGAAGTTCCCAGGCTAGGAGTCTAATCAGAGCTACAGTGGCTGGCCTACACCACAGCCACAGCAACACCAGATCTGAGCCACATCTGCAACCTACAACACAGCTCATGGCAATGCTGGATCCTTAACCCACTGAGGGAGGCCAGGGATCGAATCCACAACCTCATGGTTCCTAGTTGGATTTGTTTCCACTGCACCACGATGGGAACTCCAACACGGCACACATCTGTCCTCAAAAACAAATATCTTGGCTAACATGATAACAAACATAACACATTTATATTTTTTGAATAGTGTAAATGGCAACATTAATAAAGAAGCTTAAAGATAAAATAATATTAAGCAGACAAAAATTATAAAATGGAAACCCTAGGCTCTTATTATTATTCATTAGTTGTACAGATAATCCCAGGTGAATCTCTTTCTTTTCTATGATCATACGTTCTTTCAATGACACTGACCTTACATTATGGGAAACCTTCGGGATAATTCCTGCATGAAGTCTGCAGACCTCCATCCCCAAAATTGCTATAAGAAGGATTTTTTTTTTATCTTGCAGAGAACAAAGGAGACTTTAAAAGACTGACTACATTTCCTCACCAAATAATGCCAACTTCTCTCTCTCCCTCTGAGAGAGACCGGGTAGTTCAGAGTTTCTGCCACATACAACAGTTGACACGCTGAGGCTCTTTACTCCCTCATAATTTTTGCTATTATAAATTACACTGAATAAATATCCTTGTATAGTTTTTGATTACACACACACACACACATTCTAGCAGTGGAATTATTAAACCCAACAGTGTAAACGTTTTGCTGTTCACTTACTAAATACTGCACTGTCAAATTACCATCCAAGAATGTTGTACCAGAATAGTTTTGCCTGTTAACTTTACTTACATATATATATATATGTGTGTGTGTATATATATATATATATATATATTTTTTTTTTTTTTTTGCCTTTTAAGGTAAATAGGAAGATTTGTCTAACTTTGGTAGAGATGTAAATTTTTGATACTTGAGACAGATATATCTAAAAGCAAAATTAAGTGTACAGAAATCACTCAGAGGGCTGCACCTGTGGCATATGGAAGTTTCCAGGATAGGATTCAAATTGGAGCCGCAGCTGCCAGGCTACACCACAGCCACGGCAACTCCAGATCCAAGCTGCATCTGTGACCCACACCAGTTTGTGGTGATGCCGGATCCTTGACCCACTGAGCGAGGACAGGGATCGAACTCATGTCCTTGTGAATACTAGTCAGGTTCTTAACCTGCTAAGCCACAATGGGACCTCTTCTAGAGTGTCTTTTGAACATACCACCAGGATGATGGTATGAACGAACCATCTGTTATTTCTAGAAGAGGAATTAACAGCCAATAGGCTGGTGGGGATTTCAGACTAAGAAGTGGCCTAAGCTCAGGAAAGGGAAAAATAAAGCCAAGTGTCCATGTGTAAGAAAGAAAGAAAAAGAAAGAGGAAAAAAGGAAAGAATGAAGGAAGGAAGGGAGGGAGGGAGGAAAGGAGGAAAAGAAAGAAAAGAAAGGAAGGAAGGAAGAAAAAGGGAGGGAGAGAGGAAGGGAGGGAAGGAAGGAAGTAAAGAAGAAAGGAAAGAAGGAATCAGTATTAAGTGTAGATTTGCATTAAAATTTCTTTGCCTAGACTTATTGAAAAAAAGTTAATAACTTCAGTATTAACTTCCCATATTTTTCTATACAGAAAAACAAAGTAAAATATCTGTTTCTTTCCCAAAGCAATAAAATAATTAAGACTTCTCTCTGTGTAGGTAAATCTCTACAGCTATTCTTAAATACTTGTTTTATAAATTTTCCTTAAAAAGACTCCATTGCTAGAATGATCTCTTCTTAAGAAGTACTTCTGTATCTCAATAAAACTAGAAAAATAAAAGAAATACTTCAGTAACCAAAGACTGCTGCTTCTCCTTATCTAAAGCTGCCTTTACACTGTGGCTTTCAGGAGCAACAGGGAAAACGTGAAGCAATGCCATCACACAGTACCATGGGAAACTTGGATGCAGATGTAGCAGCCCCGCTGGTGCCTCTCTATCCACTCATCTCTGATTTTTCGGACGCAGTTGCAGTGGACAGTCCCAAATACTTGGGACAGTTCCAAATACTTGGGACAGTTCCAAGTAAGTATCAGACTTACTTCGACAGCATGCTACCTCAAGCAGGCACCATAACCCTTTCTACTTTATTGCCCAAGCCTTTTCCAACTCCAAGAGAGGCTGCGCAGCCCCCCAAGGGAGCTCTTCTTGAAAGTGCTGAAGGGGTTAATGCCCCCAAAGGCAACCTGCAGCCAGTAAGGGACTGCAGCCACTGCTCCCACGTGCTTCTGACTCAGTCCTTAAGGACAACTCTGGGACACCTAATGTCTGCCTCTCAGCAAGCCTTGACCAAATCAAGCCCTTACTACCCATGATAGAGATCTCTTCCCCTCCCTTTCTCCCCTCTCCCTCTCTCCTGCCCTCCGCAATGACCTCTGAAATATACTGCTTACACCCAAGTCCCTCTCAGGCTCTGCTGCAGAGTTTGGGGAAATTATTTGCCTCTTTAAAGGAAATCCCTGAAAGTAATTTTTCAGTAGTCAAATCTAAATTTTCAATAGTCAAATCTAAAAAACAACAGTGGTTAGGAGAGATATGCGTCTAGATTGTTACCAAGCAGCTATATGACCTTGGACAAGTCACTAATCTGTCTAATGTGATTCTTGTGCAAGTGTCAAACTAGACATCTTAACGGTACTCTAATTAACGCAGTCTTTACTTTGAAAGTATATCTACCAATCTATAGTTTAGAAATAAGGAGACCAAATAGGTGAGGCTCCTCTACACCTTGTTTGTTGAAATGTAATTCCTCTACAATCTATTATATTTCAAAACTTTAATGAGAGCCTGCAGTGATTTAAATTGAGTCACATTTCAGGACTGACGCTTACTTCTATTTCAAGTTCCCAAATAGTCTAATGACAAATCAAGGTGAATATCTACATTTATTGTCAGAAGGAATAGTATCAGTGTCATAGAGTTTTGGATAATAAAGAATCTATGTGGATTGATTCACTAAACATCCTAATTATAAACCTGTCCTATAACTTCAAGACAGATATGTACCAGCTCATTTGTAATATATCCTTTGCAAATGGAGCTCTGTAAAGAATTACAGATAAGTTTTAAATGTTACTGTAAGTAAAGTGTTCATAATTCCATAAAATCATCTGTCTTTATAATAACTAAAATATAGCCCCAAATTAATGCATATATTTAAATATCACTATTGCATGTTCTGAGTCATGAGAAACTATTTAAGGGATAGTTTCTGACAATTTTGTTTACAGATCAGAAAAACAGCAGAAAAATCTGCACTTGTCTGTCCTTGAAATTTCTTCTCTGCTTTAGCTTCTCACTTCTTAGGAAAATGCATCCCTTATATGTGAAATATTTTAGAACATGATCTAGTCAGCTACCACACATTCTGCAGAGCTTCTATTTATGGGACTGAGAGAACAAGGCAGCACCAGAAAAGGAGATGTGCAGTTATGAATTCTAACATAAATTAATTGGCAGGGAGGAAGCAACCTGAACAACCAACCTGCCTAAGAGCTTTCTACTCAAGGCTGACCTCCCTGCAGAACTTAAGAGGGAAGAAGAGTCAGTGGGAGGCCCTTCGACGGCAGAATTCAGGTCCACACTTGTCCATGTAACTAACTACCCTGTTCTGTCTGATATGTCAGAAGCTATAGGAGAGGTTTGTTGTTTGTTACAGAAGGTGTGTATCAGATAAGAATTATCCCCTACACCATCAGAGTACCTTTTTAAGGACCCACCCTGGGGCCCAGAGAAACCCCATTCTCTTTATTGTGGAATTTAAAGACAATAATTACAGTTAATTAGAAGTTCACCAAGGTCATTCAAAATTTGAAATATTCAGGTAAGGAAGGGGGAGAGCTTACTTTCCAGATTTTAGAGGAAAAAATGACTTTGTTTTGAAAACGGCATTTATTATAGCAGGAAATAGAGCAGAAATCCACCACGCATGCTGGAAGGAAATGCTGGTACTGAAAGGTACACTTCCTCTCTGCTCTCTTCCTTATGGTCCCTCAGGAGCAAACCCACGTAATTTCTGAATCTCTCCATGTAGTCTCACATTTCATTTTTATTATAAAGTCATGGCAGGCCGGGCAAGGCACAAATCCAAAATAAATTAGAAATAGTGTTTGCTAACTCCGTGCCAGAGATTAAACGAAGTGTTTTATGTATGAAATCCCACTTAAACTTCACCAAATCATCCCAAGTGCCCTAGACAAATAACTTGTCCGAGATTATACAACAAGCAAGTGTCCAAATCTAAGTCTAAACCAGACCTACCAGATTTTACAATCACAATCTCTCCTATTACAGTCTAAACAAAATCTGAAAATTCTGGAGAGAAGTAAATCATAATAGAAAAGAATTCTACTAATGACATAACAAAGTTCCCTGTCATAGCCTCTGTGGCATCAGTGCCTGGTCAGAAGATTTTATACAACAGAATTATCAAAAATTAATTTACTATTACATTCAATAGTATATTATTTATTACGCATAAGATGCATACATTGATTTGGGGATATTCAAGAGAGTCAAACCACCAAAGACCATATACACTGAAAAAAATCTGTGCAAAAACAATGCCTGTGGAGTTCCGTTGTGGCTCAGTAGGAACGAATCTGACTAGCATCCTTGAGGACGCTAGTTCGATCTCTGGCCTTGCTCAGTGGGTTAAAGGATCTGGCGTTGCCATGAGCTGTGGTGTAGGTCACAGACACAGCTCAGATCCTGCATTGCTGTGGCTGTGGCGTAGGCCAGCAGCTACAGCTCCGATTCGACCCCTAGCCTGGGAACTTCCATATGCCACAGGTTCAGCCTTAAAGACATAAAAAAAATTAAATTAAATTAAATTAAATTAAATTTTTAAAAACGCCTATCTTAATCTAAAGAGAAATAACCCCCCTTCTAAGAAATTCAAGTCTTATTATAGGCATATTTCTCTGCCATAACTAGATTGCAGGATTGAACTATTGCTTAATCTGGTATAGGATAAATCTGACCAATTCTAGATGGTAAAACTGAAAATACTGTACAGCTTCTTTTTGTTTGAAGTGAAAAGTTTCCAGCAAAGGATTTGGAGAAGTAATATCAACATCTGAGCCATATTATACATTAAAGGACCTAGTTTAATGGCAGAACTGATAAGATATAGGATAATAACCAATTCTTATTGATCACTTATTGTATGCCAGAACCACACATTCATTATCTCGGTCCAGACAACAACACTATGTCTTATGTACTATTACTATCTCCATTTTATGGAGGAAATGGAAGTTTAATGTAGTCAAACAACACCCAAATCACAAAATGGGAGAATCATGATTTGAACAAAGTAGCATTTCATTTTCAGATCCATACATGCTATCACCTTCATAATAATTAATATTTGGACTCGACTTTGATAGTTACTAAAAAGAGGCATTCGGTAAAGAAGAAACAGTAAAAAAAAAAAAAAACAGTAAGCAGAAGTATGATTAGGACTGGGAAAATATTGTGTCATTTATTTGGGTTCTCCTATCCTTCCTGTGAGGAATTATCTTCTGTTCATTTTATCCATGTAATAACTAAATGAGCTGTTATAGACAGAAGAATATATCCTACCTCCATAAACATAAGAAACACTATCCACAAAAAGTTACCGCAAAAATTCTGTCATAAAGAGTATCATTAATAGGCCTGTTTCCCCATATTTCTTAATCACTTCCCTTTTTAAGGAATTCTTATCTATGAATTTCTTCCACCTACTTATAAACATGAGCACCCTCTAAAACATTTATCTTTATTTACAAACACATACACAGAGAAGCTTTACAAAATTTGCTTTTCATAGCAAAAACTATGCATTTTAAAATTATTCTTTAGTTCAAAATATGCATAACTATGCAGACTCGTATTTTAGCCATTGCAATCTATGTATACTGTCTTCTGAATTGCATATTGTTTTGGATAAGGGCTTTTGCACAAAGGAGATGGGGAGTTCAATTTAGTTTCTAATTTCCAACTCTCCCTTCACTGTAATTTTAATTCAACCTTCTGTTCCTGTGAACTTCCAACTAAAGTTGTCAATTGAACTGGAAAATACTCCTAAATATATCCTCCACCAATAATTAAATGAGTGGGATTTCACGAGTACATAAGAAGCACAGGTGATAAAGGAATTTAGTTTGTTTAACCACTATACTATGCTGCCTTTCATAATTCATTTATGGAATTCATATTTATATACAAATAATACTACTAAACAATTTTAGAAAGGTCCCTTGTGGTGCAGCAGGTTAAGGATCTGGCATTGTCACTGCAGTGGCCCATGTCACTGTGGTGTGATTTTGAGTCCTGCCTCAGAAGCTTACACATGCCACAGGCGCAGCCAAAAAAAAAAGCAAAAAAAAAAACAGTATCAGATACGATTGCAGTCTTAAAGAACTGCCATATGATAAAGCAATCCCACTTCTGGATATCAATCTGAAGAAAATGGAAACACTAATTTGAAAAGATATACACACCCTTATGTTCATTGCAGCATTACTTACAATAGCCAAGATGTGAAATCAACCTAAGGATCTTCTGATGGATAAACAATAAATAAGACATATACACATATGCACATACATATATACATACATACATACATACATACAATGGAATATTACTCGGCCATAAAAAGGAATTCTTGCCATTTGTAACAACATGGGTAGAACTTAAGGTATTATGTCAAGTGAAATAAGTCAGACAGAGAAAAACAAATACCATATGAGCTCACTTACATATAGAATGTAAAAAAAGAAATTCATAGATATGGAGAACAGAATTGTGGCTGTCAGCAGGAAGGGGGTTATGGCTGTGGTAAAATGGGTTATGGGAATGTAACATACAGCATGGTGACTATAGTCAATAATACTAAAGCTCATATTTGAAAGTTGAAAAAATTATATTAGAACGCTGCTATTTTTATTTCAGTTGCAATGTAAATGAGTTTTTGTTTGTCTGGTTTTTGTTTTTTGCTTTTTAGGGCCACATCTAAAACATACGGGGAGTTCCCAGCCTAGTGGTCAAATTGGAGCTACAGCTGTTGCCCTACGCCACAGCCTCAGCAATGCCAGATCCCCAACCAACTGAGCGAGGACAGGGATTGAACTCATATCCTCATGGATACTAGTTGGATTCATTTCCACTGTGCCACAATGGGAACTTCTGTAAATGAGTTTTTAAGCAAAAACCAATCTAGTGTAGAATGTTACACCTTAATTCACTTCACCTTATTTCCTTAGTTTAAATAATATGATATTGATTACTAATACATATTTAACCAGTATCAAATGGATAAATTATCACTAAGAAAAGAATACAGAATTTTAAAGCAGAATTTATTCATTTGTCAACCAATACTAACTGAGCACCTAGCATGTTCATACCACATTCCAGAGGACTAGTAAGAAGAAAATAACCCTTATATTTGAGGATTTCTTGGCCAAAAAAACCTATGCGGAACAAGAAAAACAGCAGAAAAACTTGCTAAGTGTGAAAATACCTAGAAAGACCTTCACAGAGTCAGATACTGCAAAGGAAATGTGACTTAGAGACTACAATTAGAAGCACAGAATACTATTGTCAGAAGGAAATGCATAAAAGGACATGGTTTGTTCAGGGAATAACCACAGTCTCAGGTTCCCAAGGGCCAGGAAAAGAGGCTGGCAAGAATGTAAACTGTGGTAAGAAATTTGGACTTCATAAGAGAACCACTGGATGCATGTCAGCAGGGAAGGGACATGTCCAATCTATTTTTTAAAATTCACTCTGACATCACGATGTCTAATGCATTCAAGGATGGAGCGAACTGGGGCAGAGACCAGGAAGGAGCAACTGCAGTGATTTAGCCAAGAAGTGGTAAGGGGCTGAGGGGAGCAGCAGTGGTTGAGAGGAGATTTAATGGTAGGCTGGTTTGCCATAGTTTCTCCCTTCCTCTTGCAATTCCCCAACGTTGGAAAAGGAGGCCCACTGGCTAACAGCCTAAATTTCTTTGAGTGGTATGCCTTAGGAGTCATCCGTGGTCAGTTCACACTAGGTTTTTAATATGAAATAGCTGAAAATGTACCAAGTACAAGTCTACAGCTCTTTTCACTATTGGAAAAGAAATGAAGTAACAACAAATAACAGAACTAAAAGTCCGCCACATCCAGGAGGGAGATAAAATTGTTAATGAAACACGGAGTAAACTGTTTATGTTAACAATTATACAAATATGCCTAGTAGCACAGGAAATATATGCACTTACTCGATTTTAAATCTACACTGTGTAAGTATTTAACCACCTTGTTCTTGTTATATTACTTTCAGCATTCTTAAATCTACCTTAAGAACTTTTTTATAACTGTGTAGTGGGAACAGAGGTAATGTACAAGGAAGGACTCACTGTCTTTTTATTTCACATGGTATGCGATCCATTTGGTTTAAAATTAAATACTTTATTAAATTTTACAAATCATAGAAACCTTGGGTATTCCAAGAGAAGTGTAACAAACACACGATATTTTGATTTTTGTTTCTGACTTTTACCACAGATTATCATACCCCAGGGTTTAAAAAAAATCACCCCACCCTGAGGCTTAAAAAATACGAATTTTTTCCTTCAGTGCCAACATGCTGCTTTAATCAATAAAACCTTAAGGAATTCTACCTTGTAGGGTTTGACATTTTTCCTTGAATTACTTATAGTACTACTTTCTTTTGCAAATGTTCAAACATTTACAAGTTTCACTCTTGCACTGAATATAGTTCTTTAACGACAACATGATCTCAATGTCCACATAACGCTTAAGTAGCATAATACTGCACATTTTAAATACTATTGTTCTAAAACCTCTATATTTATTTAAAGTTTATTAAATGTTACCTTAGTTGTAATCACACACTCTCTACAAATATAAACATATCTGAATCAGCTGGATAAATGTAAATATGTTTTTAATTCACTGATCTTTTAGTTCGACTCTTTTTCATATCACTATTACAGGGATTTTAGGAACACAATCTAGACACTAAATTGCATTGTTATGTTAAAATTTTACTTAAGTAGGAAACCAGCACTGCAGTAATGAAGAGGAAGAAGGCTTTTTATTAACCACAGCCTGTTACCATGAGCAAGGACAAGGTCCTGAACTTGGTCCAGACCAGCAGCAAAAGAGATCCCCGTTTGGGGCTTACAAACATGAGACTTCTCCTCTCCTCCATGCCTGTTCTTATCACTTGGTTCTCCACTGTGCCTCCTACCAAACCACTACGCAAAGATCCCAAGTCACAAATTTGTCTTTTTTCCCCCTGGTTTTGCTGAATAAACTTATTCTCTAGTCTGTACAGATCGCCTCATTTCTATCCTCCCAAAATGAATGAATGAATGAATGAATGAAAGGGGAGTTACCATTGTGGCTCAGCAGGTTAAGAACCAAACTAGTATCCATGAAGATGCAGGTTCGATCCCTGGCCTTGCTCAGTGGGTTAAGGATCAGCGTTGCCATGAGCTGTGGTGTAGGTTGCAGACGCGGCTTGGATCCTGTGTTGCTGTGGCTGTGGGCCGGCAGCTGTAGCTCCAATTTGACCCTTAGCCTGAGAACTTCCATATGCTGTGGGTGTGGCCCTAAAAGGAAAAAGAGAGAAAGAGAGAGAGAGAGGAAGGAAGGGAGGGAGGGAGAGAGGACCTTTCTGGAAAAACTCATATTTTAAGAATGTCTTGGGGAGTTCCCTGGTAGTCTAGTAGTTGAGATTTGGTGCTTTCACCGCTGTGGCCTGGGTTCAGCCCCTGGTCTGAGAACTGAGATCCCACATGGAACAGCTGTACACCATGACAATAAATAAATAAATAAATAAATAAATAAAGCCTTCTATTGTTTTTAAATGCAGCTAGGCCCTATATTATAAATCTCATAAGCAATGAAGGGAGCAAAAACAATTAAATCTTACTTGGATAAAGACAGATAGATGCATCTATTTTCTAGACTTTAAATTTAGTAGAATTTACTTGCCTGTAATTCGGGCAAGTTCATTTGTGATGGGCACAGAGGAACATACGTGTAGCCCACTATGTGTGAGCATGTGTACGTGTGTCCTCAATGCTTAAAACTGCATGTCTGTATGTATGTGCATTCACATAAATGTAGAACATGTTGTTCAGAAAAAGCAGTATTTTTCTATGGGAATTAATACAATAATAATATGGCACTTATTTTCAGTTTCTTTGTGTTCAAAGAGAAGCTCATGAGAACTTCAGGTGTCTGCTAGCTTAATGAACTCCTCAACCTAATAGGATTTAGAAGCTACCCATAAACAAGTCAAAAATAGATGCAAGCATAATCTAAGTCAAAACTAGAGAGCAATATTGTAAAGTAGCAGCAAGGCACAGCATTCCAGGGCTGGATATATTTGATATTTCCTGGCTTGAAAGATCATGTTCAGAAACTGTTCAGGAGTTCCCATTGTGGCACACTGTTAATGAACCCAGGGAGTGTCCATGAGAATGCAGGTTCGATCCCTGGCCTTGCTCAGTGGGTCGAGGATTCAGCATTGCTGTGGCTGTGGTGTAGGCCAGCAGCAGCAGCTCTGATTCGACCCCTAGCCTGGGAACCTCCCTATGCCGCGGGTGCAGTCCTAAAAAGAAAAACAAAAGGAGATAGAAAAAAAAAGAGAGATAGAAAAAAATAAAGAAACTGTTCAGTTCCCAAAGAACCAAATTTGTGTTCTTACTTCTCCCAATATTCATCACAGAGGTGAAGGAACTGCCTTACACACCTGCCTCGTGAAGGATACTGTCCACTCCAGTTTGCTCTCTGCACCCCCAGACTCGTGTGTGCCTTTGGTCCAGCTGACTCAAATTCTCTTATATAATTATATTCTGCTTGCATCTTCTGATATGACGTTCCTTCTCTTGGGGACACTTTTAAACCTGCTGGCTATACTTCCAATTTGTGAAAAAAAAGTTTTTTGATGTCTAAACTAACTGACAGAGGTCTGATACTTTACTTTACCATGGAAATAAAATCTGGTTGTGAAAAAAACAGATACAAGCAGCAGGCTCTCAAGATAAATTTCATCTTTGACATTACTTTTCCTTGTCTGCTCTTCCACACCAGAGGGAAGCTCTGGTGGAGACGAAGAGAAACTACAGGGATCACGATAAAGGGGTTTGCTTCCATTTCTAAATGTTAACTTGACATAGTCATAATGCCGGGTTAGGACTCTGAACTTTCTGTCAAAATATCAAGCTAATTAAATACATTAAATATACTTGTTGGTGTTTCTTCTGAGTGCCAACAGATCATGTGCAGAAACTGTATAGCACAGATTTTCAACCTAGGGTATATAGCACAATGCTTCAATGCTCAATAAATATCTGTTGAATAAAAAATGATTTGAAAAAATTATCAAAGAGAAAACATAAATATTGACAAGCAGTTTAATGTTGTGAATGATCTACACTAAATCCATAAACTCAGACACACCTGAGCTAAGTACTAATCTTTACAGGGAAGCTGGGAAGGGAGAAGTGACAGGACAGTGCCTTCCTCTTCGAGGTTGACTTAAACCACCAGAGAAGTTCTTAAAATCAAAGATATTATTCTATAGCCTTTCTCTAGCTCTCACCAAAGCAGGAGCCAGAAAAACAGGCTTCTACCAAAGGTGTAGATAATTCCATATGAGGCAGAGCAGCAGAGCCGGGAAGGAACGCCATCCTCACCGAAGCGCACAGGGGCGGGACACACCGCACAGGGCAGAATCAGCCATTTTCTGTGGACGCAGGAAATTTCTCAAATATGATATACGGACATGTTCGAGCCTGAGTGGGACTGCAGAGTCCCCTCTGCACCCTCATATCAGCCTGTAAACTCAAAAGCAGAGTCTCATCAGACAAGCCAAACAGGAGGGGAAAAAAAAAAGGCACCTGTGTTTATGACTCTCAGAAAAGGACGCTAAGAGGCACGCTCTGAGGGCACAGGTGTTCCTTCACTCTCAGGAGCTTATCGAAATGAAAAGAAAAATGTTCTCACTTGGCTTCATTGTCCTCTTTTTTTATTCAACATAGACTATGCCTGGCGAATTCCCTCAAGCTAATAGTCACTGAATCCTTTTAACAGGGGAAGGCTCAAGCACTTTCATTAAGAGCAACAAATCAATCATGAAATGAACCTCATGAAATATGTTTATTCTTAATGTGAAGAAATGTGCGATGTGACAAATGATTCAGGAAATATAATTATCTACAAGGTTTGTTTAGAAAGGAAAAAGCTGCTAACATGATTCTTTAACTGGCTTTGCCTATGCTTTCATTAGGTCTGTAACTGAAAGTCATTTAATCATTGTGTCTCCCTGTCATCAATCTTACTTTTTTCCCCCCTTTTCTTTTATCGATGCTCAAACGGGGGACTCTAAAATGACTAACTGATAACCTTACATCTTACATCTTTTTCCTAAAAAGGTCTGGTTAACCCTATATAACAAAGCCCTACTTATGGCACACCACTCTTTCTTCAAACAAATAATATGCAAATATACTATGCGCATCTAAAAACCACAAACTAATACAACAAAATTAAAGTGTTAAAATAATAAAAATTCATACTTAAAGGCATTTTACATTTAAATAAACTTAACAAAATCATTTAAATAAACTATTTTAAATAAAACTTTACATTAATTACAACTTTATATTTAAATGCATCATTTTCTAAAGCATTCTCCCTCATCAGGAAGATTTTTTTCTTAATTATCCCAAAGTTTTACAAACTTATTGAACACATGCTGTGGGTTTAAGACAGGGACGGGAAAAATCTGTGGAACTAATACATCTTAGATATTCAGTTAAATAAAAATATTTTCAGTGATTCAGCTCCCTATCATGGAAAAAGGAATGAATGCCACTCACCAATTACACAGAACATTAAAGAATATGGTCCAGTCCACCTTTGTTACGAAGGCAATGTTCGTGGTTTGACACAGCACTACCACTTAGGCATTTGCGACATTTCCCTGCGCCCTACCTTCCCACAGAGAAATGGGCCACTGCCATGTAATTTCCCATAAAATCTTTCACAAGAGCTTCTTAATAATCTGGAGGTTATAGAAGGGATGATGGTCCAACTGACCTTCTAAGACCAAAGCCTAGGGTCAAAATTAAAACCGATTTGAAGATATAAAGGAAAAGCAATTTTTAGGGAAACTTCCCCAAGGCAATTCTTGCCATCTGTAATAAATAGAAGGAAATGAGCAAATGCAGTGAAATGCACTAAAATGTGATTGTCATTTGTCCTAGGGGAGAGCACTTTATTTAGGTCTGGTTAAAATTTATAATTTATTCCCAAGTGTCTTGAGAGAGAAGCCACACATCAGTACACTCCTGGCCATAGGTTTTGCACCCAAATTTAATGCTGCTGACTGATGGGTAATGGCAGTCAATCAACCACAATATGGCTATAGAGGTTTTTGAAAAGCAAACTCTGTAATTTATAATCAAGGACTGTTTTATGATTATTTTAGGCCATACCTGCCTTCTTCTAGAAAAAGCCATGTTTCTCAAATTTATTCCTGTCATAAAGAACCCCTCTCTGCTCAACACCCACATCAAGTCGTTTCCATGATTTTCTTCTATCCCAAATCTGTCATCTAGAACTTGCCAATTCCTCTCTCCTCACCTTCCCTGTCAAATTGCTGGACAACACCATCTACACCAGCCGTCTTTGTTTCCTCTTCTCCAGATCCTCAGCCTCCTGTGATCTGTCTTCATGGGCCATCACAACAGCAAACAAGTTCTTCTTAGTGGAAAATGTCATTATCAACTTTCAGCCCTGATCCTTCTTAGGCTCTAGGCAGGAACACAGCTCTAGCCTTCGCCTCTTTCCAGAGTTTCTGTACAGCATAACCTGTCTTTCAGAAGAACGTAGAGAAAGAGCCCACAAATCTGAAGCCAGGAGGCCTACATTTAAATCAGTTCCGCATTTACTGGGTGTGTGACCAGTGTGGAAGTCCCTTAACCTCTTTCGGACTTAAATATCTTTCATCTGTAAAATCAAGAATAATAGTAGCACCAAACTCTCAAGATGATTAAATTAATTTGATACATGTAAAAGCACCTAAAACAGTGCCTGGCACATAGTAACTGTCATATACATTTTAGCTTTTATTGTTTTTTATTATAATTTTCCTCCTACTTCTCTGGTCTCTCCTTCTTTGTTAGCGTTTATCAAAGTTTGTTCCTAGATTCTTTCTTTCCCCAAGCTACAATGCCCTTCTACTTGCTGATGAAACATAAATGTAATTTCCAGCCCACAACCATTTCTTAAACTTCAGTTGTAACTTGTGCAACTGCCTACTGGGTATCTCAGATTCAACACGTCCACAGTCAAATTCATCTTTCCTCCAAGCCTGTTCCTCCTCCAGTGTTCCCTTTCTCAAATACTACCCACACAGTCATTCAAGCCAGAAACCAGGAATCATGCCTAACTCTGTCATTCCCCTCACCTTCCAAATGCAAACAAACCCTGCAGATTCTACCTCCTAAGTATCCCTTGAATACAACCACCTTCTAACTCTGCAGTAGCCAGTCCAAGCCACAACCACGTCTCTCCCAGACAATCACAACAGCCTCCTTATTGGTCTCTTCATCAAGAGTTTTACTCTTCTCTAAACATTTTTCAGACAGCAGGGTGGGGGGCAGTCTTCTGACACTCAAATCTGATCATACCTCCAAACCCTTGCTTAAAATTCTTCTAAGTCATAATGAATATGGCACACAAAGCTCTCCATAATTGAATCTGGACCTTGCAGATTTCTTAAGCCTCATTTCTTCTTCTTCTCTCTCTTGCACAACATGCAGCTCTTCAAATTTTTGTCACTTCTGGCCCTTACAGATCCTGCTTTCTCAGCCTGAAACCTTCTCCCACTTCACCAATCTCCTTCTTTTATCTGGATAACTCCTACTCAACCAATTTAACTCAAGGAGACTTTCTCGGACACCTAAGCTATATTCAATACCCTTAGAATATGCTCAAAAAAAAAAAATACTGGAGCCTTCTCCCCTGTAATATTTCTCATGTTCATTTAAATATTTAAACATTCAAATAAATTATATAATTACAAACTGTGATACATGCTGTGAAGGGAACTGTGTCCCTCAACAGACTATGGTCTTACAAGGACAAGACCTTCTCTGAGTTCAATGCCCAAAATAACAGACATTCAAAATATGTACATACATAGAAAAAGATTGATGTCAGCAATATTAACAGGAAGTAGTAAGAGGGAAGAGAAAGAAAGATAGCCAAATTTTCTACCCACACTCACCTGTTAAGATTCTCTAAGGGCCTTTACTGTCAATGCCAGTCTCCACATACCAACTGTGCATCTCCAGTGTCATCTCAATGCTCTGATGCAGTGAAAGGTAACTCATAAAATGCCTGGGATGACCCCTGACGTATGCTTTGATTTGGTCAACAAATATTATTAACTTGTTATATGTGTTAGTGGGTGCTAGGCATTGAAGTCTATTCAAATTAAAAATTCACAGAGTTCCCATGGAGGTTCAGTGGGTTAAGAATCCAACTGCAATGGCTTGGGTTGGTGCAGAGGCATAGGTCTGAACCCCAGCCAGGCACAGCAGGTTAAAGGATCCAATATTGCCATAGCTGCAGTTAGGCTATGGCTGTGGCTCGGATTCAGTCTCTGGCAGGGGAATTTCCACAGGCCATGGGTGCAGTCACAAAAAAATAAAAGTAAAAAATGAAAAATCACAGCACTCTTAGAAGCTGAAGTTAAATGTCATTTATATCAAACATCTTAAAAACACTGGCATATAAACACTATGTCAAAAAATGACTTTTAAAATTTAAAATTCTGCCCATAATGATCCTGTCTTAGAGTATAAGGTAACGAGTGATAACCAGATAATGTTATTACAGTTAAAAATGACAGGCTAAAATAAGTTGTGTTTATTTTAAAAAATCATTTTTCTTTTTATCTTCTTACTCTCGTTTTCTCTCACTCTCTCCTTTTTCTTCTCCATCTCTATCTGTATCTCCCTGCAATGGATAATACATTACACAACACATATAATGTCAGAGATGCCCCCTGAGTTGAAAATTAGTCAAAAGAAGTCAAACTAGAATCAAAAGATTTTCTAACATAAAAAGACAAGCATGATTCATGTTGAAATCAGTATAAGATCAAATAATAAATGAGAGAACAAAGAAATGCCATATAATAACCTTTAGAAAACAACTAGAACATGAAATTACTTCTATAAATTAAAGTCAGATAAATTCTAAGTAAGGGCAGAATCAATTTCATGGGCGAGAGATAATTTTTAAAGTTTTAAATTATTTTCTTTTAAATAGTGATATGAGTATTTTGGGAAAACTGAACAATTGTGACTAACTCTAGAACTTGGTCCTAACTGTTTGAGACCTGGTCTTTAGCTGAATTGAATGTTTCAACTTAAACTTGACAACCCTATTTTCTCCTATAAGTGATTCTTGAGAACTTGCTTGGAGGTTCTTATCAAGCAGTTAGGACTTCCCACAGACCCTTCAAGAGGAGGAGATGATCCAGAAAGAGAAGACTTAGAGAAATTATCCAGGAGGAGAAGACTTAGAGAACTTATCCAGCCGGTGCTTCCACTTTTATCAAGATTATGACTTTAGAAGGGACGAACACAGAATCATGCAGATGAAGACATAGCAGAGAAAGTTTCGTTCAACAACACTCCGGACAGCCCTTCCCTGGTCACGCTATCTGACCCACCACTACACTCTCCAATCAATTTTCCTGCTTTAATATTCTCCTTTACCATTTCCAACACCTAATATACAACATATTTTACTTATTCTTCTGTATAATTGTAATGTTCCCTTCAACCAGAACACAAGCTCATGAAGTCAGAGATGATTTTTTTAGACCATTGCATTCATCACTGTATCCCCACAGCTAGACCAGGAAATGGCATGTAGTAATGTTCAATAAATATTTGTTGAATGAATACATGTAATCAAATCTATCCTCAAAATTAACATGGTAGCTTAAGGTACATGCAGATTACCTTTATCTCCACATGGTAAGTTTAATGTAGCAAGAAGTCTTGCCATAGATTAATTTAGAAACAGTTTTCTACACTAGTGACAGAGGTTGATAACAACCTTGTTCACTCAAGAAAAGCAAATCATGCCTGAATCACTTCACATGGATACCTCAAACACCACTCAAGTCTCTGCCTACTCTTGCGTAAGTAGATGTCCAAAACAAAGTGGGTAATAAACCCCTCTGTGTCTCAGAGTCACAAAAAAGAAACTGCCTCACACCAGCAAGAGAATGGGGAAAAGAGAAGTGGTAAGAATTCTGGGTCCATAAGATGGTGGCCATCTGCACCAAACATGACTGTATAATCCAACAAGCTTGCAACCCAAGAAAAGGAGCTATTGCAAATAGTCAGTATATCAGCACCTCGAACAAGCGCTGGAACAGAGAAACCAATTTATCCACAATGGCCACTGCACAGACATCAAAGAAAATGTTGCTTTCTACTTCCCTGAATCACCCTGTGAATCAGTATACAGGACAAGCACTGATGCTGGGAATGGGCTAAGGCTGACTATCACTTAGAATCCTCTACCTGGTACTCAAGCCTTATTACTATGCCCAGATATTCAAATACCACCAGATTGGTTATTTTACCTTTATCATATATGCTTACCAAGTGTCCATTTATTAGCCTTTTTCTATTAGTCCAACTGCTCAAATTCCAATTTCCTCCAACCCAGTTATACTTGCCTTAATATGATGGAAGCCCTTCTCTTTTCTCTGCCTTCTGATGACTAAACTAATTTCTTGCTTCACTTCTTATCAGGATTCCTGTAGAAATTATTTTTTAATCTTATATTTGCAAAGAATTTGAGCATCGGCAAAGCACATCCACGTACATTATTTCACTTATAAAAACAAACAGCAGAGTACTCTCTTACAGACATTTTTTTTTTCCTTGCACTTACCAACCTTTATATCCTTTCCATAGCTTGTTTTTCCAAGTCCTAGTAGGGGGTACCCTAGACTACACATGCTAATGAGAATGAAAATTAATTTTATTTTATTTTATTGAAAGTACCCCAGAGCATTTGCCATGATAATGACTGTTTCTTTTGTTACTTCCGTATGAAACCGCTTTGTAATGATCCAAAGAAAACTAATCTTTTCCAAAGTTTTAGTGTTAAAATAACAGCAAAACATAATTCCCTGCTCTAGTCAGACAGCATATTAAAATGCTTTACATTTCATTTTGTTAAAACCTACGGAATATGTAAAACACAACCATTTCATAGATAAGTAGAGTAAGTCTTAAAAGTGTTAACTAGTTGGGAATTTAGATCTGATCTGTATGACTTGAAAGCCAGAGCCCTTTGGCACTACGCTCTGCCCTCAGATGCTGCTCTGTCACACAGTACAGGACAAAGTCATCTCAACAGTTACCAGGGACACGCAGAGCATAAAGTTCAATAAAATAACATTTATTTTCATTATAAATGAATACAGTACACGATGTGATTGCCTGGGGCCTCAGAGTCATGCAGAGACTAAGGCAAACAGCAGGAAAAGGGGAGAAGCTGAAGCTAAACAATATGAGAAGTCTTCATGTAAACCTGACCTCTCACCTCATCCCAGGACAGTAAGAGCTTCTCTGGGGCAAAAAGGACTGTGGGCTTCCCTTCCTTGTTCAACCACAGAGACTTCCGTCCCTCTTTTACAAACAGCCTCACCCTCTTTCTTCTTGTGTTACTAATTAATCTTCATTTTAACCAGGTCTGTCTGACCCTATGAATACATTTAGGGTATGAAAAAGGGCAGGATACAGTGAGAGCCTCATTCATTAGCCTAACGGTCTAATTTCACTCTTCAGACATTGTAGTCAACTTTTTCCTTTATTTTCATAAGTAAATAAGCAATAAAGTGTAATGCACAGTGTTCAGATTCTGCTCTACCACTCTAACTCTGGGCCCTTGAACATGTTGCTTAACCTCTCTGTGCCACAATTCACTCAAAATAATAGTACTTACCTCACTGTAAGGTATTGTGAAGAGTGAATGCGATAATACATGTAATGTACTTGGGATACTGCCTGGCTCTATGAGCATTTACTATTATAATATAATGTATGTGTCAAAGGATTGCAAAGATCATATCTAATACCCAATGAAAGCTATGCTATATGATTTCCATTTATTCCTCACATAAACCCTGCGAAGTAGATACTATCACTGTCCCAATTATAAAGAAAACAAAAGCTCATAAAGATTATGGAGGAGTCCAAAATGACCCAGGCAGTAAGTGACAGAGTTAGGACTCAAGCCCCGTAGTGCAATTCCAGAATCAAGTTCTTAACCACCATGCTATTTCCAATGAGTAATACTACTACTTGCTTACAGGTACTGAAGTTTTGCTCTATGCCAGGGATTGTTCTAATAACTTTAAATCCCTTATATCTCTTGTGAAAATTAAGTGAAATTCTCAAAACTGCCTTCTGAGACAAATACATTTATTGTTCTTATTTTACAAAGGAGAAAAATCAAGAAACCAGGCATTAGGTAACATGGCCCAGATCACACAATTAGCAGATGGCTAATAGAAAGGTACCTCATCCTGAAAGGAGGGTAAAGCTGAGGTGCTAAATTTAAATCTCAGTGACCTAATATCAGAATGAGCATCACAGTTTTCAAACAGGAAACTCCCACCTGGTTTAGCCATCTAAACAATGTCTAAGCCAGAATGATTAACAGATATTCAACACTGGAATCATAAAAGAAGGAACTGATTAAATGTTAATTTATTCTGATTTGCCTTACTACTCAGTCATCTTCCCACCTCTAACAGCAGCTATTTTAAATAGTCATTTTCATGCTGTCCTCTACAATTTGAATTGAATCACTATCAGCAACTGAGTACCAGCTTTTCAGAGAAAACAGGACCTCAGGTGGTTCCTGCCCCCAAAGAAGTTAGAGCCAATGAAGAGAGAGATGGCAGTCCATGCAACTATGACAAGGAGAGACTCTGCCAATGAAGTGTTTGGCCAAAACTGACTGGAGTCTGTAATGGGTAACAACTGACTGGGTGTAGAGCCAGGACCACAGTAGTCCACCAGTCCCCGAAGTATTTATGAAATTATAAAAAAGAGCTTTGGTTTGGTGAACAGAGCACAGGTTTGGTTATAGCCCCAGCCACTCACTCAGCCTCAACGCCACGTGTCAAGGGCTTGGTGTATGTTTCCAACAGACCCCAGTGGATCTGCGTTCATACGGGAAGGTGTCCTTAGAGGTCCAGAGAGCCACGGTCAATAGCAAGGACAAAAACACACTGTTACGGGTCTTGGGAACAGACTGAATAAAATACAAGGAGTCAAGAAGGAGGAGAGCCAGCACATTTTCTTTATAGGCAGATTGCGTGGGAGGATAACAACGTGCCATAGGAGACATACCAAACAACGCAATACAAGAGAACAAGCTGTTAGATCCCTATATTCATAGGACAATTAAATACCAATTTCCTAGGTAAGAGAAAGCCCAGTATATATATTTGTGTGTGTGTGTGTGTGTGTGTGTGTGTGTGTGTGTGCGGCAATGAAAAAACTTTTAAGATTTTGGGGATTCTTCAGAATGTTATTCTAAGTACAGAAAAGGTTGGTGATCAATTATGTGGTCACAAATTAACTACCAGTAAACTAATAATGGATTAACAGAAACCTGATTAGGAAAGAAGACATGTGAATGATAACGGTAATAAACCTCACTGAAACCAAAACAAAATCTGCAAGTTACCTAGCACTGAATGCTGTGTGTATACATGCATTACCCTCACAATAACCTTATGAAATCAGCACCGCTATCAGTGCCAACTCACAGATAAGGAAACTGAAGCTTAAGAGATTGTATGACTTAACTTGGATCTCATATGAGGTAACAGAATTTGGATGTACTCCCACATGGTCTAATTTCGAAGTTTACATGCTTGACCACTATGCTATATACAGTTGCGTGTTAAATTAATGGAAGTAGCCACAATTAATGAGAACACAGATGCAAGTACTGGACACACCAAATGTTGTACCACCTCAATCTGCATAGAGAAAGGTCAGCGTAGTCAGGCACCTGATGGCCATGAGAAGCCTGACCTGAACAGAGTGACAGGAATAATGAGCTAAAGTGAAATTCATATACTCTTAAAATGATGTCTCTCCTAACCGGGAAAATAGTTTACAATAAGCAATATTCATAATAAACAAAAGAGAACAGACTTCCATGTCTGGCTTCATCTTTCTATTTTGGAATTGACAGAGAATAGTTTTCTATTCAAGCATTTCATGGTAATGACTTTACTATTATTAACAATGACAGCAGTTCCAGGCAGCATTTCATATTTGCATAGTATCCGTCGACATAGGAGCAAAAGCACATAGCAAATATTCTCATTTTTATTATTGATGGCTTAGAGTAATAGAGCACCTTTCTGACAAAAAGCTCATTAATCCTTACAGACTTTTGTGACACAAATAGGCAGGTTATCCATTCCTACATTTCACATATGGAGAAACCAAGGTCCAAGGACCTCTGTATAACTGTTAAACAGTAATATTGTGGCTGGGTCTACAGTGAAATCATTAAGAACCTAGCATTCTCCTTCCTTACTGACTGAAGACCTCTTTTCCAACTTCGTATTCCAAATTACCTGAACACGGAGGCCTTCTCTAACTACTAGACCCCTCTGCACTGACTCTTACTACCTCTTCTTCAAGCCGGATTCTCATTCCC
>PVHT020000886.1:7997579-8034763 GCA_004024745.2 Catagonus wagneri | reverse complement strand
GTATAACTGTTAAACAGTAATATTGTGGCTGGGTCTACAGTGAAATCATTAAGAACCTAGCATTCTCCTTCCTTACTGACTGAAGACCTCTTTTCCAACTTCGTATTCCAAATTACCTGAACACGGAGGCCTTCTCTAACTACTAGACCCCTCTGCACTGACTCTTACTACCTCTTCTTCAAGCCGGATTCTCATTCCCTCCCTCGCTCTAGTAGCTCAGCCAGACGCCATCCTTTCTCCTCCCCAAATCACTCTAAATACTGCTGTCAGATTCGTTTTCTTAAACCTGCTCAGAAAACAGCAGTAGCTCTTCATGTCTATAAAAACTGACTCAAATTCCTTCAGGGACCACTCCCAACCTCCCTTAACCTGGCCCCAACCTATTTTTCCAGCCCCATCTCTGACTGCCACCTCCTCTGTGCCTAGGTCACACAAGCCTAAACTTCCGAACCCCAAGCTCACCATTCTCTTTGCTCACTCTGCTCCCTCTTCTAGAATTAACCTTACCAACTCCAGCACTGCTAAAATCATCTTCACAATCCCACTCTGATGTTGTCTCCTCCGTGAACCCCTTCTAATTCCTCAGTTAAAAGCGGCTGCTCCCTCCAACTCCACAACCCTGATTTAGCCTTTATTTGTAGCACTTAACCATATTTTATGAGGCACTCATGACTTAAAAAAGTCCATCCGTCTTATCAGAAGGTTCTATCATTGAGATTCACAGAGTCAACAAGGCATCAGGCCCTGTGACAGCTAATAGGTAAAAAAGAGAAATCAATCTCTGCCTTCATGGTGGTTACAATCTTACAGACTTTCTCATCTACACTTCCTCCTCTGACCAAACACAATATTTTCTTTGATTTTTCCAAGGTAAGTGCCATTCTAGATGCATAAAAGAGACGTTAATTCATTACATACAACAGATGCTTTTTAGAAGTGGTTCTCAAAGTATAGTACACAGACACTGTGAAGGTCCCCAAGACTTTTTCAGAGGGAATCCCTGAAGTCAGAACTAACTCCAAATAATATTAAGACATGGTTCACCATTTTCAGTCTCAGTTTTTCTCAAATGTACAGCAGAGGACTGCCAAGGCTGCATGATGTGTGATATAGCATCAAACTGAAGGCTTAAGCAGATAAGAGAATTTCACTGTCTTCTATTAAACCAGTCATTAAATAGATTTGCAAAAATGTAATACCATGGTTGTCACTAAATTATTTTTGGCTTGTAAAAAAGTAGTTTTCATTAAAAGATACATTACTTTAACACATGTAATGGCTAACTATTGTTAATTCTTACCGAAGTATTTCAAACTAATACCTTAATTTCTGATATGGTAAATACCAATGGGTATAATCCACATAAACAAAAGTGCTTCGGGTTTCTCAATAATTTTCAAGTGTGTAAAAGAATCATGAGACCACAAAATCTGAGAATCGCTGCCTTAGAGCACTGGGACCCATGTCTTTCTGTGGAACCCTAATCTAGACTCTCTGGGTGGTAGTTAGGTCTTTGTAATTGCTGTTCCCTGAACTCAACCTCGGTTAAAGTAACCATCTATTCTATGTGTAAGATGAATTTACCCTTATGCTGCAGCCCCAAGTACAAAGGAGGCAGCCTGTAAATATTTGAGGGGAAAAGGAAAGAAAGAAGGAGGGATGCAAAGGAGAGGTGGTGGGAGGGAGGGAGGAAAGGAAAAGGGGAAAAGTAGGGAAGAAGGGAAAAAGGGAAGAACTGTGTCTTTTTCATTCTTCAAAGATTTTACTACAGTAATCTGCCGTTTAAAATATCTATTAACCAGTGTTCCCATTGTGGTTCAGAGGTAACAAACCCAACCAGTACCCATGAGGTCATGGGTTCGATCCCTGGCCTCGCTCAGTGGGTTAAGGACCCAGCGTTGCCATTACCTATGGTGTAGGTCGACAATGCGGCTCAGATCCCATGTTGCTGCGGCTGTGGTGTACCTGGGAACTTCCATATACCGCAGACACAGCCCTAAAAAAAAAAAAAAAGGAAAATATCTATTAACCTTTATGGAAATGTGTCGCATTGGTGATATCTAAGGTGATTAAGACCCTAATGGTTTCATCTATTGTGCTGGTAAATCCCAATACAGCTTAGAAACCACAGTTTTTAAAGATGAATTTTCAAAGAATCCTCTCAGAAATAAATCAATAACAAACATTTGTGCACTAGTCCTTCAATATCAGAGGATAATTTTAAGATAAAGATACAAATTCAGGAAATAGATGCAGTAGATTTGGTTGCATACACATTAATTATCTTAATTATGGATAATAAAGTCTCAATAATTAGTGACTCCCTATAACTAATATATATTATCTCTAGATTTAGAGTGAGAATGAGCATAATTAGGCTAAAAATAATAAAAGGGAGGGGGTTAAAGAAAAATTAGGCATAGACAAGTCTGTTTTGAAGACGCTTTTAGGAGCAGTGTGAAGAAGAGGTGAGATCGACCCTGAACCAACCAAAGCTCGCATCACTGCATCCCTGTGTCCAATGCCTGCGTCCTACCACTGCTGCCACCATGCCCAACAGAAATGGTGAAGGGGATGCTAAAGGAGATAAAGCCAAGGTGAAGAACAAACCACAGAGAAGACTGGCCAGACTATCTGCTATACCTACTCCTCCAAAGGCAGAGCCCAAGCCTAACAAGGTCACTACAAAGAAGGGAGAGAAGGTACCCAAAGGGAAAACGGGGAAAAACTGAAGCTTGTAAGGATGGGAACAACCTTGCAAAAAATGGAGATGCCAAAACAGACCAGGCACAGAAAGCTGAAGGTGCTGGAGATGCCAAATGCGTGCATTTTTGATAACTGTATACTTCTGGTGACTTTAAGTTTGAAATACTATTTTTTATCAAGTTTTAGGAAAATGCAGAATTTTGTTAAAAAAAAAAAAAGACCCCTTTATGCCTCCATCCAGCCTATTCTTCCCTTTCAGCTGTCTAGGAAGCTGCTTTTCATCCCTATGAAGTCCCTTCACTGGCCAAGGTTACTCTCACCACTTGACCTGGGCTTCTGGCTATTAGTCAATTCAAGTACAATTTAATCCATATAACTTCTACAGTTAATAAGAAATTTAAACAGCATCTATCATAACTCCTTCATACATAGTTGAGCCTCAGCTAGGTTAAGACTTCCCCAAAGAACTATTAATTCATGATAAAGCTGCAATGAACATCAAGTTCTCTTCCTTGTCCAGAGACAATATAATGAAAATTCTTAAATAATCTTCTAAACCCGTAACAAAGCACACTCTTTCAGACCAACCTTGACTCCTTCTCCCTATAAAAACCCTTCCTATATATTCCATTTCTTTAGTCTCCTATGTTAATGCATTAAGATATTTATCCAAGTGTGAATGTTACCTAGATTCAAAATTCATTATTACCAATTCACATTTTAAGCTTTTTATCAGATCAGCTCACCAACCAGATTACCTCATAACATTTGTTTTAATAGGAAGTGTCCCAACTAAAGGAGTAAATGGGAATTTTACCTGATATCAGGTTCAGAAACAGAGGGTCAAGAACCAGAGGGTGTTTGGGCTCCTGAAATTATAACACAGAGTAGGACATCTATACTTAGGACCAAGACTAGAAAGGAAGGTCACCTTATGAGATCTGATTGCCCGTGACATTCCACATTGCCAACCTGAGCCCTGACTGGCAAGGGCATGGTCAATAGACACAAGACCTGCTGTATTTGGTTAAAACTCACTAAAAAAATGAAAAACAGCTTAAATTGTTTCCTACCCATTACTTCACGTAGTTTTTGCCCAATACATTTTGTGGGGAGAGTGCAATATCTTTTAATCTTACAAAACTAAATTCCAAAGCAGAATTATATTGATTCTTAAGATTTATACATGACTTTCTAAAGACAATATCCATTTCTAAAGGCAAAGTTATCCATTCTCAAATTTAAAGGCATCTGAAAGTGGGCCTTAAAAATTTAAAGCATCAAAACCAAACAGATCTTCCAAACCAAACAGATCTTCCAAGAATACAACTAGAAAGAAAACTTCAGAATATCTGGCATATATAATTTCTGGCATCTACACAATAAATAATACATTTATCACACATAACAAATAATATTAAACTGTAGACTAAATTTCCCAATAAGCCCTAATCTGAGAAGACCTCTTATTTTAACCAAATCTTCATTAAGGTCTCATATTTTAATTTAATGGTAATTCCTCTGATACTATTTATCAGAATATAGAGGATTCTTTATGAAGTGTCTGAAATATCCTAAAATTTATGCTGACTCATTCTCCATATAAGCTCCATTTATTATTGGAAAACATTATTATTTTCCTGATCTTACATCAAATTATGTGGGCCCTGTCAAACAGTGAAAATCACAAATCTACCTTCCTAAGAAATATAACTTGAAGTACAACCAATCAGTGAAAAGCCTTTAAAATTTTATGCAATATAAGGACCAATCAGCGAAAAGCCTTTAAAATTTTATACAATATAAGGACAACTTTGTATGTCTTACTAAGGTTAAATAGCCCTAAGGATTTAGTTCTCATCTTGGTAACTTGCAGCCATTGAGAAGCAAGACACAGCAGGACTGTAATGACACATTTCTGAATACTCTCTTATTCTTCCCATTTGCAGGATATTTGGTTCCACAAACCATTATGCTCATTTCCATCACTTTTTACTTTATGTTATTTCTCAGAATCCCTGTTCTTACCCTTACCTGGAGTTCAAACCATATCAATTTTTAAGGCTCCAAGTTTAGTTTTAATTCGGAGAAGAATACAACATAATAATAAAAAGCAAGTGCTCCGGAGCTGGATTCCCTGGGTCTACCACCACTAGATGCATGACCTAGGGCAAGTTACTAAACCTCCTGTGTTTCAGTTTGATGATTTGTAAAACACAAATGTTCAGTAGGGCTTCTGTGATGATTAAATGGATCAGTGTCTACAAAGTACTTTGAACAGTGCATGGCATAAAATAATAATAACTCAATAAATACCATCCAACATTATAATATCTATTATAACTCTCATTTTTCCTGCACCTCTCTGAACAAATATAAACACTTAATTCATAAGGACCTTAGACCTTAGAGGTCACTTAGTTCAATCTCCCACATAAAGTAGTACCATCTCTAAAAAGTTCTTAACATTTGGTCAGCCATGAAGAGGGTTAAATATGTGCAGTGCTGAAAAGTTTGCTACTTTTCAGAAAGCACAGACTGAAAAACAGTTCTAATGATCAGAAGTTCCTTTATGCATGGTGCCTACTCACTGGTCTCTTACTTCTACTATACAACTTCAGAACAAACCTGCATCTTCCATTTTCTTTCACACCATATCCCAGTCTCTGACTTTGGTTAAAAGGACAGTCAGACACTGTGTTTAGAAAAGTAAAACAAATTTTGGCAAAATTAACTCAACGACAATAACAAAATCATACTGTTATATGAGAAATTAAGTTAATCCTTGCTTCTGAGGGAATTGGCAAACAATATTCACATTTATCATCTGATATACTTAAGACTGTAACCTCTGTCAGGCTGCTTTCCAGATTGTATCCAGACTTAAAATTTTACGTACACTTTCTGTAGTCTAGTTATTTCTGTACAAAATCTATGTTTTTTTCCTCTTTTTTTCTTTTTCCTGAGTCTGTTTTTATATACATTTCTTTAAAAAATTAAAAAAAAACATTTCTTTTATCAACCATTCAACAAATATATATTCAATACTACCAAGTATCAGGTACTGTGTTAGGCATGGAAAAGTCAAAGCCAACTAGGTCTGGCTCAAATTACTCACAGGCTAAGGTGGAGAGACAGACACATACACCATTAATAAAACCCTGTGGTGATGCAGTGAGATAGACATGCATAGGCCACCATGGGAATACCAGGAAGGAATGCCTAATGGAAGCAGTCAGGAGAGGTTTCTGCACGGAGATAAGATCTAATGAAGTCTAAAGTGAGTCTAAACAGTGCCTCTCAAACTTTAAATCACCCAAGAATCTTGTTTCTGAGTCAGTAGATCTAGGTGGGACTTGAGACGCTGTAATTCTAATCAAGCTCCCAGATAATGTCCATGCTGCTAGCCCCCAGAATATTCTTTGAATTACAAAGCTCTTAAAAGATGACTAATGACTAAGTAAAGGATGGGTGGGGTCAACCCGACAGAACAGATGGTATGAAGTAAATCACAGAGCTAAGAAACAGCTGAGTGTGTGAAGAGACATTTGTGCCCCCCCCCCAGGTAACCAGATTGATCATCAGTTCCTAAATTGGAGGTGGATGGGAGTATGATATATTTTAAGGCTAAGGGAATTTTTTTTTTTGTCTTTTTGCCTTTTCTAGGGCCACACTCGCGACACACGGAGGTTCCCAGGCTAGGGGTCTAATCAGAGCTGTAGCCACCGGCCTACACCACAGACACAGCAACGCCAGATCCTTAACCCACTGAGCAAAGCCAGGGATCAAACCGGCAACCTCACAGATCCTAGTCGGATTTGTTAGCCACTAAACCATTACGGGTACTCCGAAGGGAATTTATTACATAGGCAATGGAGCATATCAAAGTAAGCAGGGCTGTTACATGGTATCAACTGCAAATCAGATCTGGTGGTTTCATTGGTAGACTCGTGAGCGAGAAGATAATACACTCTCTCAGAATGGCCGTTGTGACTCAGTGGAAATGAATCTGACTAGCATCCACAAGGGCGTGGGTTCGATCCCTGGCCTTGCTCAGTGGGTTAAGGATCCAGCATTGCCGTGAGCTGTGGTGTAGGTCGCAGACATAGCTCCAATCCCTGTCACTCTGGCTGTGGTATAGGCCAGCAGCTGCAGCTCTGATTTGACCCCTAGCCTTGGAATCCCCATATGCCACAGGTGCAGCCCAAAAAAACAAAGATAATACACTATCTTTAAATAAACCTGTGAACAATGATGATAATGAGGGCCCAGTTTTGGCAATAACAATAGATTTATTTCAAAGGGAACTGACATGAAAAGTGTTTAGGAAATAAAATAGGGTGATTTCATTTTAACGTATTATTTTAAAAAAATCAGGCAAGTTTCTATTTCTTTGCATTCTTTGCCAGCTTGGTGTCTATTCTTAATCTGACAGTAACATGTGATGTTGAACAAGCCACTTAATCTCTTTTCTCATCAGGTTTCACATTTTAAAAGAGTAAGGAGTTGACCCAAATAAACATTGTGGTCTCTTTAAACTCTAAACTTTATAATTCTATGAATTAAATTCAACTTTTATTGAATCATGGAATCATAAAATGTATTCTTAAAACCTACCATAATGCCTGGAATATTAAAGTAAATTGTATGACTAATATCGAATCTACCTGGCCAACAGGTCTTAAAACTTGAGACTTTTATAATCCTCCCTCTTCTTCACCCATGACATTCATTACTGAGTTTGGCTGCTTTGTACTTAACGTCCTACTGAGGATTCTTTGGTTTATGCCATTATCATTCTTTAGCTGGATTCCTGCAATAGCATCTTCCATTTCTCTCTGGCTCTAATTTAATCTCCTTCCAAACACTACCCAAGAAACTGAAGAACTCTGGTGTCAGAAAGTCCTATATTTAAATGCTAAATATGCTATTTCAGTTGTGTGACTGTCAGCAAATTATTTAACGTCTCTAAACCTGAGTTTCCTTATCTATAAATCATTGGCATGACATGAAGATTAGATGTTTATAAAGGGCTTAGCACAGTGCCTATTACACAGTAAGAACTCAATAAATGCTAGTTGTTATTTTGAAAGACAAATCTCGCAAAGACTTGAGCCAACATTTCACAAAAGAGGAAGATCAAAGGCCAGTAAAAAGTGAAAAGACGTCAGAGTTCCCGTCGTGGCGCAGAAGTTAACGAATCTGATTAGGAACCATGAGGTTGCGGGTTTGATTCCTGGCATCGCTCAGTAAGTTAAGGATCCGGCTTTGCCGTGAGCTGTGGTGTGAGTTGCAGATGCGGCTCGGATCTGGCATTGCTGTGGCTCTGGCGTAGGCTGGCAGCTTCAGCTCCAATTAGACCCCTAGCCTGGGAACCTCCATATGCCACCAGTGCGGTCTTAAAAAAAAAAAGGGACAAAAGACAAAAAAAAGTTATGTAACTCAGGTTATATATATGTACACACACATATACTCACAAGTAATACAGAAACAATCCACATATCTATCAATAGTAGAATGGATAAGTAAATTTTGGTATATTCATAGAGTAAACTATATAAGTTACATGAACAAATTAAATGCATCAACCTGGAAGAATCTTACAGCATTGAGCAAAATCAGGTGATTAAGAACATATATACTACTATGGTTACAAGACTGAAAACCTACAAAGAAACGCAAGGGAGTAAATGTGACAAAAATCAGGGTAGTGGTTACCTCTAGTGGGAAAGGAAAAGCATGTGATCCTAAAGAGGCACAAAGGGCTCACTGGAATCTGCTCTTTAATACGAATGGTGGTTATATGAGGTCCACTTTATGATTATTCTTTTTTTTAACAGTTTTAGCAATTATTTCACTTATTTTATGGAGAAGCACTTTAGATGGGTGATTAGGAACATTTGCTTAGGAACCAAACATACCAGAATTTAGATTCTAGATCTTCTACCCTTTTAGCTGTGTAATCCTTGAAAACTCATTGAAAGTTTAGCCTCAGGATTCCTCAGCTTTGGAAGATAAAAAATGATTCCAGGTCCATATAGTTATTGTAAAGATTACATCAGAAGATAATGAGTGTCAGGCATTTAAGGTAGTACTAATAAATGCTGGTCATTATCATTAGAACACTGGCATTCCTGCATCATTTTTAATGCTCCATAACTTTTTCTTAAAGAATATTCACTTGTGTCTTATAAATTATTTTGGTTTATTTAAGGGATAAACACACAAACAGCTGAGGAACAACTCAGCATTTCCTAGTTTTGGAGTTACAGTGCTGTATATTAACACTGGAGACAATTGGGAAACTTCTGAAAAATTCAAGCTAACAGAAATGCCCTAACATTTATTACCAGCTTTGTATGCTGTCCAGATTGATAGCTATATGTATATGCATATACATTATATAAATAAGCGGTATTTCTATCATTTCTATAATTATTCTTTAAACTGCATTTGTTTTCCAGGTGCAAGATATTTACTAAAAGATAGATCTCATCATGTCATTCTACTTAAAATCTTTTGAAGGTCTTTCATTTTGGAATAAAACACAAACTTCTTCACTTTGTCTAAAAAACCCTTCATATCGAACTCCTGGACCCTTTTTCAGCTTTCTCTCTATCACCCCCTTTAGGCCCCAACATAGTAAATGACATCTAATGCCCCAAACAATCATGCTCTCTCAAGACTCTGGGCCCTTGGAAAATGTTCTCTCACTGTTCCCCTTCTTCCAGTTATCATCTCACCGTCCTTAACATTCAGCTAAAATATCACTCCCTCTGGGAAGCCTTCCTTGACGAATCCCCATCCGTCTTAGACTCTCCTCTGCTGGACTTCCTTTAGCTTCCAATGTCACCCACTTAATAGCAGTGAATAAGTACCACACTCTTTAGAAATAAGTCCCTTTTTAATGGCATGCTCTATCAGAAGTGCCACATTCTTTAAACAAAGCTCCTTTAAGGCAGGTACTGCCTTTTTCATCTGTTCCAAGAGCTAAGGATGATAACTACACCACAGACTCTCCATAAATGTTTGCTTAATGAATACATGTTTAACATGGGGCAATACATGTTTTTTACATCACTGGGAATGACACATAACTCCAAATATTTAAGTTCAGCTATATAAAATCCCCCTCACTTTAAATCAAAATGATTGTTATTGGCGATTACATATGATTCCCCATTATAACACTCATCCATTACATATTGACTAAGCACAGTATAGTGATGACTATTACATCTGCTTCCTCAATATAATTGTAAGCATACTGTAATGAGAACCATAGTGTGAAATACGTATAGGCTTACTTTCTGCGGTCTTCTGCACTTATAGGTTATGCATTAATTCATAGGGCAGCTTACATATCCAGAGTTATATAAGCCACTAAACAAGTGAAAGAGACATATTGATTACTAGTTCAAAACAGCTTCTTTTGGAGTCTTAGAAGCACTACTGTCATACTCTATTTCTCAAAGTTGTTGTTTGACAGATTATAACTGGTTCATTTCTGCTGGAACCCATTGATTATTGACATTGGTGACTATGAAGCGTCAAGTATTTGATTAAAAAATATAGTCTGCCTGTGTGTGCTGATATTTTTATAAAATATTAAAGCTTTAAAATTAGTCCAACTAGCAAAGCAACCAGATCTACTTTTAATACCGTTTTTATTAAGCAAAGATTTTATAGGCGAAAATGTCCATAAATTGAGTTTTATAAAACTGTGATGTGATTTCTCTTATTTATAAACTCCTATATGCTATGTTAATATATATTACATATATTCCTACATATATCCTCCTATATTTTATATAGAAATGGATATAGATATATATATTCCCCAAAGGAATTAGGCATTATTATTTAGCTCAGAACCAATTCTTCTACTAGAGAATATGAATCAGTAAAAAAAAAAGGAATTATGCTGAAAGTAAGAAAAGTCACTGAAAACCACTGTTAGCCATCTGCTACACAACCACATGAAACTGTTCGCTGCAGCCATCTTACTTAGGCTGGCAGCGTCCGAGGTGGTAGCATCAGACCTAAAGACCTTCAGCTCCTACCTATGGTATTAAAAGCACCACACCATCAGTTAAACATTCTGTCCTATTGATTTTCACTTCTTTAGTTGACATTATCTGGAGTGGTATTTCTTCAGATCCATACACTAAATCGTATGCAATATTTAAATTGGTTACACAGATCACGTTTCCTGCTAAGGAACATTTTAAACTTTGCAACTCACCACTGCTTGTATGGTTTCTCATCTATAGGAAATGGGTCTAATTCAACAGTTTCTTGCCTGAGTTGCCATAACCAAGGTCTGAGATGGTCCTGCTGGTGCTGTTTCTCACGCTGGCCTAAAATCAAAGCAAAGACACAGCCAAGCTTGATTTTAACATTTACGTGGGAATTTCACCTGCATTTACAAAATCAAAACACTGACAAAGACAATGGGTGATGGGTGGTGGGACACGGGGGAGGGAATAAAACATCTCTGAGGTAGTTTACTCTGTTCAAATTTATCTCAATTACAAGAACTTCGGTGTTACCAAGACCAGAATAGCTCGATATTTTAAAATCTGAACAAAAGCCCAGTTGGTAATTGTTGCCTTGGCAGATATGGATTTGGTATTGAGATAGGAGGCACCCTGTTCAGCTGCCACCCGACAGCTCCTCTTTACACGCTGACACAGTAAGTGAGTGTGCTTCTCATTCATATTAGAGCAGTGAGTTCAAATAGAACAGGGGGTTACGGAGTTACGGATAAAAAGAGCAGTTTGAAAAAGCATGTGAAATAAAATAAAATTGAAGTTGGTCCAAAGTTAGAAAAAGACCTGTATATATTTATTTTATATAATCCGATATAGTTACAAAAGTAGGCCTGTAACTTCAACCCGTTACTGTAACTTTTTGACATCGTACTGGACCAAATTCTCCAGGACTGTGCCCTTTCCAATGTTCTACCCGTTATCAAACCATCACTTTTGATTTCTAGTTTGCAAAGTACGGTCACCATACCCCAAATAAGCATTCTCTCTTCCCCAAATAAGAGTCCCTTTCTTAGTCAAGTGCTTACAACTGCTGCTGTGATTCTTCCACCACTTCCTCCCGCACTCCCCCAAACCCACTCTCACAACATGGCCTACCACCATTCAAGAGGAGGTGAATTTCTTTCTCCTCTCAATTCCTATTACCTGTATTGAATATAGACTCTGGATCGCACACCATGCTTATTATTTAATCTTATCTCCCTAAATAACTATAAGCTCCCAAATGGCAGAAACTTTGTGTTACAATTTCCCAAATTCTTTTACCCATAGCACTAGAACTCTGTACATGGGAGACACTTATTCTAGAACTATGGAGTTCCCGTCGTGGCTCAGTGGTTAATGAATCCGACTAGGAACCATGAGGTTGCGGGTTCGATCCCTGGCCTTGCTCAGTGGGTTAAGGATCCGGTGTTGCCGTGAGCTGTGGTGTAGGTTGCAGACGCAGCTCGGATCCCGCGTTGCTGTGGCTGTGGCGAAGGCCGGCATCTACAGCTCCTGTTAGACCCCTAGCCTGGGATCCTCCACATGCTGCGGGTGAGACCCTA
This sequence comes from Catagonus wagneri, assembly GCA_004024745.2. Taxonomy (NCBI): domain Eukaryota; kingdom Metazoa; phylum Chordata; class Mammalia; order Artiodactyla; family Tayassuidae; genus Catagonus; species Catagonus wagneri. The sequence goes on along the minus strand of PVHT020000886.1, from coordinate 8,022,459 downwards.
GATAAAGGCAAAAAGACAAAAAACAAAACAAAACAAAAAGAACTATTGATTAACCCCTACTGTGTGCTAGGCAGACATAGTCCCTAACAGAGATTATAATTTAGTAGAGAATACAGGAAGCCCAGGAATAGGCAACTACTGTATTAAACGATAAGTGCTATGACACAGGAAGCACAGACACCGAATAAACATTGCCAAATAAACAGACCTAGGAGCCTTACTTCAGTATCAAAGCTTTCAGTTCCTATTTTCAATGTATGAAAAGAGGATGATTTCTTGAAGCAGTTTTACTCCTATGAAGACAAGTCAGTGACTAAGATGAATTTCTGGTTCAAATGAACACTGCTGGATTGTGTGTTTTCACACACAGATACATACACACACACATACACACACACACATTGTAGCAAAAATCCTGTTCTGTTACAGTGCAGGCTACTCAGCAAATGCCTGACTGCCATGGAGAACTTCATTTCCCACCTGCATACCACACAGGGCTTTAGAGCACCCGTGGACTTGGAACCCTTGTAAAGAACCTTTAGTCTCTTCTTTTTCCATTCAAACCTTAATTCCCATTCCTAGGAGCATTAGTTCTACAACCCTATGGGTTTTACATGTCATAGGCACCAGGGATAAGATCATCAAGAAAGACCATGGTGGCTTGTTATGAATCTAGAATGTCAATTCAACTAGAAAATCCTTAATCAAAAATAATTATAAACTCACAGTCCACTTTTTAAATTTAAAATGTTTCTTTTGATTTAGATATTTTTCAAGGTCATCTGAAGTCTCCATTTAGAGTTTCTACCAAGATTTACAATTAGAAATGGAGTTCTCTTCCTTTAAATCGGGGCGGGGGGGCGGGGGAACAGAACCTGAAATGTACAGTACAGACTTTCCACTTTTCCCCTTTGTCTTGATTTTCTCGGAAGGATAAAATGTACCCGAACTGAAAAATCTTTAGTCAAAACCTTACAACTTTGCTATGAAAATATGTACAGATAAGTCAATTTCTAAAAATGCAAGCTCCGATTCTAAATTACATTTTCTCTTTCAAACAATCAATATGCAGCAGGATCTTTTATCTGAATCAGCAGCAGTGTCTCATCTCAGACTTATGCAATGCAATAAATATCTCTAATATGCTAGAGAAACAAATGGATTCTGCTCTTTATCAATAAGTATCTCCCCCAGGAGTCTAAGGCCCAACTTTTTCCACAAGTCCTTTATCCTCAGAAGAAGGTGTAAGAGATGCATGCAGCCTGCAGCAAATAAATACAGCACTCCCTTCATGTCACTCCTGGGACACTTTGTGCCTCTTTTTTGTATAAGTGTTGCAATGTCCAACCAAAAGCTCGAAAAAGACTGCAAGAGGAAATAGTAGAGGCAATAGAGAAAGAATTCAAAACGTCATTTTATCATTTCTTATTCTAATTGAAGGAAGTCTCTCTTGCTTTGAGTCCATTATTCTCATTAGCAACTAAGCAATCAGTTAATTTGAACATACCAATTCCATGTGAAGTCTTAGACCTACAAATGTGACCTACAGCCAGAACCACAGCAGGAAGGGAGGGCATCTGCCCTCGTGTTTAACAAACAAGACAAAACCCAATCTGTCTTTAACCTTTATCATCAGTATTAAAAGACTTTTCCATTGATTCATTTACATAAAGCCATAAAATTTTTTTTAAACCCTCCCTTTAAATATGGGGGGCTTTACCTTTAAATATGGGAGGCTTTTTCACATTATTTCAATTAGGCAGATTCCTTTTGCTTATGAATTCCTATAAGATATACTGACAATTTTATGAATTTTCTTATAATTTTAATATATATATATATTTTTTATGGCATCCACAATCCTTGGTTCATTTTAACCTTGAAAAATACTGACCACAAACTATGAAACCATTAAACACTAATAGCTGCAGATGTACCAGACAATGACAGCAACAACACACTTGGCCCCTGTGGGATCTGTTCATAAACAGCCCCTTCCCACAGCTGATGCTGTTCTGGGGCAAGCAAGCAGGAGGCTGGAGGCAGCTGATTTTTCCCACTCTACATATCACTTCTTACTGCCTCATCATCAAGAATCTTTTTACCAAAACTGTGAAGATTTTCTAACACCAGGAGATTGTCAAATTAAAGACACTTTACAACAAGGGGAGCAGTGACGTGCAAATGAGGAAGCATGAAGACTCTTTAAGGTCATACCACCTTTGTCATCAGATTTCTGGTTCTGCTGTGAGGGAGAGAAAATCCACTTTGCTCTAGGTGATAAAATAAGCTAATCTGGTACTTGGTCAATTTTAAAGATGATGGTAGAGGAGGGAATACACACCACATAGCAAAACTGCTTCATGCTAACTGTCCGGCCCCTGCAATCCAACGGTTCCAAAGTGGACTCAGAAGCTTGTAGGCTCATCCATGAGCCCAAGCATTGCTATCTACATTTACAACACAAACACCTTCCTAAGGTAGAAAGTATACAGAAGCCTCTGAGAGAAATGGCCATTCCTACAACCATTTTTGACACATGGATCAGCATTCTCCGAGATCTTCCAGGGTCTGACAACTAGCAGACTAGGAATAGAGAGAGAAATTGGACCTTGGGCTGGCAATGCCTGGTACACTTAGACCCATTTTCCTTCAGTCTGAACTGTGGCCTGTCCTATACGACTTAGCCTGCCTCTACCCAGTTTGTTCATAAAAGTTACTGTCAACACCCCAAAGCAGGAAAGGCTGCTGTTACAGACGCTCTCGGGCTCTGCAGCAAAGACAGCACATGTAAACAACCTTACAATTGCTTCAGAGCCCATTGCCATGGGATAAGCTGTTCTTTTGCTGTGGTTCCATTGCAGTACCCTGGGAAGTTATATCTTTAAGAGGGTTAAAGCAGAGACTCAGTCTTTAGATTTAAATGAAGAGGGGGGAGGGGAATAAATATATATAGATCTAATTTTCTTGAAATCTCTCTAGACCTGATTTACTTGAAAATTATCTAGTAAGTCACATTCATTTTGCTACAGGCACAAATACATAAATTCTGATAAATATATTGCTATGCTCATTTCTGATGATATATCTTTTTTTCCCAAATGAGCTCTGATATTTCTAGGGGACACAGTATCCCAGTACAGAATACCTGGGAACCATGCCATAACGGGGGGGGGGGGGGGGACCTGCCCGCTGTGACTAGGAGATCACTTTCTTAAAGGAACCCCTTACCTATGTGACTGCGGTGCCAATGTTTCTTCTTATGTCTAACCTGACCCTCATTCTGTGTTCTCTCCCAAGCCCAAATTTAGCTAGCATGTCTCTGCAAGAGTAATGAATGCCATTAGTTTTGCAACTAAAATATAAAAAATACCATTCTCTACTAAAATATGTAAATATGCCCCCAAATATTTATTTAAGCTACATTTTTCAGTAAGTACATATAAATGCATAACTTAAAGATTTGTTGTTTTTTTTGTTTGTTTTATGGAACCATGGCATTTCTTAGATATGGGACCAGGGTCAGCACTTCTAACAAACACAGCTGTTTCCTCTCTCTCTCTCTAATTTTCGCTTCCCTTCTGTAGCTCTGCATTGGTCTAAAAACCCCTGGTCACAACAAAAACGCTCCCTCCCACCCTCTGCCAACCCTCACTCCGAACAGAAAGGTTTCAACACGCCCAAGTCTGCAGAGAGATGCTCCACACAGAAGGAAAGGCTGGTGGCTTCTCGCCTCAGAGGTGGTTCACTTCATTAATCTGTTTTCCACCTCATCTCTGTCCCCCTCTCCCAAGCTCACTCTCCCACCCCACCGGGAGCAATCAGCAGACATCACCCCACCCTCCGAAAACCAGGTTAGAACCCAGAATGAGCAAAGAGCCACCTACCATTCCGTGCTTGAGAACTACGATCCTGATCCAGCAGTGTTTGCCCCAGAAATCCTCCCTACTTGTTTTTCATTAACCACATTCCAAAGTGTAATAAGGAACAGATTCTTTGCAGGTGGGGAAATTGTTTAAAATTAATGATGGACAGGTGATTTCCAAGAAAACCCAATCTTAAAGTCACTCAAGCCCCTAAGAATTGAGGGGTGAGGAGAAAAAAGGAAAATTGTAAAAATGAAAAAGGAAAGGAAAAAGGTAAGCATATAACAAGCACCAACCACCCCATAAAAATAAAAAGAGAAGGGGAGGTTTAAAAAAAAAAAAGGAAGAAGAGTGGCTTGCTGAATCACCCTCTTTCACTGCCTGGAAACCATTGTGCAGCGTGATGCTGCCTGTACCATTGTGGAACCTACCAGAGGAGACGGACAGAGGGCTTGGGGAATGGGGTTGCTATGGCAACCGAAAGGAGCACACGTGACGTCAATGCCCAGAGAGGTCTAGGGAGGGGTGAGGGGGGGAAAGGAAAAGAGGAAAAAGTCTATGTGCGCCTACAGTTAACTGTGTTTTCCGATGAAATGAGGACCAGGCAAACTGGAAAGGAGCAGTGTTCGTTGGCAGCCACTACCAGCGGCTACGACATCCGGGAGCCAGTCTGCACAACCCGGAGAAACAACCCGCTCTGTGCAGCCTAGCCCGGCACACAGCAGCGCTGAGGAACAAATGTCTGCAGACCAAACACCATCGGAAATATAGTCAGTCTCTGCTTTACAACCAGCTCAGCTTTTTGCAAATAGCACAAAGAGAGACATGTAGCATCTCTGAATGTCAAAGCAAACAAGGATAGTAATAACCTCAGAGGAGAAGTGAGCATCTTGGTCTCCCCCCCACCCCACCCCTGGGACCCCAGAGGTCATTTGTGCAGTGCAATTTCTCCTCTCTGTTTCCTTGTCTTTCATACAAATCCTGAATAAATACCCACTAAACCAAACTCAGCAAACAGATTCTTAGATTGACATTTGAATGTGGAAAGAAAACACTGATAATTTGAGTTAACAAATCAGGGTTCCTTTTTTTTTTTTAATTGGGATAATTCTCTAGAAAGCAGATGTAAATCACATTATTATTATTTGGGGCAGATAGCTCAACTTTATTTAAGTAATTTTCCCTGCCTTTGTGAGAGTATATTCTTAAGTCTCCATACTGGTTGTTAAAAAGTTATAGATGTTATAGATTGTTAAATACAGACATTAACCTATAAATACTAGTTTTTTAGAATGAGAACTGAAAATGCTGGACTACTTCCACTAGTTTTTAGTCACCAAAATTTTTTAACCTTTTAAAAATTATTTTTACATAAGGAAAATTTTCAATACATATATGGCCTAGACAGCCTAAGCCCTTGGAATTCTCAAGTTACATAATCGAATTGAATTCCGTTTTTTGTTTAAACACCTTTCAGGTGGGCTTCTCTGTCTGTTGCAACTAAGTAGGACTGAGTTTTATACCATTCTACATTATGTTTTGGAACTAGAATACATACACAAATAAGGTTTTTCCACATGTTAGCAGAAAGAATACAACATGCAACAGATATAAATCAAGACACTGAAACACATCATAAAACAGTGTGGGACTACAACAGGTTTTGTGTTGTTGGTATTGTTACTTTTTCAGGCGGGATCTAAGAAAAAAAAAGGTTTTATATGAGTTTTCTGTTCTTTTCATCTATTGGACAAGCTTTTGGATGTTGTTTTGTTCTAATTTCAAGTTCAACAAGAATCAGTTGATTATTAACTTTTAGGCTTGACAATGGGCCTACTTATAAGACAGCTCTGTCTCAAACAAAAATATGCACTGATTAGCCAAACAACTTCATGGCACAAGGTAACTGGCAATCAAGCTTTTCAGTTACTTTATTCTAAGTTTTGCTATCAAAAGTCAGTTCCCAATAACTAGATATCAGTGAGGAAAAAAAGAATTTCAACTCTTACCTCACATTGCAAACACAAAATTTAATTCAAGATAAATTTTATACTGAAATATAAAAACTAAAATCTATAAAGCTATTAGAATAAAATATATCTTTTAGAAGAAAAAAATAGCTTTCATTCTTGGAGTAGACAAAGATTTCTTAGGACACAGAAAGCACTCACTATAATAGGAAAAAAAAAAGAGATTTGATCAAAATTAAAAGCTTCCAAAGTCACCATTAAGAAAATAGGCAGACATAGACTAGAAGAAAATACTTTTGATAAACATCTGAAAATACTCAATATATACAAAGTCTGTATTATATAAAAATATCCTACAACTCAATTATAAAAACAACTTTAATGAGCAAAAGTCTTAAGCAGGCACTTGACAAAGGAAGATATATAAATGATCAGTAAGTACATTAAGAAGTATTCAACATCATTGGTCATCAGGGAAATACGAATTAAAACTGCAATAAATACCATTTCACATGCACAAAAATGGCTAAAATTAGAAAGACTAACAACACTAAATATTGAGCAGGATATGGAGAAATCAGAACTCTCCTGCATTACTAGGAGGAGATGGTATAAAATGGTAAAACTGCTTTGGGAAATGGTTTGGTGGTTTTTAATTGATAAACATACACCTACAGTATGACTCAGCAGTTCTATTCACAGTCACCTAAGAAAATAGAAACATAAGTCCACCAAAAAAAAAGTTACACATAAATGTATATGCCAGCTTTATTTATAATTGGTGAAAACTGGAAACAACTCAAAGTCTATCAACAGAGGCATGAATAAGCAAAGTGTGGTTTATTTATATTATAGGATACCGTTCAGCAATTAAAAAAAAAGAATGACAGCAAAAGAATGACAGCTATGAATACATGAAAACTAATCATTTTTCTTCCATTAAGTGTTAATTCTTTTTTTTTTTTTTTTGTCTTTTTGCCTTATGTAGAGCCGCACCCGTGGCATATGGAGGTTCCCAGGCTAGGGGTCTAACAGGAGCTGTAGCTGCCGGCCTTCGCCACAGCCACAGCAACGCGGGATCCGAGCCCTGTCTGCAAACTTCACCACAGCTCACGGCAATGCCGGATCCTTAACCCACTGAGCAAGGCCAGGGATCGAACCCGCAACCTCATGGTTCTTAGTCGGATTCGTTAACCACTGAGCCACGAAGGGAACTCCAAGTGTTAATTCTTAATGGCACAGATGACAGAATGATAGATGCCAGCATTCACTGGGTTATATTTTGCTTTAATTCTCAGCCTTCTCATTTCAATAATATTTAGATGTTTAAATTTTCTTTTAAATTTATTCTATACACCATAGAAAGAAATAATTTCCTGAAATTAAATCATTTAATACTAGTTTAAAAAACAACACCTAAATAGATCCCATTCCTTATTGGATAAAATCAAAATTCTTGATTTAAAGTCCTTAATAAGAGGATTCTAATCTGACTCTATTGTCGCTTTTCAAACAACAAATATGTTTCAGAGCCTCCCCTCCTCGCAAAAAGTGCATTTTTCAATCAAAAGAGAAAGAAAAAGAACAGAGACCTACTAGTATCATTGTTTTTGCTAGGCACTGTGCTTTGGCATAGTTGCACCTACCATATAAGCTCACACAAAACTATCTCCTTCTTTCCTCTAGTATTTACCATACTGTATTTTGTATTACTCTAATTTTATTAATATATAATATCTTATTTTAAACATAACTGTGATTTAATTTTCTCCATTTCTCATTGTCTTCCCTGAAAGTTACCTTTTCTAGGAACCTGGCATATCTTCTTACACATGGTAGGTGACCGGTAAATAGTTATTAATTATAATTATGGTTATTAAATTCTTTTCACCATCTATCAACTCTTTTTAATCTCAAATATTATTATGAAGTGTTAAGTTTTGAGATATCCACTATTAAAGCAGGTAAGCTCTGTTATATTACATACTGGAACTTTAACTCTTCCAAACTTTTCAGAGTGCTCTCAAGTCAAACTATATTGAATCTAGAAACCTGACCTGAATTCAACCAGTACTCTCAATCATAAGAGTTTCTGAAAGAAAGGTTTTAAATAAACGAATGAATGTGAGTTATTTTCAAAAGCAAAGAGTTGTATTTAGTATCCCTTACACACGAGTTTATTTATTTAATGGCATGTCTGTAGTCTGTGCTGGTACTAAAGATCTTCAGGAATATTTCTTACTCTCCAAGCAAGGAAATCTCCTTTCCCTTATAGATGAAAACTTTGGGACACTAGATTTTCAGAATGATCTATGGAAACACACAATATACATGAATCTCAAGAACATTATTTTATGTGAAAAAAATGAGACGGAGTTCCTGTCGCGGCGCAGCAGAAATGAATCCGACTAGTATCCATAAGGTCGCAAGTTCGATCCCTGGCCTTGCTCAGTGGGTTAAGGATCCGCTGTTAGCGTGATCTGTGGTATAGGTCACAGACACAGCTCGGATCCTGCATTGCTGTGGCTGTGGTGTAGCCCATCAGCTGTAGCTCCAATTGGACCCCTAGCCTGGGAACGTCCATATGCCACAGGTATGCCCCTAAAATTCCAAAAAAAAAAAAAAAGAGAGAGAGAGACTAAAGAGAGTATTTACTATACAAATACATTAATATAGGATTCTAGAACAGACAGGATGATTCTATGGTGATAGAAATCAGAACTATGATTGTCGGGAGTTCCCATCATGGCTCAGTGGTTAACGAATCCGACTAGAAACATGAGGTTGCAGGTTCGATCCCTGGCCTTGCTCAGTGGGTTAAGGATCCGGAGTTGCCATGAGCTGTGATGTAGGTTGCAGACGCGGCTCGGATCCCGCGTTGCTGTGGCTGTGGCAAAGGCCGGAGGCTACAGCTCCTGTTAGACCCTTAGCCTGGGAACCTCCATATGCCACGGGTGCGGCCTTAGATAAGGCAAAAAGACAAAAAAGGACTATGATTGTCTGGGAGAGCGACACAGTTGAGGGAAATTTCTGTACTGATAAAATTGTTCTATACCTTGATAAAGGTGTGAGGTATTACATAAATGTAAACATTTGTCAAAACTTTTCAAAGTCTAACTCTTAAGATCAGTGTATTTCACTCTATGTAAATTAGACAAATGTTGGTTATTTTTTGGTTCTGTTTTTGTTTTTTGGCTATACCAGCAGCATGCATAAGTTCCCAGGCCAGGGACAGAACCCAAGCCACAGCAGTGACAACACCAAATCCTTAACCACAAGGCCACCAGGGAACTCTGCTAAAGAACTGTTTTTTAAAAATTAAGTCAATTCCCTAGAAGAAAATTGCTGAATGAACAATAAGTTAGAGTTCCTAAACCTGAAAATCCAGTCCCAAGCAGACCTAGCAATAGGAAAGGCTATATTCAGGGTCACCAGGATCTTAAGTGGCATAGCAACTCCTCTGAAGTGAAGCTGACAATTGCTGATTTACCTAACAAAGAAAAAATGAGAATTCAGATGCTAAAAAGAAGAGATTTTTCAGAGAAGTCTGACCAGAACCAGATTCCCAGGTGCCTCTGAAGGGGGTGTCATTCAATTTAAGGACTCAAGACTGAAGAAAGCAAAAGTGCTGAAGATGTGGCTTTCCAAACAGTTAAGTGGCCAGGGACTCAGGAACAGGGGAACGTAAAGGCATCAACTCAGTGAGACTGGGCTGCCAACTAAGAACTCAGTTTCTGAATCTAAGTCTCAAGACATTCACGGGGGGGCTGGAAATAAAACCAACTACTATATTCCTCAGAAAACTCAAAATAGAATTACCATTCGATCCAGCAATCCCACTCCTGGGCATCTATCCAGAGGAAACCATGACTCGAAAAGACACATGTACTCCAGTGTTCATTGCAGCACTCTATGCAACAGCCAGGTCATGGAAACAACCTAAATGCCCATGGACAGAAGAGTGGATAGGGAAGATATGGTACATACACACAATGGAATGTTACTCAGCCATTAAAAGGAACAAATTACCAACATTTATAGCAACGTGGATGGACTTAGAAATTATCATGCGAAGTGAAACCAGTCAGACAATTAGACAGCAACACCCAGTGCTACGGCCTACATGTGGAAACTGAAAAGATACAATGAACCTTTTTACAGAACAGACAATGACTTACGGACTTTGGAAAACCTTGGTTTGTCAAATAAGACAATCTGGGGGGTGGGGGGATGCACTGGGGGTTTGGGATACAAAATCTGTAAAATTGACTTGTGATGATTTATGTACACCTATAATTGAAATAAAATCCATTAAGAAGAAAAATAAAATAAAACCAACTACTATATTATACTAAGGTCTCTTATCAAAATTGGTCCCAGAGTAGAGTGACCAACTAGTTCTCATTTGCCAGGGACTTCCCAGCGATAACAGGAAATCACTGGACAAACTGGGAAGGCTGATTACCCTATAACAGAGTCTAAAATGGACTTGAACCCTCAGATGAAAATCAAAGGTCCTAGCTGCAAAGAAAGAGAGATACAAAAGAAGTCAAAGGGTTCATTAGAACAGTGATGTTGCTAAAGAGAGGTATCATCTAGCTACTCTCTCAACAATTAGATTTTTAGGTTATAATTTAGGAAGTAGTAAGAGGATGCAAATGGTTTAATAAGTGCAAGCGAAATTATAAGTGAACTTCGTGAGTCAATGAATATGAAGGGAATTCAGAGAGTCAGTACTGACTCAGATTCACTATCATTTCAAGATATATAATAATGTTTTCTCTCAGAAAGTCAGTCATGTATCTTTTAGGATGCTTCCACTTGGGGAAGACTTGTCCTTTGCAAAACAATTCCATAATTTAAAACTTTCAGAAATTCTGCATGCAGTGTCTCCCTTTTGGAAAGTCATATTGCAAAACACTAAATTAAAAGCATTGAAAAGCCTTGAGGTTTAAAAAAAAATTATTTCAATTTCCCAGAGTTAAATAAGAAATTATATCTCAAAATATAAAAATTTCAAATGCAATTTTTAATTAATAGCCCTTATCATTCTATCTGGATAGGAAACACATGACCAAAAGTTTACCATGGCCATAATAGTCTTCAGTAGAGTGAACTTAAAATATTAATGACTCCTCATGTAATCCAATACCATTTCTGGGTATTTATCTGAAGAAAACAAAAACACTAACTTGAAAAGATATACACACTCCCATGTTCATTACAGCATAATTTACAATAACCAAGCTATGGAATCTACCTAAGTATCCACTGAAAGGTAAATTAATAAAGAAGATGATATCTATACACATACACAATGGAAGATTATATGTATGGATGATATATACACATGGATATATATGGATGGTATATATGGGTTATATATATGGAAGATATATATATATATGGATTATATGTATGGATGATATACATACATGGATATATATGGATGATATACATATATATACACACATACACAATGGAAGATTATTTCATCCCAAGAATGAAATCTCGCCATTTGTGACATCATGGGTGGACCCTGAGGGCACTGTGCTAAGTTAAATGAGTTAGTGAAAAACAATAGGTATGGTCTCACTTATACATGGAATCTCAAACAAACAGTGAGAAAAAGAATACACACACACATATATATATATACACATATATATGACTGGGTCACTCCGCTTTTCAGCAGAAATTGACAGAACATTATAAATAAACTAATAAAAAACCTTTTAAAAAAGACTGTTTCCAACCTAAAAAATAAAAATAAAACAAACGAATCAAAAAAGCTCATAGATACAGAGACTAGATTGATGGTTGCCAAAGGCTAGGGCAGTGGGTAAAATGGGCAAAGGAGATCAAAACATACAAACATCTAGTTATAAAATAAATGTCATGAGGGCTGTGATGTCCTGCCTGGCAACTCTAGTTAATATACTGTATTGCATGTTTGAGAGTTGCTGAAAGAGTAGATCTGAAAAGTTCTCATCACAAGAAAAAAAAAATTCTGTGCCTATGTATGGTGATGGATGCTGGCTAGACTTATTATAGTGATTATCTAACAATATGCACAGGTGTCGAATCATGTTTACACCCCAAACTGATGTAATGTTGTAAGTGAATTATATTCATAAAAAAATAATAAAATAAAACACTAATGGTTCCTAATACAGGTACATTTTATGACCTTCCAATTTTCACAAAAAAAGAAGAAATCTACCTCTGCTCTCACTTTTCTTTTTAATTAACAGACTATTTTTTAGAGTTTTAGGTTTATGAGAAGATTGAGCAAAAAAAGTACAAAGAATTCCCACATTCCCTATGCCCCTCCCCACACAGTTTCCCCTATTATTAACATCTTAAATTTTTACAACTGATGAACTAGTATTAATACATTATCATTAACTAATATCCATAATTTATATTAGAGTTCACTATTTGTATTGTACAGTTCTGAAGGTTTTGACAAATGCATAATGTCACGTTGCACTCATTTTAATTTTCTTCTTGCTTAGGAGTCAGTTTTACAGTCAGGAAACAACTATGTTCACATCAAAAGAAAGTAGATAAAGTTAGTCTGCTGAAAATTTTTCCTAGTGGACAAAGCACTACTGTTAGAATTCAATGGCAGAAAGTGTATTTTAAATCAACATTTTATTTAGCTTATAAAAGCATTGATTTTTTTTCCCACTGGGAACACCCATAACTAGCCAAATTATGTCTTATCTGTGTTTAAACATACTTTGATTATAAATGCAGAATATCTGTTGCTTGGAAAACAGCAGTTATACACAGCTTTTTAGTATCCTAGCAGACTTTTTTGAAAGTCTGGATTTAGTTTACAATAATTATGGGGGGAGGAAGGAATTCTACTTAAAAATAACATCAAAGTAGCTTAAACTTCCTCAGGTATTAACAGCTTAAAATTTTAATTAGACTATTTGTCTTTTGAATAAAGATGCTAAGAGAAAATTGCCTTTTCCTAGATCCCAGCAGAAGCTGGTATGTGAGATAAAGAAGCAGTTATTCTTGCCAGACATCCTCAGGTTTATCCACACTTCAATCCATGCACGTCTGTAGCAGTTTCAATTTTCCTTATCCTTGCTCTACTGCAGTGCCCCAGAAGCATGACAAAAGCATGGAGATACCATGGATTATATTTGAGTTTGGCCTAGAAATTCAACTTCTTATAACTCTGCAACAATTTGTATCTTCATTAAAAGGATTACTCTCTTTTTTTCCAACTTTATTGAGGCATAATTGACAAAACTGTAAGATACTTAAGGTGTACAATGTGATGATTTGCTATATGTATACACTGTGAAAGGATTCTCCCTATTGAGTTAAATATCACATCCATCACCTCAATACCGTATTTACAGTTTTTTAGTGAAAACATTTAAGATCTACTCTCTTAGCAAATTTCAACTATACCATACAGTATTATCAATTACAGTCAGCATGTTACACATTAGAGTCTCAGAATTTATTTCCCTTATAACTGAAAGTACATACCCTTTACCAACCTCCCCAACTTCCCCCACCCCCCAGGCCCTGGCAACCACTTTTCTACTCTACTTCAGTAAGTTCAACTTTTTTTCAGGTTCCACATATAAATGATATGTAGTATTTGTCCTTCTCCATCTGGCTTACTTCACTTAGCATAATGCCCTCAAGGTTCATCCATGCTATCGCAAATGGTAGGACTTTTAAACTATTCTCACCACTGATTCTGATTTGCCATCAAAAGGTTATCACTGAGGCAGACCAAGAGACAAAATATAAGCCCAGGAGTTTCTGTTGTAGATCAGCAGGTTAAGAATCCAACTAGTATCCACAAGGATGTGGGTTCAATCTCTGGCCTCTCTCAATGGGTTAAGGATCTGGAATTGCCACAAGGTATAGCACAGGTCGAAGATCCAGCTTGGATCCCATGTTGCTGTGGCTGTGGCGCAGGCCAGCAGCTGCAGCTCCAATTCAACCCCTAGCCTGGGAACCCCATATGGCACAGATGGGGCCCTAAAAAGAAAAAAAAAAAATACAAGCCCAGACTTTTGTAATTCAATTTAAAATAAAAGGTTAATAATATTCTCCTTTATAAATATAGATTCTCTATCATCACTAAATGAAATTTCCTAACATTAGCCCATTTTTAAATATTATTGACATGAGATTTTTTTTCAGTCACTAAATTAGGTAGTGAACTCTGGTCTGTGCAACAGAACAATAGGATATGTAATAGTAATGAATGGTGATAACACCCTAACAATGAAAAGAGTAGTAAATCAGAGTTAATAATATAATACAGGATTTGATATAGTCGGTCTTATGCATTTAAACCAAATAATCAGTAGCATTAACTTCTATATACAGCTTATGTCTGCTGGATTTTCAAATTATTAACCAGAAATTTCTGAATATCCTAAACATGCTATGTAACCTTTATTGAAATGTTACATTCAAGAGGGAGACAGAGAAATAGGAATCCAATTTTGAAACTGCCTAAATTCACAAAGATATAGCAAAGATAACAGTATAAATTCAATGTCTTGTGTATGTGTAGGACACTTTTAAAATTATAAAACAATGTGTTTATACATTTTAAAGCTTATTTGGAATATTGGATGGTGGAAAGAATACTAGACTCATCAACAGATTTTGTTTAAATCTATTATTAAAACAGCCATGCTATTTCCTGTCTGTGTGATTTGTCCAGACCACACAGCCTCTCCACTTCTTAATTCATAATAGGTGTAATAACATTCCCTTCACAAAATTTTTGTCAGAATCAAATTAAAGAATGTACTGTTCCAATGCCTGGCACAACCCTTGGCACATGACAGTCAATAAATACTGAATGTTCAAATGAATCTATTTACAATAAGAAAGATATAATCCACACAAATTTAAATTTCCTGTAGTTCCCACTGTGGTGCAACAGGATCTTGGCAGCACTGGGATGCGGGTTCAATCCCCAGTCCGCACAGTGGGTTAAAGATCCGGTGCTGCTGCTGCTACAGTGTAGGCAGCTTGGATCTGATCCCTGACCAGGGAACTCTATGTGCCATGGGGCAGGAAAAAGAGAAAAAAATAAACTAAAAATAAGTAAATAAATAAATTTAAATTTACTGGTATAACTTTGTAAGCTATGAACATGGTCCAGTGCCCCAGAAGTGTTCGTCTTCTATTGCTTGAAAATGTTAAGCATATCCACAAGAGGAGGTACAGTTGATTATATGCTATTTGGCAGTGTTGAAGCAGCACAATGGAACTAATAATAAACTTGAAGGAATTTGAGCCTACTTGCCAGTCTACACTTGAGAGACTATTCAGGACATCAGCAATTTTCACTGGAAATTTCCCAGAGAAAATTCAGCTACTTGTTCAGCAGATATTCAGAGATATATTCTTTCACAAGAAATAGAGAACAAGATCACGAAAACTAAGCAAAAAAAAAAAAAAAAGTGCAGCTGTTGGAACTGCATGATATTCTTATACTTTAATTAAAATCAATTCAATTAGCAAATCATTGAGTAGAATACAAGTACAAAACACTGTGCTGGAGATTTGGAAAAGAAGCCCGAGATAAAGAACCCATAAAAAAAAAAAAAAAGCTCATAATCTTATTGAATAGTCAAGACTGGCTCACTAGAGGAAAAGAATCTGTAGTAAGTCCTTAAATACAGGATAACAATGAAATGTCTAGCTCAGAGAAGAAAAATCTCAACGTGGGCATCCATGTTGAAAATATGAACCTCAAATCCTATGTATGTTGAGATGCAGCATGGTCCAATAAAAATGGAGATCTAAGGTTTGGGGTGGAAATGCTATAAAATTTGGTCATGGTGATTGTTGTACACCTATAAATGTAATAAAATTCATTAAGCAATTAAAAAAAAATAATTCGACTATGACTAACTACCCAGGAGATGCTGCGCAGGCAATTGGTTGCTCTTTAGTTTTCTGTTTCTTCCTCTATAAAACGTTGCGTCTGGATCACATGATAATTATAGGTGTGTAACAAAAAACTATAGAAGAGAGAGCCTTAAGATGATTCTCAAGCAATGAATAGAACTGGACAGTTTGGGATTTAAGGAGAATGACCTTAAAAGTGAGGGAAAACATATAATGTCTGGATGAAAGTAAAGAGATAATCCTTCCCTGCTTGAAGGGAGCAGGAAAGTAGATTGAAAAATGGAAAACCTTCAACCAGATTGGCTTCTGGGGCAAAAAAATGCAAGCCAATCATTTATATTATACGTGAAAATGTAAGGCAGAGGGAACAAGATCCATTGCTGAAGTCAGTTCTGGCTTTTTGAGTCATTTAATAAATATTACTTGACAACGATAAAGTCATAGTTGCTATCATTTTTATCATTATTATCACCAATATCATCACAAGTATCTTTGTTAATATTTTAACTATGATCTTTGAGAACATACTCTGTCCCAGGCACTATGCTAAGTTTGCAGACAAGAGCTTCAATCTCATAGAATTTTTTGATCGCCAGGTCTCTTACGTTTAGTGATCATCCACTCTCGGCCTGGGCCCGGACCATGTGACCACGGTCCTCATTACTCTCCCGTCAGATAGGGGGGACTATCATCTCTACTTTATAGACAAGAAAACTAAGACAAGAGTTTAAGTCATTTTTTCCAGGATCACACAGCTAACAACTAGATGCATCAGGATTTAAATCTGGGCATATCTGACTGAAGCACCTACACTGCAGGTTAAAGGGAGAAAATGCCAATGAGCTTAAACTATAAAAGTGGTGACCTCCAACAATACGGTCCTTGCACATTCTCAGGATGAGAGCACCAATCGCATCCTATTGTTATTGTTGCCTTGTGTGGTACATATGAAAAACTAGCAGTCAGGGCAATAAAACCTTGTGAGCAGAATCACAGAAACCTCCAAACAGGAAGGCAGAAGAAGCCCTTCAAGGGTGTAGTGTAACACAGCTTGTTAAAAATATGATATAGCTGTGAACTGCTGAGAACCAGCAGCAACTGATAGAACACCTGGTGTTCCCCTGTAAGGAATTTGACTGCTCTTTTTTTCCACAAAGGTCTTAGACCAAGTGTGAATCTATGAGACAAAATTTCAATCTCTTCAAATAGCTACGGTTCTTAAACTGAAAACCTACTGCCTATAGGCAATGCAGTAAAGATACTGGTAATAGTCTTTTAAACAGAGCTGTTTATTCTGATTGAAAACATCATTTCTAGAAATGAAATGCAATGGTGTTATGAATGCATGTATACACACACAGATACAAACAAGTATTCATCCAATCAATAAACACTGAATGTCTACTCTACATGGTAAAGACAAAACTTGTTCAGATATTCTTCTCTTTCAAGTTCAGTGTTTTACTAGACATAGAGTTAAATTATCATCGAGCAAGGTTTTTAAACTGCTAACTCATTAGAACGATGAGAATAAAGCAATGAAAGTTTGGGGAAAAGAGATTATTTTTAGCTAGGGTGATCAGAGAAACCTTTTAATAAACACTGTGAAATAAGAGAAAATATACATATTGTTCTCTGCCTCTCCCTCCCCCCCATGCTGTTCCTGGCACAGAGCTCCTAAAATTCTTATAATTTCCTAAGTGATAAGAGCACTAGGAGCATCTTTTTCTTCTAATATTTGGTCTTTGACCCCATTCCTGGCACACAGCTCCTAACTCCCTTGGAGTTCCTGGCTGAAAACTCTTAGTGGGCTCCTGGATAGCTCGGGGATGGGGGGCGGTCACTAGAAAGATCAAGCCATAATTAGAAACTTGCAACTTTCAGCCCCATCCCCCATACTCTGGGAAGGGGAGAGAGACTTGAGACGAAGCCAGCGATCAATCAGATCTATGTGATGAAGCCTCCATAAAAATCCCCAAAACATGGAGTTCAGAGAGCTTCCATTTACCGGTGAACAAAAATATTTCCCAGAGTTGTTTCTAGCAATGACTGAATCCAAAGAGGAGGTTGTGGAAAGCTCTTATTTGTAGCCAAACCGGACAGAAGCTGTGGATAACCTGGAGATGCACTGCCTGTGACTGGCAGCTGAAGTGGGGGCTGACTAAGCCGTAATCAGTGGGCTCTGCGATAATTCGTTAGTGTCAGAATCAAACTGAACTGCAGGCTACTGTCAGAGAATTGCTTGTGTGAAGGAGAAATCCACATATTATCAGAACTGACACCAATGCCACTCTGGTCACAGTCATGGAGTTACACCAGTGACTCACGAAGAGTTGTGAGTGTGCGTAGAGGAAAACAGTTTTTCTTTATACCAACACACACACACTACAGTCAGCAATGCAGTTTGTAGGAATTTTCTACGAATGTAGAGAAGGAACCAGCCTACAGTAATGAAGAGACCAGTAACTAAAGATATCTATATGTATAGATATCTAGATCTATCTATATATAGATATAACACAAATAGGAATACTTTAAACACAGAAATGGTCCAGGTTACTCTCTGTCACAAATAATACCAAGATGTTGCAATAGCCTCTAGAGACGAATTTGGGAGAGACAAATCAGAAATGAACTTCAACTTACAAATCATATAAAAATTCAGTGGAAACTGGATTTAATGTGTAAGAAATATAACAGTCCAGTAGAAAACACTCTCTCAATCCAGAATGTTAAGTATCCCCTTACCTTCTTATGTGAACCTCACACAATTTTGAGTAATAAAATCTGTGAACTTGTTATCATTCTATTGCAGTGGATAGAAGTAAAAAAAAAATCCCTCAGTTCTACAATAGTTTAACACAAAAAAGGTGTCTTCACTGTGCCAAGCATTGTGCTGTGACCTTTTATTCTGGGCCTTATCCCATTCTACCAGTGAAACATAATTTGCACTTGGTAGGAAGAATTGAGTTCTGTCATGGATTGAATTGTGCCCTTTTAAAAAGATGTGTTTTTGTCCTAATATCCCAGTACCTTAGAATGTGACCTTATTTGGAAATACAGCCCAGATGGTTTGCAGATGTAATTAGTTAAGATGAGGTCAAACAGGGAGTTCCCGTGATGGCTCAGGGGAAATGAGTCTGACTAGGATCCATGAGGACGTGGGTTCAATCCATGGCCTTGCTCAGTGGGTTAAGGATCCGGCATTGCCATGAATTGTGGTGTAGGTTGCAGATGTGGCTCAGATCTGGCATTATTACGGCTGTGGTGTAGGCCAGCATCTGTAGCTCCAACTGGACCCCTAGCCTGGGAACCTCCATATGCCGTGACTGCGGCCCTAAAAAGCAGGAAAACACAAAAAAGATGAGGTCATACAGGAATAAAATGAGTTCTGAATCCAATAAAAGATGGGTTTCAATCCATGAAGCAGTAGGTGTCCTTACAAAAAGGGGGTATTTGTACACAGACAGACATGCACTGAAGGAAAATGCTACAAGCAAGGAGAGAGGCCTGGAGCAGCCTCAGAAGGAACCAATCCTGTCAGCACCTTGATTTTGGACTTCTAGCCTCCCGATCTGTGAGATGATAAACTTCTATTGTTTCAGCCACCAGTCTGTGGTACGTTGCTCCAGCAGCCCCAGCAAACTAAACAGTCCTCTAGTTTCTCGTCCTGCTCCTGCACGGTCTACTCTCCCTAGAAAAACCCCAGTGGTCAATCATATCATGTCTCTTCCCCATGCAGAACACCTAAGAGCTTCCACCACACTGAGAACAGAATGCAAATTCTTTATCACGGCCCCCCAGGCTCTGACTCCTGCCTCCCTCACTGACCTGATTCTCTACCCTTCTCTGCTGCACGCCACTCCCCCTCCAGCCAGAACTGGTATACCTGCGTTTTCTCAAAAAAGTCAAGAATGCTTCTACCTCATAACTTTTGCACTTGCTGCTCCTCCTCTCTAATACTCTGTTCCTTCATATGTGTATTGTCTGTGCCTCAATTCATGCAGAACTCATGAAAAGTTCTCTTAGAGAGGACTTTTTGACAGGCCTGCCTAAAACAGTGCCTCACATCACCACTATCCCTTATCCCATGGCTGTGTTTTTCTTTACACCAGGTACCTCTTCCTGACATGTTAAATTTTCTGTCTTTCCCTCTAAAATGTATGAGGATGAGGACAATGTTTTGTTTACTGGTGTATCCTCAGAACTCAGAACAACGCCTGACACCCAGTAGGTATACTAGCTAACTACTTGGTGAATGATTAAGTACAACAATCTCACACATTTCGTTTGATATCCTTGAAAATTTTATAAAAAGAAGATATTATTCAGTCACTAAACATCTATTGGCACTTCTTTTGCACCTGGGACAGGAACAGGCACAGGAGAGATCCATATAAATCTGTCATGGATCCAGCTCTCAAGAAGCCTGGGACAGAAAAAGGTAAGTTCCATGAATTACAAAGAAGAAAACAGTCAGTTCTACCTGAGAGGAATAAGTAACAGGGGAGTGTAGCTGTTTATGGAATAACTTGCCATAAACAAGAGGCAACATGAACATGCCCAGGGTAGCATGGCACAGGCTGGTGGGTTCAGACAATGAAAAGTACTTAAGTGTGGTTGGAGCACAAGAGCTCAGGGGCACAAGAGTTGGTAAGAGTTGAGGTTCATTGGGAACCAGGGGACAGATGGCTTACTTTCCATTTTAAAGAACTGGGAGTTTATCCTAAAGCCCAAAGAATTTTCCTAAGACCCAGCCTCAACGACACATTATTTCTTTAAAGTCTGAAAGGAATGAAACTTAAATCTCTAACGATACGGAGTACAGTCCTACCACCATTATCATCATATTGTAAACATCATTTTGCAAAATCTGAAAAGGAACACAATTTGACTTGGGGATGGGACCTTTGGGGTTGTTGTTGGTTTATTTTCCATTAAAATGTGGTTTGATCAAGGTCTATTGTGTATTGGCTTACAGCCTCTGATTTTGTTATTGCCACTCCTCTGTGGAGGTCCGATTTCCCTGACATCAACACATCTCTGAAGAAAGTATGTCACAATTATTTGTTGACTTTGTTTGGAGTAATTTAGCCCTAAACTGTGTGTTAGCTCCAGTTTTAACAAAGAGAAAAGGCCAATCCTAGGTAAGGACCACAGTGACAAATTGGCTTTTCTAACCATTTTAGTCCTGAGCCGAAGGCCTTCTAGTTATCAAATTTCCAATCACAAACCCTTAGTGAATTTATCTAGTCTACTTGTTTTCAATTTTTTTAATGAAACCCTTTTTTCTTTTCCTCAACAAAATCTCACACAGAGCCCAGTGTATAAAGCGGAATTCCCGTTGTCGCGCAGTGGAAATGAATCTGACTAGTAACCATGAGGTTGCAGGTTCGATCCCTGGCCTCGCTCAGTGGGTTAAGGATCTGGCATTGCTGCGAGATGCAGTGTAGGCCGCAGATGTGGCTCAGATCCTGTGTTGCTGTGACTGTGGTGTAGGCCAGCAGCTGTAGCTCCGATTAGACCCCTAGGCTGGGAACCTCCATATGCCACAAGTGCAGCCCTAAAAAGCAAAAATAAATAAAAATAATAAAATAAAATCTTTAAAGCAATGTTTAATTTATTATAAATACATTATTCATATTTAAATTTGTACCATTTGTTTACAGTAAAAGTGATCAAGGAGCACAATGTGGCTTTTTTGATGAACTAGACATTTTCAATCCTGACTTACACATGACATTTTCACAACTGTCATTACCAGCATGAGATTTGGTTCTATATATATTTGTGTGTGTGTGTGTGTGTGTGTCTTTTTAGGGCCGCACCTGCAGCAAATGTAGGTTCCCAAGTTAGCTGCTGGCCTATACCACGGCCATAGCGATGCGAGATCCGAGCCACGTCAGCAACCTACACCACAGCTCACGGCAACGCCGGATCCTTAACCCACTGAGCGAGGTCAGGGATTGAACCTGCATCTTCAAGAATGCCAGTCAGATTCATTTCCACTGGGCCACGAGGGAAACATTTTTTTTGTTGGAAAATATATTTCTTTAATGGAACTGACTCATAATTCCCTGAGTTTAAAAAAAGAAAGAGAGACGGTGTTCCCTTGTGGTGCAGTGGGTTAAAGATCCAGCACTGTCACTACAGTGGCTCAGCTTGCTACTATGGCACAGGTTCAATCAATGGCCCAGGAACTTTCACATGCTGCACATATGCCCGGGGGATCAAAATCACTCCCTTGTGGAGAACCACTGAAGTTCAACTGCTGTTAGAGTCCTTTCAGGTCAGCTCCAAGAGATGGGTAGAGAAAGGAAGAGTGGATCTCGAGGGGCAAACAAAAGAGTTTCAGCACAACTCTGTTCTACATTGACCTGACCTGGCATTGACCCCCTCCTCAAGTCATTCTTCATTCCAGGTTTACATGGCACCTACTCAGAAAGCCCCGTCCTGGCCAGCCCCAGCACTTGCAAAATAAAGCTCTCACTCATTATTCTAACTGTTCCCTATCCTTCACCCTCAGACCTTACAGTCTGCAGTTAAGTATTTTATGTGTCTGTTTATTCTTAATATCTGTCTCACCTGTGGACTGAAAACCTCCTGAGGATATGGACCTTGACTATTAATTCACTTACACCTAGTACAGAAGCTGACATAGTTGGAGCTCAATAAACATACAACAAATAACTGAATTACGAATGAGTGTGCTAACGTGACAGCATATGTTAAGTGCCTATGATTTTTGTGATGACAAGTTTGTTTTGGATCACATTTGAGTGTTCTTACTGTTAAACAAACAAAAAATATTTAAAATACAGTAAAGAAATAAAATCTGACGCAAATATTCACACAACTCTTACCTCATATTCGTGAAAAACATGAAAATCTCTTGTTCTGTCAGAACTTCCTCGTTTTATATATGAAACTAAGTTGTACTGATGGAATGGGCTAAAAATAGGTAAACTAATAATAATAAAAGTATTTGCCATAAAGAATGTAAAAGTTTCCATAACAAATGTAATTTGGACTATAGAAAAAAATTTAAATAAGAAAAGTTAAAAAAATAGAACTAAAAAGTAATTATTGATGGAATGTTACTCAGCCATTAAAAGGAACGAATTACCAACATTTATAGAAACATGGATAGACTTAGAAATTATCATGCAAAGTGAAACCAGTCAGACAATTAGACAGCAACACCCAATGATACCGCTTACATGTGGAAACTAAAAGACACAATGAACCTTCTTACAGAACAGACAATGACTCACAGACTTTGGAAAACCTTGGTTTTTCAAATAAGACAGTCGGGGGGGTGGGGGGATGCACTGGGGGTTTGGGATACAAAATCTGTAAAATTGACTTGCACACCATAATTGAAATAAAATCCATTAAGAGAAAAAATAAATAAATAAAAGTTATTAGAAAGCTAAGCTTTCAATAATATAAAAAAAAGTAATTATTGAGCATATTAATCTAACTGATAAAATGAATAAAATTTAAAATAAATAAGCTCATTTATATACCCACACTCAATGCAGCATTATTCAAGACAGCCAAAAAAGATAGAATGAACACACATGTCCATCAAGGAATTAATGGATAAACAAAATGTGGCAAGTAGATAGATAGACAGAGAGCAGATAGACAGATGTATAATGAATACTACTCAGCCTTACAAGGGAAAGAAATTCTGACACATACTGCAACACAGATGAAACTGGAGAACATTAAGCTGAGTGAAACAAGCCAGTCACAAAAGGGCAAATACTATATGAAGCCATTTATATGAGGTACCCTGATTATTCACATTCATAGAATCAGAAAGTACAATGGTGGTTGCCAGGGCCTAAAGGAAAGGGATGATGAGGAGTTGTTTAATGGGTATAGAGTCTCACTTTTGCAAGATGAAAAAGTTCGGGAGATTGGTTGCAGAACAATGTGAATACACTTAACACTACTACAAACTGTATACTTAAAATGATTAAAATGTTAAATTTTATGTTAGGTGTATTTTACCACAAAAATAAATGTTTAAAAAGGCAAAGAATAAGTGAATACACAAATAAATAAGATCACTCAAAATACTAAAATAAAAATAAGCAGCAACTATGGCAGTATAAAATCCTTGGATCATTATTACCAAAAGAAAGCCATAAATTTCATCTGAGAGTATGACTTACTAATTTCTGTCATGGTGATTCTGCGCTCGCTATCATCAGAGAAACACGGTTTTAGGTCAGTGTGGGAAGCAGCAGAGTTAAGAGCATGAATCCAGACAGACTTCCTGGGTTCATATCTCTGCTTCTTCTATTTCTTACTTGCTGTGTGACCTTGAGTAAATTGCTTAATCTTTCTTTGCTTTAGTTTTCTCATCATTAAAATAATAATACTAAAATAATAATAATGATACTACGTACTTCATAAAATGGTTTTAAGAATTTAATTAAGAATTTTTAAGTGCTTAGAAGATACTTGTATATTGTGAATTAAATAAAATACATGCAGTATCAGAGATACATTAGGCTTCCTTTCCACGAAGGCTTATTCTTTTATTTTCTTTCCCTTCGGGTACAAAACTGGAAGAGTCCAAGCTTCTTCCAATAAACTGCTCTCTTAGGAGGTATAAGTATTACTGTAGGCCACACAGCCTTTAATGGTACTTTGTGCTGTGACCTGGCCAACAATGCTGGATCTCCCTGCCTCCCGAGTAAGGCTTCCCAGGCAAGGGAAGAAATAATTACCTATTCTCTTATTAACTCTTCAAGCCTTCCTTTTCCACTCAGCATATGATGGCAGATAGATAAATAATTTCCCAGTTTTTAATTTTACATTTTTCCATGGAGCATATTAACTTTGGAAAGAAAACATTTATTAATTTCATGAAGAATATGACCTAAGGGTAACCTAATGAAATAAAACAAAAATTATCTTTTTTTTTTTTTGGTCATACCCGCAGCGTGTGAAAGTTCCCATGCCAGGGACTGAACCCATGCCACCACAGTGACGCAAATCTTGCCTATTTTCAACAGAGAATAATAAAATAATAAATATTTCCTTCTTCAATTGTATTTTATTCTTCAAATAGATTTAAGATGTAGGAAATTTACCTTCAAAAATTTT
>PVHT020000886.1:7985819-7997479 GCA_004024745.2 Catagonus wagneri | reverse complement strand
TCAGTGGGTTAACGATCCGGCGTTGCCGTGAGCTGTGGTGTAGGTTGCAGACGCGGCTCGGATCCTGCGTTGCTGTGGCTGCGGCGCAGGCCAGTGGCCACAGCTCCGATTAGACCCCTAGCCTGGGAACCTCCACATGCCGCAGGTGCGGCCATAAACCCGCGGCCATAAAATGACAAAAGGCAAAAAAAAAAAAAAATTTAAATATCATTACAAAGACTTGGGTTAAGTACCAAGAATATAAATAATTATAAAAGAAAATAGTCATAGAGGTGACATATGTAACTTACACATAATTGAAAGGCAAAAAAGCAAATGTGTATGACTAAAGTGCATAATAATTGTAAAGAATTAAATGGCCTGGTTTATCTTCTTTGATTAACTTTTAATCTTCACATCTCTTTGCTCTCATTTCGCAACAATCTAAAAGACATCATTTCTTTCATCATTATGTCCCAAAGCCTCATGGACTCACTAGTTTCTACAGTACACTTAAACCTTATAAGCATTGCAGAAACATGAAAGCTCTCCTCACACGTCACTATTACTGTCTTTTATCTGGGCCATCTTAAAATATAGAATGTTAGCTTTGATTTTGTCATCACCCTGTTCAGTCATTTAGCAATTTGTATTCAACATCTCCTATGTGCCAGGTGCTATATACCAGGAGCTGAAACGCAGCACGAAGTTCCTGCTACATAAAGGCTACATTACAACTGCAGGGGAAGACTAAATAGGCCTTGAAACAAAGAACTTTATATATTCAAGGCAGAAAGAGTAAGTGCAAATACCCAGAAGACAGGACAGAGCTTGGTGTATTTAAAAAACAACAACAACAACAACAACAAGGAGTCCAAGAAGGAAGGGACGGCAGGAAATCAGACCAGAGCAGCAGCCAGAAGGAGAGGTAGCCAGGAGGAGTGTAAGGACTTTAAACTGTATTCTGTGTAATTGGAAGCTAAGATGCAGCACGGCCTGTTCATACCTAAGAACCACTCTGGGAGCAGGAAGTATGTGGAGACCGCAGTCTAGATAGAAAAAGCACAGACAAAGAAACAAATTGGGATATTATTAGCTGAGGCAAGAGATGATCATGAGTTAGATGAGGTTAGTAGGGGCAGTTAAGCAGAAAAATGGTTGGCTCTCTTCTCCACCATCCTATGTGCGGGTGAATTAGTTCCTCACCATGTCTTCTCACAAGACTTTCAGGATCAAGTGATTTCTGGCCAAGAAACAAAAGCAGAATCACCACATCCCCCAATGGATTCTAATGAAAACTGGTAATAAAACCAGGTACAGTTCTGTGAGAAGACACTGGAGAAGAACCCAGCTGGGTCTATAAGGAGCCTCCATACATGAAGTGGCACACATATTTATGCTGTGGCGGTCACTTCCTTACATCTTACCATATCACACTGAAAATAGCAAAGTCACAGTTGGATATATCAGGAAATGGGTCCTCTTTAAGTTGTTTCTATATAGCACTTTGCCTCAATAACAAATACGTGAAGGCCAAAAAAAATGAAAAATGGTTAGATTTAGAATATTTTGAATATGGAAATGACAGAGCTACTGACTATAAGATTGGGTGCAAAAGATAACAATAAATGCTTAATTTTTCTTTATGAATGTTTCATACTGATTCTGACAACTCATCTTGCAAAGTTTTAGTAGGACAAGTAATTAAGTCGTGTACAACTGCACTAAAAGAAAACTCTAAAGGGTTAACTTCCAGAGTTCCCTGGTGGTTCAGCCAGTTAAGAATCCGCTGTGGCTCTGACTACTGATGGGCGTGGGTTCAGTCCCTAGCCCTAGAAATTCCTCATGCTGCAGGGTGATGCCAAAAAATAGGAAATAAAAAACACACCCTGGACGTTCACTGGGGTTTTTTAAAAACAGGGCGTTTCCGAGTGTTCTAGTGGAGGGCTTGGTGCTCTCACCTCTGTGGCCTGGAGTTCAATCCCTGGTCTGGGAACTGAAATCCACATGAAGCCACTGCACACTGTGGCCAAAAAAAAAAAAAAAAAAGAAAAGAAAAACAAATTTCTAAATAATTACATCTAAAATGTTTTCTTATACATGTACTGCTCTTGGATATAGCACTGGCATGGTAGAACTTACTTGGAATTTTAAAGCACATAAAATCAAAATTGTACACACTTCGATCTTCATTCACTTTTTCTTTCTCAATTTTGGATTAAAAAAGTTTCAATGTAACATAAACATTTCTATAATTAATAAACAGAAATAGCGCCAAGCTACTGATTAGCTACTATGGAGACACTGCAAATTCCTGCTTGTTATTCAACCATTTTAATTTTAATCTACCAATCACTGTTGATTTTTTTTTCCATTCTAGCAACCACTGTTCTAGAGCCTGAGGCACGTGAAGTACCTAGGCCAGGGGTCAAATCCACACCACAGCAGCAATCCCCAGCCACTGCAGGGAAAACGCTGGATACCTAACCTGCTGCATCATCAGGGAATTCCTTTAGCAACCATTATTAATCCACCATTTTAAAATATAAAGAAGCAAAACTCAGCAGCAGAAACAGCACAAGCTTTCCAAAGGATTTCCTCACTCTTAGTGAAACTGCCAAAAATATCTTGCTTTTGACCTCACTGCTTTGATAGCATTTCCTATGTGCCTTGCCATTTCTTTATAATTTGAACTATTTAATCATCGGTCCTTTACAAATTAATCATATATCTTTACTATGAACTGACAGAGAATAGTTATTTCTGAAAATTTATTTGGTTGTGAATTTCTATACAAGACCCACAAATTTTTAAATAAAGAAAACAAATCTGAGATATAAACTTATAAAAATCCACACACAACAAATATGACTAGCTCCGGAATGGGCTAAATTAAGAGCATATAAATATATGAAACTGAAAAGTTTGGAACACCGAACACTCCATGAACATTACCTGCATATAATCTCCATAATGTCAGACTGAAAAGTGATTATAACTTAGGAAAATGAGACAATTAGTTGTTTTATGTCTAATATCAGGAAAGACTACGAATAGCAACAGGATGCTTAAACTAAACAAGAAGGCCTTAGGGTCATAGTATCACCCAACAAGAAGGGCTTAGGGTCATAGTATCTATCCAGCTTTAACTTGGTAAAGAGAAACAAAATGACTGGTAAAGGAAAAAATATTTTTAAAACATGCAATTTATCACTCAAGTTCTGCTCCAAGTACAGTGCACAAAAAGAATTGCATCCCACTTGTAACTACATGTTAAAATAGCTGCCTTCCCCCATTGGATTATAAACCCCATGAGGGGAAGGACCATGTCTATGCATCACCATATCCATGGTGCATTCAGTCAGAAGGGAATTCCATTACCCCAGTCCTGGTGGACATGAAGATATATTTCTCTGAGCTTACTTATTACATCCTTCTGTCCCTTCACGTAATCTTCATGTAAGAGAAATTAAAAATTGGGAAGAACTACTGGGCATTCTCTGTTGCACCATTCTCTCTGTTGGGGGCCGCCTGCCTATAAGAAGGTGTTTTTCACTTCACCTCTAGAACTTAATTCCCTGTGCAGGAAAGCTCTATCCTGGTATAGCACTGCAGGGACATGTGGATAAGTATCTCTAATTCTGAGACTTAGTTCACCAGTCCACTTGGTTCTCTCATAAATCTATGTCTTCACTCTTATTCTATGGGCAACAGGGGTGATCTTTTACTTCCACCTGTCTTGCTATTTTTTTTTCTTAAATTATCAGAATCTGGGAAGGGAGGGTGACGGTTTTATTTATTTGATGTTCTTGAATTCCTACACAGAGCACAATATCTGACTTATTGTAGTTGCTTAGCAAATATTTGTTGACTGACTGTAGAGATTACCATAAAAGGTTGGTTCTGCAATTTAGGTCCTCTGCCAACAGGAAGAATTAGCTTACTACAGGTTGAAACTTGAAAGCTTAAGTCTGCATTATTGAGAGCCCACTTTTCAGATAAAATAACAGAATGGTCTGTAGCCCAGAGTTCTAGGTTGGGCTAGGATAACCTCCTGGAATATAGGGAGAGATCTGTTGAGGAGATCCTAGGAGATCCTATTAGGTAAGAGACTGGGTGGGATACGGAATATCACTTGACTCAAGACTTGATTAGAGAGAAGTGAGCTATCTGAAAAGACTATTCAATTAAAAGGAAGTACAGAAAGAAAAAACCTAGGCATGAAGCCAATAGGATAAAAAACAGCGATACAGAAGAGAATGAATTAAAATGAATAAGAACTTGTCCTCTGGAGAGGACAAGCTCTGGAGAAACAGTCTGACTGGACTTGCATATAGCCACAGTGAGTTTTATATAAATTCTATGACTGGAGCTGGGGTAGGAAGGGGCAAGGAGGGAGCTGGTCAAATTGTACTTGTTTGGCTGGCTTCTGGGGGGTAGCAGTAGTGGTCTGAGACGGAGAGGACGTCCTTCAAGCTTAAACAAAGAACTGAATTACAGTTTCCTTGAATAAGAAAAGATCATTTCCAGCCTGATTCAACTTAATTTTGCCAATGATTTTCTGCTCTTGGGTATTATTACCAAAATATACTCATTAAAACAGCTATGTATTAAATTCAAAATGATAAATTAGGGCTTCCTTTCACAATGACCAGCTATTGAGGTGCAGGCCTTTACCAAATTATACAATATTCAATTTTATCAATTTACCCAGAATCCTGACTTCTAAAAAGCATTTCCTGTTGTTTGTTCTTGAGGCTCAGGTTGGACTAGTGTGAATCCCTGAGCACTTGTCTCCGAACAGCTGACACTGTCTCTGCCAGTGTTCTATTCAGTCCCTGCACATTATTCAATGGAAATGAAGGGAAAGCCTTGGCACCTTGTTTGGAGCTATTTTCGTTCACCTCATATGGCGAAAGAAGAGAAGAGAAAAAAAGACAGCTACAAAGTCCACGTTAACATGAAAAGAGTAAACTGAACTTTCTTCTCCAAGCAGTGTTTTTCTAAGTTATTTTTTAGACTCTCCTAACATCATTGTTTATATTTTTTAACTGAACCTAGTGGATTTTTTTGGTATGAAATACAGTGCACTACTTGAGTATAACCAACTTTAAGCCATTACTAACATAGTGAAAAAGTCTTTCCTTTTTTTTTGTTTTGTCATTTTGCCTTTTCTAGGGCTGCACTCATGGCATATGGAGGTTCCCAGGCTAGGGGTCTAACAGGAGCTGTAGTTGCCGGCCGTCGCCACAGCCACAGCAACGCGGAACCCAAGCCGCGTCTGCAACCTACACCACAGCTCACGGCAACGCCGGACCCTCAACCCACTGAGCAATGCCAGGGATCGAACCTACAACCTCATGGTTCCTAGTCGGATTTGTTAACCACTGAGCCACGACGGGAACTCTGAGAAAGTCTTTTCTTTAAAAATTATTTTAGGTGTTCCCTTCGTGGCTCAGCAGTTAACCCAACTAGGATCTATGAGGATGAGGGTACGATCCTGGTCTCACCCAGCGGGTTAAGGACCCGGCGTTGCCATGAGCTGTGGTGTAGGTCGCAGACACGGCTTGGATCTGGTGTTGCTGTGGCTGTGGTGCAGGCTGGCGGCTGTAGCTCCGATTTGGCCCCTAGCCTGGGAACTTCCATATGCCACAGGTGTGGCCCTAAAACGCAAATATATGTATTTTTTAAATATACACATATAAATATGAAGAAAAAGTTTAAAATTTTAAAAATTATAAAACTATTAAAACAAATGGTAGATTATCACTGTAAAGAAGTTAATAATGGCACTATAATCATGTTAGAAAATTCACACTATTTAAAGAGCCATAGTGTATAGCATAACTCATAATTTACCTCAAATAGTTCAGAAAAAATATGTTTGTAGAATACACACATGGTTTATATAAAACATGACACAGTTACCATACGGCATTGTACACTACTTATTTTTTGTCAGTTAATATGGATACACATTTTAGCAATGACTAAGGACATAAAAATATATATGATTATTAACTTTTACATATAACTCTAAAATTAACAACTAACAAATATTAACACCAAACACTACAAGTAAAAAAGTGAACACAAGAAGAACCAAGCATATTCTCACAGAGTCAGTTCAGTTATTTGCAAAATGATATATGAAGTGACTTTTATTACTGGTCTTTTGAGAACTTAAAGTAAAAGAGCAAGAAACATAGCGTCAGTGACTTATTGCCTCTGGAAATCCTGACTACTGACATGATATCATAGAAACTTGCCTAACACTCCACATTTCCAATGTTGTTGTTCAAAAGTCAATCCAATGACAGCAATAAAAGCCACGTAAGAAAACAACGTTCAGTTCAAATCACTTTTCATTATGTAACCTTAATGTAAGTACAAACATAAACACATATAAACAGTAATAAATAACACAAATTATACCCATGACATTTCTGTTTTCAAAAGGAAACATAAAGACAGCCTTTTTAATAAGTGGTGCTGGGAAAACTGGACAGCTACATGTAAAAAAATGAAACTAGAACACTTCCTAACACCATGCACAAAAATAAACTCAAAATGGATTAAAGATCTAGATAGAAGACCAGATACTATAAAACTCTTAAAGGAAAACATAGGCCAAACACTCTCTGACATAAATGAGAGCAACATCTTCTCAGATCCATGTGTCAGAGTAAGGACAATAAAAAGAGAAATAAACAAATGGACTTAATTAAACTTCAAAGTTTCTGCACAGCTAAGGAAACCCTAAACAAAACGAAAAGACAACACACACAATGGGAGAAAATATTTGCAAATGATTCAACTGACAAGGGATTAACCTCCAAAATTTACAAACAGCTCCTACAGCTCAACACCAAAGAAACAAACAACCCCATCCAAAAATGGGCAGAGGATCTAGGCAGACAGTTCTCCAAAGAAGACATGCAGGTGGCAAATAAACACATGAAAAGATGTTCAACATCGCTCCTCATTAGAGAAATGCAAATCAAAACCACTATGAGGTACCACCTTTCACCAGCCAGAATGGCCATCATCAAAAAGTCTACAAACAGTAAGTGCTGGAGAGGGTGTGGAGAAAGGATCCCTATTACACTGTGGGTGGGAATGCAAATTGGTGCAACCACTGTGGAAAACAGTATGGAGATGCCTCAGAAAACTCAGAATAGAATTACCATTTGATCCAGCAATCCCACTCTTGGGCATCTATCCAGCAGAAACCATGACTCGAAAAGACACATGTACTCCAGTGTTCATTGCAGCACTCTATGCAATAGCCAGGTCATGGAAACAACCTAAATGCCCATCGACAGAGGAGTGGATAGGGAAGATATGGTACATACACACAATGGAATATTACTCAGCCATTAAAAGGAACGAATTACCAACACTTATAGCAACGTGGATGGACCTAGAAATTATCATGCGAAGTGAAACCAGTCAGACAATTAGACAGCAACACCCAATGCTACCGCTTACATGTGGAAACTGAAAAGACACAATGAACCTCTTTGCAGAACAGACAATGACTCACAGACTTTGGAAAACCTTGGTTTTTCAAATAAGACAATCTGGGGGGTGGGGGGATGCACTGTGGGTTTGGGATACAAAATCTGTAAAACTGACTTGTGATGATTTATGTACACCTATAATTGAAATAAAATCCATTAACAACAAAAAAAAAACAAAAACAAAAGGAAACACAGATGAGTGAAATTTATTCAATACAATAGCTCACCATTTTATTTCTAGTCCCTGAAACACCACTTGGCACAAAGTAGGCAAATAATAAATTTTTGCTAAGTGAATTAATGAATGGATAAAATGTTTTAATACATGTAATATCTTAGTGCAAAATTGAAAATATAGAACTCATAATGCTAGCCCTTAGCAACAAACATCCAACTATTTATTAATAATATGACCTTGTTGTTAGTATGCACTATATTAAATAGATATTTTTTCCCCTATGAATGTAGTCTAAAGATGAGTTACTCTTCAAACAATGAGAATAATTTCAAAATTGACAGAGATATATGTATGGCTGTATGTATATATATATAGCATGCACATACACACACACAAGCACAACTTGTCCGTGTTTCAAAAGTATTAAAATTATTAATGTAATTAACAAAGTATTAAAATATTAATAAAATTAATTATTAATTAAGTAAAAGGTATTAATTAAAGTATTAAGTAAGTAAAAATTAATAAAGCATTTAAAATATTACTGTTGAAATTCCTGTCATGGCTCGGCAGGTTAAGAACCCAACTAATATCCATGAGGATGAGGTTCAGTCCCTGGCCTCGCTCAGTGGGTTAAAGATCTGGCATTGCTGTGAGCTGTGGTGGAGGTTGCAGACACGGCTTGGATCTGACTGAGAGTTTGGGATTAACAGATGAAAACTATTCTATATAGAATGGATAAGCAACAAGGTCATACTGTGTAACACAGGAAACTGTACCCAATATCCTGTGAGAAACCCAGAAAAGAATATATATATAATATGTGTATATATAGATATATGTATCTCATATATATATAACTGAATCACGTCACAACAGAAATTAACACAACATTGTAAGTGAACTATACTTCAATAAAATATTTTTTTAAGCTGAAGGCATCTTTATAAACAGTGGTACTCATTGTTAGGACAGAAAAAAATATACCCCTTGCATACCTGTTTTATGCAAATGGTTGTTATTCAGAAAAGCAAAGTACAAGTGATGAATGGTTTAACTGACATCCCACAAATTGAAATAGAAGCACATATAGAAATATTTCTCAGCTTATCCTTAGCAGTGCATTATAAGGCAAGCAGGTATGTGTCTCTTACAGGCTTTCTCTCTCCAACAATCAGCTACTGTGAGTTATTTATAAAGAAGCTGCATTGTGGGTGAATAGATAAAACCTCATTTCTGCCCTTACATAAATTTCCTCCAGTGTGAAGGCGAGGATTAAAACAGTGCTTCCAGCAGAGTTATCCCTGGGCCTGGTCCTCTATTTCTACTTCTGACTGCAGCCCTAGAGAAATCGTTTACTCTCTTGGTTCCCTCTGAACTAGTGACCCCACTACTTTAGCTTTTTTATCCAAAAGTCCTAGCATTTCGGTGTTGTTGGATGTACATGACTAGCAGGTGTTGCATATATGTGTAATATAGCATCTCCCCAGCAGACCAACATTTAGCAACTTCCAAAACACTTAGAGCCAGAAAATCAAGTTACCAATCTCTGTCCACGTAGAGATTATCCTTGGTATCTTCCTATGCTTGACTCTTTGAGAGACGGTTCTCAGAGCATGTGCCACACAATTGCTATCTGAGAGGTTTCATTATCTTATCTCCTTGCGTTACCAGTGCAACCTTTTTAAAAACATTAGAATATTATTTAGGAAAGACCCTTTGTTTCCTCTATACTTGGCCTCATTCTCAGACATGAAAGCCTATATACAAATCAGTTATGAAACTGAGGAAGACAGAAGTAAAGATGCATAATTTACATTCAAACATTTCTGTATATTCAGTACTTCTTAAGCATGGTTTTAGTACCTAAAATGATATTTGAATTCTTCAAACTTGCATGTCATCAGAATGCAAGGCTCTATAAATATTATCATAGATCACCACTCTAACTGTAGTAAAAAGCTATGCCTGAATAATTATTGTCTAAGATAAGAGCAAATGAAAACAATTTAGATTCTAATCTTCTGGTCATATTAGCCAAAGTAGTTCAAACTTTAGTAATACCATGCCTATGTCTACATGCAAGTTTTTCAAGTATGTTATGATTGAAAAATAATAGAACTATCCACTCTAAGCATTCTCAATCTTTTTTGTAACTCCACATCAAGCCAAATATGGAATGGAAAATGAACAGAGGCCCAATTCTCTAGCTTAGAGAGTCATGCTGGCTCCCTAGGCAATGAACTCTCTTTGGTGATCCTCAAAGGAAAGTCTGAAATTCTTGGGGCTCTAGGAGAAAAAAATAATGCATTGGATGTGAAATTGGACTTGATGAAGCTTTAATCCATATGAGACAAGACAGATGACAGTGTTTATTAACATGGGGAGATGAGATGGGGTCCTCTAGGGGAGAGCAATAAAAGCAGTGGCATGGACATTGCCTTTTGACTACCTTGAATGCATTCACATTCATCTCTTTCCAGGGCAATCATCCCTTTCACACTCTCATCCCAAATGATTCAAGTAAAACTAACTCTACCTCTGGGATCCAGGAACAAAGAGCTATAGGCTGAGCCAAGCAGCACATTCCATCTCTTGGCCACAATGGTGATTTCTAAAGTGTGTACCAGACACAAAATAGGGCAGTTGAGACCAATAAGCTCATTTCTAAACTTTTCTTTGGAGTTCCCCGGTAGCCCAGAAGTTAAGGATCATAGAGTATCACCGCTGTGGCTCAGGTCACTGCTGTGGGTCAGGTTCGATCCCTGGTCTGGAAACTTCCACATGCTGAAGGCATGGCCTAAATTAACTAATTAATTAATTAAAATAAATTTTTTCTTTGCAGCATCAAGGAAGTGGTGTATATCTTATGCGGAATGGGTATCAGCATTGCTGTGAGACTGAAGCTCTGCAAGGCCCCAGCTTGCAGAGCCTGAAAATGGAGCCAGTTGAGAAGCAGCAGAGTAGAAAAGTGGATTCTGAGGATATCTTTTGGATTCTCAACCAAGTCATGTCTGTGCAGTTATTTAAATCATTAGTCTTTTTTTGTCTATTTGATAAGGCAGTTTGAGTTAGATCTTTTGTAATTTGGAAAAAGAAAAAAGAATAACAAATAAAATGAGGATTACCATTTTCCACTCCATTCCAAAACTAAGGATGACATCAGACACACAGGAGGTGCTCAAGAAGTACCTGCTGAATGAATGAACAAATTTCCTGAGAGGACTTCAAACAGCAGCAAGGACCACAGTTTGGCTTAGAAGGGAAAAGGGGTGAAGAAGAAGTAGACAGTGACAACATGTTGGTGAGGAGCTTGTATAGACGGAGAAGAGAGGTTTCTGGCAGTTATTATTGTAGGCACATAGAATAGGGAGTTCCTCGAGGAACAGAAGCAGACATAGCTTTCTTAACAACAGAGAAGCCATTTTTGGCCTTAGCCATTTTGTGATCTAAGCCTAGCAACAATGCTTGCCCTTGCAGAAGAACAGGTCTCAGCAGTTAATGATTTTAAGAGAACAATAGAGAAGATGGCGGAATAGAAGGACTGGAGCTCAACTTCTCTCCCGAAAAACAGTAAAAATACAGCCAAATGCCGAGCAACCTTCAACCAAATGGACTGTAAACTACCAAAAAAGATACTCTGCTCCAGAAGACACAGCGGAGACCACATCAAGAGGTAGGAGGGGCGATTACGCGATAGAAGCAACCCCATACCTCCCGGGTGGGAAGCCCCACAGACTGGAAAGTAACTGCATCACAGAGACTCAGCTACAGGACTGACAGTTCTGAGCCTCACGTCAAAACCCCACGCCTGGGGATCAGGCACAGGGAGAAAGAGCCCGTGGAGCATCTGGCATTGAAGGCCGGAGGGGCTTGTGTGCAGGAGCTCCACAGGACTGGGGGAAACAGAGACCCCACTCTTGAAAGGCACACACAGACTTTCACGTGCACCGGGTCCCAGGGCAAAGCAGTCTCCAGAG